>OY829915.1:66645469-66834867 GCA_963691935.1 Nephrotoma guestfalica | reverse complement strand
TTTTCCTTAATAGACGTGAGTACAATTTCCATTTGAGCTATTGAAAAACCAATATGGAGAATTAGGAATAGGGCAATCAAAGCAAAAATGGCTTGCACATTGCAAGAGAAATATTTTTCGATCCGAGTATATGCATGTGAAGTTAGACCTAACTAGGAAAGAACTAACTTTAGGTCTGGTTTATCACAAATTTCACACGCTTGTATACGCGTTTGAAGTTAGAACTAAATTAAACCTAATCCAACAAAAATAAAAAAGGTGTAGATGTGTTGGAAGAAATAGCAAACAATGACATTTAGGCAAATTAACAATTAACATTTCAGGTAATTTTATTTAACATTTTCATAAAAAACTGAATTTATCTAGAATTAATATGTTTATCACTTAGTTCTGTATGATTTTCTGGAAGGTTACCATATTACGACTTTCAAACTTCTAAACCATTTGAAAAGCAAATGTGATTCACGTGGTCAAATAAAACTTTAATAACCTGCGCTATACTACAGGGTGGCTGATACGAAGTGTTACCAAAACAAAACGCCACATAATTTTTATTTGTTGATGAATTTTATTGAATCAAAGTAAAAAATGTTCACAAATATTTAAATTTTCGAATTGCATTAGCAGTTTTCGATTTGGCCACCCTTAGTCGCGATTATGACTTTCAAACGGCCGAAAAAGCTATTGCATGGAGCACGAAAGTGGCTCCGCGGTATTTTGACCCATTTCCGGCGAAGCGATTGCTTGAGATGATCCACACTTTAGTATTTTTTGTCCCAACCTTGCTCTTAAAATACCCCAAACCGAGAAATCTAGCGGATTTGCATCCGGTGAATTTGGTGGCCATTGGGCAGTGGAAATGAATCGCTTAACGTTGTTTCTTAGTCAACCTTGATTGGTGCGCGCTTTATGACTCGGCGCCGAGTCCTGTTGAAAAGTCCAGGCTCTGCTGCCAAAATGTTTTTGTGCCCAAGGCTTCAACGCTCCGTCCAACACATGATCCCGATAAGTTTGAGAATTTATCTTGATGCCACGGTCCAAAAAAAACGAGCGATGAACGGTAATTAAGAGATAATCCGTTAATCGAATTTGCGGGCTCGCCAAAGACTACCCGCAATTTGGTCCAAACCAAAACAAATGATGAGCCCTACAGTTGATACAGTGTATTTTAAATGGTAAACTGTAAATTATTTTTCTGGGCCATTGTGTGTTGGGTTACTGAACCATTTCTCGAACTCCTCTTTTTCATTTGTGTTTTTAAATTGCGGCGCTTCTTACGCCAAATAGAGTAGGCTTTAGCAAACTATTACTCCTCATTACCGGTAAAATTTAAAAAATTATCCGAACTGTTTTTTTGAAATTTAATTTAACATCTTGTTGTTTTAATTCGACCGATTTCGGCAAAAAATCACTGGTATCTATCCATTTACCCATTTATGGAAAAGGCTAAAGCATAAAATTTTACCCGGTCAGACAATCTGTTTGGCTGTAGACACCACACATACACAAGTACAGTTTTTTAAAATCTATTTTTTTTTTACTTTAGAGATATTACGCTTGTTTATGTATGTGTGCCATCTGTGCAGACTAAACATTTTTTATCTCTACAGCCCAGATGGGACAACCGACAGAAGTGAAACCACATACTTAAGCATTACGATTTTTGGTAAAAAAAATGGAGGGGTGTCTATATGTTGTGGTCAACATCCGAGTTTCATTAACGACGAATAAACATTAATCTCGAATACACCACACTGTTTTCTAAGGCGAAAAATAGATTTTCACAAAATTCCGCAATGATTACTCAATTAATGGAAAAAGTTTTAATATAAATACTCCGAATAGCCAATCCTCCTAGACGGCAAGAAATACGCATATGTACTGGGCTAAATTTAGTAAAAAACAGTTTTTTGTGAAAAATCGTCATTGCCGCCATTAATTCTGGAAAGCTGATCTGCAAAGTGATGTACTTTTCAAAATATTTGCAAACTACGAGACACCTTCAAGCTTTCTTTGTCGGTAAGCTGATTTCGGCCAAAATTTACAGAAATCTCCCAATTGGTGGAAGAAGCTTAACTATGAAGTTCGTCGTTCATTCCAATTAATTAACCCGCTTAAATTTTGGAAAACTGATTTGTGCTGGTATTGTTGCACATTTATTTCAAAATATATAGTTCATAATCTTCTCAAAACAGTTCCAAATTTTAAAAGCTCCTATGGAAGCTGCTAGTTCCGGTACACTGATTTTATCCAAAAATCATTGAGATCTCCACATTTATGAGAAGATGTTGAGTATCAAGTTTCACTACAATGGGTCAATCCATCTGGGCTGTAGAGAACTACTAAGCATTTAGTTAGGGCGGCCAGACGTACCCCTTTTCTCACAACCAATTTGCAAAACACCTTAATTCAAAAATATGAAATGGAGTACGGAAAATTCCGCATATCGATCAATATTTACATTTATATGCTTTTGTACATTAAAATTTAGGAAGCATTTAAAAATGTTCAATGAGTTCTCTTGGCCACTCCGAACGATTCGCAACAAACAATACATTTTTTGAGATCTGCGACTTTGTTATTCGCAGTACAAAGATTTATTTCGTAATGTTATGACTTAAGCTTGACCTTGCTTCTAGCTTATGAACAACAATATAAAATGTCCAATAAGACAAAACGAATCTTTTGTCGCTAAGTAGAAGCAATATTGTTGATTGATGATGTGGCCAACAACCGACCCCCTCCTATCGCGAATAGAAACTCACATGCTGAAACCCTGTACAATATTTTCATATCGACCTCCATACCTCTGATATCGCATTGCTTTTCCTATTCACCAGATAAGAATATAACGTCAAGTGTTGTGTTTTTGTGTGTATGCGTCATACATTATCACAATCTCAAACCGTAGTCGTCAACTTGCCTCCATAATAACAAAACCCCAAAAAAAGTTTGTTTCGGAAACAAATCCTTCCAAAAATAAAACGAAAACTTAGACGAAGTTTGGTATAAACATTTTTTGTGAAAAATCTTCACTTCCCACTAAATTCCAGAAAAGTGTCCTGGACCAAGATCCCACATTACAGGAAAACAGGAAAGTTCCAACGAAAAATGTTCACAACAAAAACCGCCACATCCGCCCAATCTACAGAAACTTAAAAGGAACTTAATTCCCCTTCCAAATTAAATCCTGAACATTCCCAAGGCTACCAGTTCTTCTGCAAATCTTGTGGTCCCAAATCATTTTCGAACAAGAACAACCTCCCACAAAATACGGTTTCTATCAAAATTAGTCATGCGCGGAAAATGATCAGGACCAGTCTTGCTAGAATCGACCCATTCCTAACCGAGCCCCACGCTATAATGATATACCAAAATGCTACCAAAAACGAAAAAGCTTTAACGGAAATTGCCACCTCCACTAACCTAACAAAAACCTCTAAGTAGGAAGTTCTACCCTGATCAATCAACCCACCTGGGACGCAGAGCGGCTGAACTATGGCGAAACAGCAGTCTTTCGTCTAAATTTTGGAGAATATTCCTGACCAGCCCTATTACGCATACAATCCACAATCCTTCCGCTCTCAAACGATTTCCTCGCAAATGCTAGTTTCCAAAATAATTGAAAAAGCATCAAAAAACGGTAAGGCTTAAACCAAGATAAGTTAATATAAGCTGCCACATCCAGTGAGCCGACCGTGAGTTTTAAACCATGCAATCTTTTCTGGGGCCGAAGCACTCAAATAAATAAATCGAAGACGTACGGCTATAGGACCGATTTAATTGCATAGCTCCATGCCAGCCTGTAGTACTAGACATGGAAGATGGGGGCTGAGCTTTCGAAGGTTTCACTCAGACATTCCTAGTATATCCATTGACGTCGATTCTAGCACAGTTGGTAGGGAAATGAATAATCTGATTGACGATTGTTGCCAGTGGTTATAAAAGGATTTGCGGGCCATTTGGCTCCACCGCTTACGTCATTTTTCAAGAAATCACTTTGATCAGGAGTTTCCTCTAACATATGGAAAGATTCATTCATAATCCCCATTCACAAGATACTCGTAGGCTGAAAGTTTGATATTACTAGGAGAGTGTCTATGTGATACACTGCAGGTATTTGTTCTCGGCTGTGAGATTGATTTTCGGCTGGGCTTTTTAAGAGGTCATCAGATCATTCACATTTGCCACTTTTATTGGTGTTACATTGTACCCCGGGATAGTCATTTAGGACCAATGCAATTTACTCGGTCGATAAATGACATTGACTGTGTTATTTATAACTCGGTTGCCTCTATATGTATGCCGACAATATGAAAATTAGAATATTTCATCAAACGATTTTGCCAATGTTAAAGAATTATTTCGATCTGCATGTCAGTAAATATCAAACTATTACTTATTATTGGAATTACTTGCTCTCCCAACTAACGCATTATTCCATCAATACGGATGTTATTGCAAGAGCATCGTCTATTCGGGTCATTGGTGTTGATTGTGATAGCGAACTAAGCTTTAGGGAGTATATTGGTAACATGAATAACAGAGCAAACTCCGCGCGATGCGCTGGTCTAAGGAACACCTTGATCCATCTCAAATATCCACAAAAATTGTATTGAAACAGTGTTACATATAGATTCCATCGTTTTTATTTCTCGTGTAATTTTGAACCGAACATGCGTGCTCCACAAAATGTAACTGATAAATTATGGAAGTTGAGACCGATGACCGATCACATCAAATCAAAATAGTTGGAACATTTCCATCCCGAACAGAATTTATCCTTTAATGAAAATATGATTGCTTATTTTGGGGAGCACGGATGGAAACAGTTCATAAAAGGGAAACCTATACGTTTTGGATATAAGGTATGATCTTTATGTACTCCCAGCGAGTACATGTCAAATTTCGAGGGGTATCAAGGCAAAAATCCGTGATCAAAGACAACATATGAAGAACTATTCGGTAAAAGTGCTGCTCCTCTTATCAACATGATTGACGATTTTTCTGGTAAAGTCCAAGAAATACCGTTTTCATTTTACTTTGACAATTTATTTACGAGCTTTCCGTTGTTGGCTTATTTGAAAAATTGCGGGTATAATGAAACTGATACTATTCGTGAGAATCGAATCCCGAAAAGTTGTTCAATTCCACATAAAATAATTTGAAGACAAAACTACGTGATTACTACAAATCCATCAAAATGAACGAAATCCGGATTCGCCTTACGAAATCGGTAGCCAATTCGGTCGTCCGCATGCTATCAACACATTTAGGTTCCACACGAACATCGATTGCATCTCGCTAATCTAAGCATGCACGGAAGAAATCCTTGTATTGTATCCGAATACAATCAATATATGTGTGGGGTCGATCGATTTGACCAAAACAGGAGATGCATCTTTACATGGATTATAGATACTTGCGTATCGGCAACTTCATCAGCGTATCAATCTGGATATGCCAAAAAGCAATTTAAACAAGCAAGCATTTTGGAGGGCCGCCAAAGTCGTATATAGTAGCGTTTCAAGTCTAAAACGCCGATCGTAGACTACCACATTACCCGTAAAATAATTTTCTAAGTATTGTCCGAAAAATGACCACTAAATGGCTTAAGACCCTTAGAGGCAAAAATCAGTCTGATGGCTTACAAATGTTTGGGCGTCTAATTCTTGCCGAATATTGGTCGAAAATCATAGTCAATTATGTCTAGGTAAATCCGACCAACTACGGTAGGTCAAATATACTAATCATTAGTTGGTCAAATTTGACTGCATAGAATTTTATTGATCAGCCCAACTATTGTAAGTCATAATTGACCGACATAGGCAATACCATTCCTGATGGTAAATTATAAGCGAAAACTGTCCGATAATAGTAAGTCAACTTTGATCAACAGATGAGAACCAATTCCGATGGTAATTTTTCAATACAGAAATGACAAATAGTACATCGATATTAACCAATGAATGCGAGTCGAATCCAGCGATCATTTGACAGTGTAGTATCCTAAATAAGATAGCTCCGACCGTGAGGTCAAATGGAGGACCGTGAGGTCAAATGGGTCAAATGATTTTTAAATTCAGTCATACGCAACATTTAATAAAATGGTGGCGCCGCAAGCTATAATGACAATTTGAATTTTTGACTCATAGATGGAAAATTTGTAAGAATTCCAACAATCAGTTTCGAACGGATGAGTTTACTGATTTGAAAAAATCAGTCTGCTCATCAGGTCGCGAGGACTGATGTTGTATTACTTACATTGAAATATTGTCTATATATATAGACTTATTTAAACTCCTTTAATAAGATTGTTATTTTTTGGATATAATGTAATCGTGCGTATCTAATCGTTCGTATTTTGAGTGACTAAATTTTGAAGGAAATATAATCTCTTGACTAACGGATAACTGATATACCTGATAATTTCTGGCCATGGAACAAAGGAGCACATAAAGTCAAATCGTATAGCGGTGTTTATTATGACACATTTAGAAATACTGGCCGTGGCGATAAAACTACGTTGCCCTACTAATTTTAAATCTCATTTTTCTAACCACACTATTATAGTATACCATCGGTGCGAGCTCCATATATATCAGCTAGTAATCTGAAATGAACGATGGGTATCGGCCCCGAAATCTGCACTCCACCAAAGGGCCTTAGTTGCATTTATTAAGTCATTGAGCGTAGTTGGTGAGAAAATTCCATCCAATTTTTAATCCCTAGCTCTGGTGGGATTCGAACCCCCAACCAAGTTCCGAAACTTGTTATCCACTACACGACTTTATCCTTTCACCACCAAAGGGACATAGTTCTGCAATAAATTAAATTCTACTGTAATTTTTCATACAAAATAAATTCCCGCGGCCTTCAGCTGATATGTATAACTGAACGATCATTTCGTGGGTGGCACAGGATTTATATGAGGGAAAAGTAAAAGACACACCATATCATTGGTTTTTTTCTCCAAAAAATTATACTTGATTTAAGTGGAATGCCCACTGATTTACTTTCTGTCGGTATGGTTTATAATTCAACAATCAACATATATTAAATATAAAGGTTGATCTCTCAGTTGTGCTTTGTTTAGCGTACTCGCTGCATGTTTCGGGCAAAGATTGGTGCTACGTGGCAAGAAACTTCTAGATCTCTAAACGAATCTGCGTTCTACTTAAAAGTTCACAGTATGAATACGAATTCTTAAACTTAATACTTTTAACAGTGTTAAACAATTGTCTATCTTTTTTTTACATTTACATAAAATTTGCGAATTTTACTCTAAGAACTTCACTGAATCAATTTTTAATTTATGGTTTATTAAAGCATATAGTTAGTTACCTTTGGCAATATTAATTGTAGCTGTCCAGGTTATTCGTGGATTACATGGACTTCAATCAGTTCCACAATACTTCGGTAACTTTCTTGCCCTCATCTTCTACTTTTAGTAAAGGCAGCTAGAATTTTAAAAATTGTCTATTAAATTTCGTTCATTTTCAGGCAAGGATTAGACGAGCAATTGACCAACATTTGACCTATTTTGTCTTCTAATAGTCGAATGGTCAATTTTCAGTGATTCCGTGGTAATGATTCGAAAATTGTTTTTTTACACATTATCCAGAAAGTGGAGCTTCTTTTTAATAATTCAATCAAATGTTTTCTTCGATTGATTATAAACTTACCTTACGTAATTATTTCTTCAAACAATTTTGAATTTGTTAATCAAAACTAATTGTTATTTTTGTTACACCAATAACTTTAATATTTTTCAAAATTAAAAATTTTAATATTTTTGGATATTTTTCTCACACAACAACGACATTTTACCTCCCAAATTTCAACCCCAAACTAATTGAAAGCGTAAATTTTTTCATACAGAATAAGACACCAATTGAATGACCTTAAAGGGCAATAATAAACAAAATAAACGAGAACTTTTAAATTTTTTAAGTAAGTAAGTAAGTACCAAATATAGTCATTATCGACCCTTAAATTTTCGCACACAAGTGCCAATTTCGACTATTATTTGGAAAATATACTTTTGTTTTACGTTCAGTTATTTTCATACCTCATTTTATTTTTAAATTCATTTCTAAGTCAACTTCGACCGATTTTTTCAAAATAAGTTTTTTAGTTTAAAGTTAAAAAGGCATTTCTATCTCTCCCTGTTTTTTATTTATTTTGACCCTAAAAGAGACGAAAATGTCACAACGGACGGAAAATGTTTTACGGGTTAGCTACCACTCTTCGCTATGACCAAACAAACCATCTTGTTATACCTCTAGAGAAGAAGAGACGCTGTGCGGGCGACCTATGTAATTCAATTGTTCGAACTGCTTGCGTTAAGCCTTATCATACTAATGAATAAATAGGTAATTATCTGTCCGTACTATCTGAATAAAACAAATACTGAATTACTACATAATCTTGCTGTTTTATTGAATTGAATCCATAAACAAATCGATTTACTATGTGGCACTGTCTTGTAGCTTTTCATTCCTGATGTTACCTTGTGGTAACAGAACCCCCTTAGGACGCTGGCACCTTTGAAAATAAATCGATGATGCAATTCTTCTCGTTTTGATCTAGAAGTTGAGCACCTAAACGATTTTTGAAATATTCGAAAAATTAACGTTCAGGATGATTCGGGTTATATTTACGCTATTTCACTGAACATAATAATGTTGCTGACCTTATAAATATTGCTCATTTGTGAAAATCAGAAAATACCAAGCCATGTTTTGCTGCGTATAAGTTGATTAACCTACTCGTACTTTAATTAAATACCTGTATCGTTAATGTTATAATCGCGTGCCTGAACAACATTTAATTTAACAAACATCCATTAATTCTGTTAGTGATAGACAAGTTTGTTAATAACCAGCTTATAAATTATTTTATTTTTATCCAATTCAATTTAATAGTCCAAGGCGTTATTAAAATGGTATGAGGAATATCATTCATAGATTTTAATGTGTAGAAATTCAACAGCTTAATGTATACCGGTTCGTATGGTTTGTAAATGACAAAATATTAACTCCATAATTTATGCATTCCTCACATAAAATTTCCAAAACTCATAAATTTCAGTATTTTTAGATTTCGGCAAATTTTGGCAAAAATTAATATTACACGCACACATAAAAGAATAATTGAGGCTAGCATTGCTAGCTGTGTACAAGCATAATAATTGATTTATGTGCGGTTTCATATACATATGTATGTACTTCCCCAGTAAATAAATTATTAATTATTAAATTTATTTTTAAAATGTCCCAATATTTTTTCAATTTTCATAATTTTATTTATAATAAAATTTATTCATTTTATATAATTTATAAATAAAATACCGAGTGTGCACAACTTTTTTATGTACGCGTACATTTTAAAAATATAAATCAAATTTTAATATTTTTTAATGGTGGTATTTAAAAATAATTTTTCGGTTGGAAAGGTCATATTTGTTTATTTGTACAAAATTTATTTATTTAAACAAATTATATTTAATTTATTTAATTTTTATTTTTTAACTTTGGCTACGCGCCTCGCTCGGCACATACATAATGAACAATTCATGAACACCGTATACATATTCATAAATTACATAATTTATGTGCACAAGACGAGAAATATGTACACACACACATAAATAAAATTATATGTTTGTTTAAGCATGAATGGGCTAATTAGATTTTAATTACCTGAAAGTTCAAATTATTATTTTTTCGGTTGGTTTAAATTAAAAGGTCTACGTATCGAATGAGTTTGTATGTGGGATATATTACCGCACCCGCAAAAAAGTCATAGATCATTACACGGTATATTTTTTGTACTGATTTAATGATGTGAAATTTATGTGGTGGTAAGTGAGCAATAAAGCAATGCAATGGGCTAAATAATTTACAAGAAATCAAAATATTCGTTACAATTAGGATGGTAATTACACATACAGTGAACAGGCATAACAATACAGTGCCTTGAGAATAATAATCATTCTAAACCAACAAAAACCGCCCCAAATCTAATTCGAAAAATGCTCCAGACAGTACATTAAAATAAGTTCGGGTACAGCACAAAGCCGGTTTTGTTAAAAAACACAATTTTTATAAAATATTTAAAAAAAAAATTAATTTTATTTAAATCTTTTAGTTCTACAAAAAATAGAATCTACGAAAAGGATTAAAGTATTAAAAAAAAATTATTTGATTCACTTATACGTAACTGTACTGCTATAAATATTAATTCCTCTATTTTTATGTTTGTTCAATAATAAAATTTAACATTTGGTTTAAACAAATAATTTCATTTCGGGCGCAGGCACACTGGCCTGGGTGGCACAAAAGACCCTTACCAACAATGGGATTTATTTGAATAAAACAAAAAAATGATTTTGGAATTTTAATCCTATTCTGTGCATATGAATGGATAAACCGATTAAATAAATTTGATTGAAATGTTAAAATATAAAAATCATAAAACTGCTCTCTTTGGCATTTAAATATTCATAATTTTATCAAATCTGCATGGTCGATGTATTTTTTGTGTGATACCTAGAATTAATTTCGCAATACTCTCAACACTGTACAAAATATATTAAATTATTACTACTAGTTCCTCTTCCTGCATGAATAGTTTTCACTAATTATTAATAAAACTACTTCAACGGAAAGCGATTATGCATGTTCAACAGAATGAGAGGTTTAACAAAAAAAGGAGGGGTGTAATTGTTAGGGGCAATACCCAACATTATTTTACGACAATTGTACATAGGTCTCGAATACATCGCACTTAATTTATAATCCGAAATATCGAACCTACCGGATTTGTGACAATAATTGTGTTTTATAATCAAAAATCATTATTCCTGGTTAAATTTCAGAAAACCGACAACTCTTGTTGAAAATTTAATCTTCATTGCAAGAATTGAAGAAGCTTTTGGTACGCAGATATCCACTATATTTCGCATGTCAATCCGCCTGGTCTGCAGTGATGCCGAATTTTGGTAAAATAAAGTTTTTTTTATCAAGACTCGTTATTCTAAACCAAATTTTATTAATTTCTAAATAATAAGTCTAAACCAAATTTTTTTCAAAATTAATTTTCAATCCTTATTTTTTAATAGTTTTTTTGTAAATACTATATTCTTTTCCATATAATTAAAAAAAAAAAAAACGTGAATGCTCGTGTGGAAGATGCCACTTCGGGTGAACCGATCTCGGCGAAAAAATCCTGGTATCACCAATTGATCAATCAATCCGTATGGATGATAAACTTATATACTTTTTAAAATACACGCAAAAAACGAGAAAGTTCGTACTTAAGCTCTCCCAATTTAAGTAAAAAGCTTAGTAGTGAAGTTTCATCCCGATTAATCAATCCATCTGGGCTGTACAGTTTTTTGTCAAAAAACGTCATTTCCACATTAATTTTGGAAAACTAATTTAGAACGGTTTTGTTTCAAAAATTATATACTTTTCAAAGTATTTACCAACATCGAGAAAGCTCCTATGTAAGCTGTCACTTGTGCTACCGATTTCGGCTAAAATCCAATAAGATCTCCCAATTTGTGGAAAAGCTTAGGGTTGAAGTTTCATAATTGTAACGGATTGTTTGGTGTTTACATATTTGTTCGGATATTGCCGTAATCGATTAACAGACTTCTTGTAACCTTGTGGTGGAGCAGCAGATCGCCGGCTAGGTGGCAGTCGTTTGGGTGGGATCTTTTCACCGGTTCCAAAAGCTTGTTATATGCTGCTTACCGACGAAATAAAAAAATTTACCGACGAAAGTCAGGAAGAAAATAGTTTCGAATTATATGAATCAAAAAATATGAAGAATTTAAATAAATAAGAAAATAAATTATGTATATTCGTGCATTAAATAAATATAATAAATATAATAAATATAATAAATATAATAAATATAATAAATATAATAAATATAATAAATATAATAAATATAATAAATATAATAAATATAATAAATATAATAAATATAATAAATATAATAAATATAATAAATATAATAAATATAATAAATAAATATATTAATATCAGTTAATTGTATAAATATAGGAAATCATAAATCTAGAAATTTTCATTTAATTATTTGAACCATAGCTCGTTATTCTAATAATTTAATTTGTTTGTTTCTTTTTCTTTTTGTTTTTTTTTTTAATTAAATAATAATAATAACATAAATAACATATAGATTATATATAGAAATAATAACAAATATTACATATTATAAAATAAGAATTTGCGGGAATTCGCTATTTACATAGAAAGATGAATCGTCATTATCGCGCCATTTTACTTTGGACCGGTATTCATCATTACAATTACATTATCGTGCACGCATTCATACGTATGGAATTAGTTTTGTGTGCTACTGTACCTAGATTTTTTTGTATATTATGAATGGGTTTCGTAGTAAAGTAGCCCGTGTATTTTATTTCGTTAAGTATATTAGTAATAAAGATGAAATTACAGAAAAAAAATTCGCTTACCAAGAAATACAGGTTGAGTTTCGTCAGAAATTAGAAGATGTTTGTTTGACCTGTATCTAGATTTCTTATAGGAATTAAAACAGAAACACAAATTAATTACTAATAACTCACAACAAAAGAACAAGACGGTTTACCTTGGTAAGCGATTACAGAAATTAAATAATTTTCAGTCAACCAACGGTAATTCCACAGGAGTAATAAGATTTGTCACGTTAACTAACAATACTAGTTAGTTTTAAACTTAAACTTTATAACTTTAATTACAAACGTATATACTTATGCACTTTTCACTTTATATACAATTTTAAATAAAATAATTTTTGTCTAGCTATGGCTGGACACAACCTGTTAGTTAGCAGTATCATCAATTGAATTTTGTAACTCGGAAGCATCAATTGGATTTATCAACTAGAATAAATTCAAAGAGATTTTTGCTATCGCTGGACGCAATCTTGTAGTTAGCAGTATCATCAATTGGTGTCGAAATATGAAAAAAAAATATGAATATGAATATGAATTTGTTGTGATTGATAGTCATAACCAAGCCCTATCTGGTGGTATATGCCACTGGTGTCGAATATCCCTAGGATTGGCTCCCGAGAATTTCAAGTGTCCCTATACCGCACACCGACGAAATATTTCTTCAAATTTAAATATTTTATCTCCATGATATGAACATGAATTTGTTGTGGTTAATATAGGCTAACCAAACCCTATCTGTATACGAATATTGTCCGTAAACCGCGACTTCATAGTTGGGAGTTTTTCAGCTGTTTCAACAGCACACTAGATGTAAATATAAAATTTAATTATTATTTACATCAATCGACAATAATATTAATTTTAAGCATCTAGTAGGTAAGTGAAACGCAGCGAAACTCCCAAACCTCAAGTCTCAGTTTTCAAAAAAAAAATGTACTCTGGTGGTATATGCCACTGGTGTCGAATATCACTGTTATTGGCTTCACAAAATTTAAAGTTTTTGTTCTTATATCCTGTTATGATATTATTTTTATTTTACGCTTTTTACAGTATATAATATATATTTATATAAGTATACATTTTCTTGTTTGGTATTTTAAAGAATAATGAATACATTATTCATTATCAAAATAATGCACAGCTACACAAAATATTTTTTGTTAATTTGCTGATTTTTTTCGGGATGGGACTACACTTTTCCAATATTTACATTTTCTCGTGAATCCTACACCTTTTATATATTTTCGGGATGGGACTACACTTTTTCAATATATACATTTTTTTCGGGATGGCTACACTTTAGCGAAGAAACCTACCAACACTTTCGGGTTCGGGCTAACTTCATTGACTTCGTACGAGTATATCAAAATCATCTAGCTTTTGGATTGACAATATATTTTCATTGGCCGTTTGCCTTGGTAGTGGTTGGAAAGTATCCTTAAGATACTCCGCAAACAGATCAGCCTTCTCTTTAGGACCTTGTAACGACTGCATTTTCAATCGTTCCAAAAATAAATTAAGTTTCTTATATTTGTCTCTTCAATATGACCAAAAATTTAAATTTTCAAAATAATTCTGGCTCGGGTAAATAATTTTTGTAATGATAAAAAAATCTCTGCTTAATTTCATGATAAATATCACTCAATTAAACTCATTCTAATAAAATCAAATATCACTCAGTTCTTCGATATAATTACTTCGAATTATAATTAATTCGATATTATTAGAACTTCGCTATTTGTATACGTTATGTAAAGTTTTTTTTTGTTGTTGTATATAATAAATATGTATATAATTATATAGGGATTTGAATTATATAGATTATGTAGTAGTGATCATTTGTTCTTGTATACAACGAATTGCAAGTATCTACAGTAAATCGTTTTTTTTTGTTGGTTTTTGGAAATGAGTTGGTTGGCAAAAAAATAAAGATCGAGGAGTGGATTTGAAAACGTGACCGAGTCAAGATCTAAAAATTAAGTTAACGTGGTGTTCCGAAAAAATTAGTTAAAAATTTACTAGAATCAATATAACTTGATTCCAATTTAAAATTTGTGTAAAATTAATCGGTTATCGCGATAAGTTTTATAATAATAAATATGATTGTGAAATACATACCAAAAATAATACCAAAAATGTACACTGTTAAATTCAAAAATATTCCAATTGGATTTGTTTTGTAGTGAAATTGAAACACTTTTAGATAATCTTTAACATTTATACTAGAGAAGTCCCTGAATCCCTAATAGTGTCGCTGTAAAGATCAAATAATTTTCTAACAATTTCAGATAAACACGAGAAAATTGTGATATACTTCACTAAAGTTTTTTCAATTCTAAAGAAGGTTTTTTTAGACAATGTTTCTACTTTTATATCTCCGAATCTAGAGATGTTCACGGGGTCTCACCTATATGGCTGAATAGCTAAGTCAAAACCTCACGTGTGTGGTGAATAAGGTTGAGATATGATGATTTGTAAATTGTCCAGCGTATTTTAAACAATAGTGGTATTGATTTATATCTATTTTCAAATTTTTCTGTTGCCGCTCCTTGAGATGTTCATAATTTTTTTAATGTATTTTGGGATAGCATAGATAAAATTCTAACATTGAAATAAACATGGTTATTTTATGAAAATATTTACTGTGCCATATACGACTTAGAAGTTTCTTGAATTTGAATAAATTTTCAAATTTTATTTCACCGATCCTAGAGATGTTCACGGAGTCTCACCTACATGGTCAGATAGATCAGTCAAACCCCTATGTGGGTAATGAACGGGATCTAATTATGATGATTTTTAACTAGTCCGGAGACATTTTTACGTTTACGGTTATATCGCCCATCCCAGAAATGTTCACGGGATCTCTTTCATATATTCGAATAGGTCAGACAATTTTCTATCAATATTGTGAAAATGGGACACGAATGACGATTTTCATCATGTTTTCCATAATTTACAACTTTTTCGTTTCCAATTTTACTCTCAATTGGAAATTTTGGTATTTTCTCCAATAGGATTTTTACCCAATTGACATTCCCAAATAAGCTACGAACCTGATTTATTGTGAAAACAATCAAATAACAAAAATCCTATGGATGTTCACAAGGTCACGTTTATACTTTTAGATAGTTCAAAGTTTCGACTATCGATAGTTCCGAGCAGGGTTCAATTGTGATGATATTTACTGGACCATATATGACTTAGAAGTTTCATGAATTTCAATAAATTTTCAAATTTTATTTCACCGATCTTAGATATGTTCACGGGGTCTCACCTACATGGTCAGATAGATCAGTCAAACCCCTATGTGGGTAGTAAACGGGATCTAATTATGATGATTTTTAACTAGTCCAGAAACATTTTTACGTGCCCACAAACTAAAAATAACTTATATGGCCGCAGAAAATCGAAAAATTATAGTGGAAATTCTAATCCACCAATTTTCCTGGTAGTCTCAGTATGACCTGAGCTATTAGAAAACAATCGAAAGTATTGGGTACTAGTGGAAGTTTTTGAGATATTGACCAAAAACTGAAAATAAACTAATAAAAAATTTAAATTTTCAAAAGTATTGGTAATGAAATGGCCTAGTTTAGTCCAGCATGAACAGATCCTAAAATTTTGCCCTAAGTTTTGGACCCCTGATCAATACTTTTATCCAAATTTCATCGTGAAAGACGGAATATTGTTAAATTTCAAGATTTAATTTACCGTGTTCCGTTACTTCGGAGATCAATCAATTTGTCATTTTAAGGATCATTTTTAATATTTTATTCCGCTGGGATGTTTTATTTAGTGAAAAAAGAGATACAAAAGGAAGAAGAAATTTCTAATTATATAACAAAATAAATTCTCTATTGTGATTGAGCTGTCACTTGCGGCGAGTAACGAAAACTCTTATTTTCCGCTGAGAAATGTCCGCTAACTTAAACAGCATATGAAAATCATCATTCGTGTTCCATTTTCACAATATTGATAGAAAATTGTCTGACCTAGTCTGACCTATATATAAACGTGACCTTGTGAACATCCATAGGATTTTTGTTATTTGATTGTTTTCACAATAAATCGGGTTCGTAGCTTATTTGGGAATGTCAATTGGGTAAAAATCCTATTGGAGAAAATACCAAAATTTCCAATTGAGAGTAAAATTGGAAACGAAGAAGTTGTAAATTATGGAAAACATGATGAAAATCATCATTCGTGTCCCATTTTCACAATATTGATAGAAAATTGTCTGACCTATTCGAATATATGAAAGAGATCCCGTGAACATTTCTGGATGGGCGATATAACCGTAAACGTAAAAATGTCTCTGGACTAGTTAAAAATCATCATAATTAGATACTGTTCATTACCCACATAGGGGTTTGACTGATCTATCTGACCATGTAGGTGAGACCCCGTGAACATCTCTAGGATCAGTGAAATAAAATTTGAAAATTTATTCAAATTCATGAAACTTCTAAGTCATATATGGCACAGTAAATATTTTCATAAAATAACCATGTTTATTTCAATGTTAGAATTTTATCTATGCTATCCCAAAATACATTAAAAAAATTATGAACATCTCAAGGAGCGGCAACAGAAAAATTTGAAAATAGATATAAATCAAAAACCACTATTGTTTAAAATACGCTGGACAATTTACAAATCATCATATCTCAACCTTATTTACCACACACGTGAGGTTTTGACTTAGCTATTCAGCCATATAGGTGAGACCCCGTGAACATCTCTAGATTCGGAGATATAAAAGTAGAAACATTGTCTAAAAAAACCTTCTTTAGAATTGAAAAAACTTTAGTGAATTATATCACAATTTTCTCGTGTTTATCTGAAATTGTTAGAAAATTATTTGACATGACAATTTGACATGACATGACAATTATTTGAGGACATCACCAAATTCCAACATTCTTCGTTCATCATCATCATCAATGATCCATGAGATTCGTCGTACGTCATCATCAGCAACGGCGCCCAACGAAAATGTAATGTTGTAATTTTTTTTTATTTAATACTTTAGATTTACGTATGTTAGTAATTTTTTTTATTATAAATTAACATTAATTTCTATTCTAAATTTTTAAATTTCAAAATTTATAATATAATTAATTTGGTTTCAATAATTGTGCTACTTAAAATTGAAGTTTTTGGGTTTTATATTTTTTATCAGTTTTATGAGACTCCCGAACAAAATATGAATTAAATGTCTTAAAGGTGAGGCGGTAAAATTGAGGTAGAGCATATAATAGTTATGGTGTAGTAATTAATTATTTCATAATGCAATCGTCTAGTTTTGTTTTTTTTGTTTTATTTATTTTAAAAAATCATACGGTCTAGCAAGATTCGATTTTTTTTCGTCTAGCTATTGAGCTATAGCTGGCCATAGATGACCGTTCAAAGCCTCTGAATGAATAATCCCAAAATAAATTTTCGGTAATCGAGCAGTCGGTTACAACCTCTTGCCCAGGTTCCATCCTCCTTTTTAAGTCGAGGCACTTGCATTTTGGGTCGTTTGAGTCCCTTCGTCGCCTTCCACAGAGAATAATCAGATTTTTTTCATCGGTTAGGCTAACTAGATATCTGTTGATTGATGCATTTTTAACTTCTTTAAGAAGAGATTTGAGACTTACCTAAATTGTTAAGAATTGTCTTGTTCTCCGGTGTTCTAGTTATTTCACAGATTTTACGTGCCCGTCGTTTTTGTTTTACCAACTCTCTAACTTCCATTGGGTGGGATATGTTAAGCTTCTTCTTATTTTGTATAATGAAGGTACTTGCCAAAGCAGCATAGTGAATTGCTTCATTGAGTTGTTCTAATTCACCTTCCAACTGGTGGGGATTTCTCAACTGGGGATCCCAGTTTGTTTTTGAATTTGTTAATCTGGGTGCACTCTCCCTTTGAATTACCATTTCACTGAATGTCATGATAACCGGGGAATGATCCGATACTATAGAGAATTACTGTCTTCAATGTGAATGTAGTTCTGGGATATATCTCTTGCTACATAAAAGTCTATTAGGTCAGGTATCTTCGTTTCGTCACTGGGCCAGTATGTTGGGGAACCACCAGAGTAAAATTCACATTTTGATGTCGGCCCTGCTTGCAGAAATTCTTTACCTTTTGGCGTGGTAAGCCTAGATCCTCAATAGGTGTTTTCCGCATTAAAGTCACCTCCAATAATAAAATCACGTCCAAGCGATTTAAATAGTTTGAAGTAGTCCTCCCTTTTCAAGTTATGCCGGGGAGGACAATATATTGCAGAGACAGTAAGCTGTCTGTGTTTAATTTGGATCCTTATAGTAGTGACTTGCATTGTTTATTCTTCGATATTTGATTCTAAATTGTATTTTATATTTTCTTTTATTAGTAATGCCGAACCACCTCTTGCTCTTTCCGCTGGATGAATGGAGTGATATAAGTTATAACCCCGTATTTTAACAAACAAAGATTTAACTAGATACATATATAGCAAGAAGATATAACTAGCCTTTCAGATATTAAGAAAATGTCGATTTTGTCTGAATTTAAAAATATTTCTATTTCTGGAATATGTTGCATAATGCCATTCGCATTCCAGGTTGCTATTTTGAAAGTTGTGTTCTTACTTAACATTTTTTGTTAGATTGCGTGGAGGGAGTTGCATTTTCTTCAGTTGATCAAGTATCATGTTGTTCAGATTACTTTGGTCATCTAGCCGCTTTGTAATAGCTGCAATGCTGTTCATAAGATTTTCCATAATTTGGTTACTTTCAGAGCCCATATGTTTGGTTGGACCCAAACAATTGGCTACTTGGGCAAATGAACTTCTTTGCCCTGTATTGCTTGGATGTGGGTTTTGATTCATCTGATTTGCTATTTGAACCCCTCGATTTTCGTGATTTGTTTAGCAACCTCACAGCCTCGATAATTAGCCGGATGTTGGCCCTTACATCTTGTACACTTGGCTGGCACGTCTCTCCCTATTGAACACGCCTGGGTAAAATGATTACCTGAGCATTTTACACATCTTGGATCCTTGCCGCAATATCTTTGGGTGTTATTAAATGCCTGTCATTTCTTGCATTGGGGTATGCGTGGTGTGGTTCTTCTCATTGGTTCAATTTTCACCTTTATGTGAAGAATTCCTTTTATTCCATAAATGTTTTGAACATTTTCTTTGTTGTCAAATACTAGCACAAAAAGCGAGAGTCCCTTTTTACTGATACTAATTTGGTTTCCTTCCTGAATTTCTGCCCTCTCTTTTTTAACAATATTCACAGCAACTAGTAATTTAAATCCGTTATTTTATAAGTCTTCCATTATTTCTTTGCTTGAGCAAGTGTGATGCAAACCTCTTGCCATGACTTTTATAGGTTGGGCCTGTTTGTTTTCGTAAGTGAACCACTAATACTTTTCAGCATTCAATTTCATAGATAAGGTTCCATAAGTATATCTGAATCCAGAGTATTAATTTTCCAGACGTCATTATTTAACGCTGTTACCTTATAGTCTTTGTCAGTAACCGATTTCATCAGTGACTGAATTTCTGGGTAACTGGTAACACCCACAATATCTTGGTAGATTTACTACCTTTTGGTTGATTGGCTTTGGGTAGAGCATCGTTTGAATCTGGACTAGATTGTCCCCTACCATTTAATTGCTCAGCCTCAGGTGACGATTCAGCTTTTCTTTTTTTACTCTTCCTGGACTGTTTTTTTCTACTTTAGAATCCAGTCCGTCTCTCTTTGTAATTCATCTTTATTAGTGGAATAGATGAGTTTGTCTGGTTCAATGCTTCCTATATTGCAATCTTCTTTTGAATCCCGATTCATTTTTAGGTTTTCATTTTCTTGCTTTAGATACTCAATTTCTTCGCTTAGCTTGGCAAATAGTTGGTTCATATGCTCTGGCCTCGCCAAGAGATTCATATTCTCCTTTTCTAGATCAACAGTTGTTTTACTAGATTCGGCTATTTGCAAAGTAAAATTTCCGGTGGCATCACTTATTTTGTGTAATGTTTGTCTAGGTATACCGTTAGAAAAAGTATCGGCTTGGTCAGCTACCGATTTGCTTCTATTTTTCTTTATCGGTGATCTTTGTAAATTTGGTCTTCTCTGGAACGGATTTGATGTTCCCCGATAAGGCAATGGCCCTCCCCAGAATCCATAGGGCCAGTCTCCACAGAGAGTGGATTTATCAATGTTGATATTGGTGTACCACCTGGTGTATTATTTCCTTTTGTTTGTACCATTGCATAGTTTTGATTGACTAATTAGCTATTCTGCTTCACTACTACGAAGAGATTGGGTACCGCAACCGTTCGTTCTACAAAACATTGCCCAGAGTACGCCTGTATTCATTTATGAATACTTCGTGGAGGCTGTCTATTCCGTACTCCGTCTGTTTTATTAAAAATGTCTGAAAAAATGTTTAATTAAATTAAATGTAAAAAATCTTCAAAATTATTATATTTATTTATGTAGTGTTTTAAGGCTGCTGCACGGATGTGAGATTTTACCCGCACGCACGGTCTGAAGTTATTAACTAATAGTTTTTGCTTAATAAGATTCGTCTACATTATTGTCGTTTCCTTCATTCGATTGAAATTGTTGTCATTGGGTTTTTATTAACATCGATTTTTGATTGCTTATTCTGCCCTACGATTGAGGTCCCTGTATTATTTCAACTACAGAAACATGAAAATCTCAAAGTGGGCCCTTATAACCATCTCCCACCCCAGGTAATCCTGAAATCTATTGGTATGTTAATTTTTAACGCTTTCATCAAGAGTTTCGAGATTCCACTATGATAACTGCAATCGAGCGAAAAATCTATTAATGTTTCAAATATGTTTTACAAACGATGTACAACAGGGCCTTGGTAAATCGATGGTCCAGATAATTTTAACAAAAATGCTGGTATAATTAGAAAACCTACATCAGCACATACTGATATAAAGAGGCAAAGCTTTTACGTTAATCGACTGACCTTTTTTCAGATACACACAATTATGAGTATACGTCGCAAATATTAGAAATATCGACGCCGCTCGAACGGGATTCTGAAAATTTCGAATACGTTAAAAATTTGTACAGTACCGAAGTCGGTTTAAACGATAACTTTTATTAGTTATTTAAAAAAAATTGAATGGCAAATACTTGTTATAAAATAGCAAAACGCTTGCTCAGTTTCCTTTTTAATCAAAATTGTTTGTATCTATAGGTTGGTCGTCTGCGGACCAAGTAGCGCGAAGATAAAAATATTTTAACTCGCAGGGGAATTTGTATATGGAAAAAAATGATGGAAAAATATGTTCAAGCGTTTTTATTGGTTTAGCGTGCGGACCAAAAATTATAAATTTTCGCTCGCACTCGTGCTGTCGGCTTTAACCTCACTTTTGACAATAATTACTACGATACTAAAAAAAACACAAAAAATCATGTTTTCCAATCTCCCAGACATAAAAAAAACACATCCACTATATTTTGTCAAATCTCGGGAGAATTGTTCTGTAACTGTCAAAAATATTCTGACATTGTTTCACATTAATTCCGATTTCATTTTAAAATTTAAACATTGGACTTTAGAGATCGATTTACCACATAAAATCATAAATTACCACCATCTTTAGCTTTTAACCTGTTCGCTTAATCTTGAATTTATACTTTGCCATTTTTTACAAATTCTATTTTCGTCTAAATATTATTCACCAGCTTAATGCGCCTTGAACCATAATTTGATTAACTTGGCATGTTAAATTGACTTACCCCGCAGTGTTTATTATAAAACCGACTATATTTGAATATGCTGTCAATAAATATTAATATGTAGACATTATGGTTTATTCATCCCAAAAACCCATCCAATTTATTTATTTAGCTTGAACATAAGCATACACACACACACATACAATATATATATATTCATATGGAACAGCACTATGTAATCATCTATAATTTACCATCATATTTTTTGTGTGTTCATTGATTTACGATATACGAGTGAATGTATGTTGGGCTCCCACACCTTTTCTATTATTCAGATTTTTTGTGTTCTTCGAACACCTCCATCCGATATTTTATTTGGTTGCGGAACGATACAAAATAATACACCGAACTGAAAATCCCTTTTATGGTGCCATTGTTGTTGTTGCTCTTGTTGTTTTGCCTAAATATGATTTTTGATTCCTTGAGTCTTTGTATATTATGGTATGGTGTGTATCCGGAATATTTTTGGATCCTTAACCCCTTTCACATTGTTCTTGTTGTTGTATTAAATCTATTTTGTATTTATAACGAGAACCAACAACAATGCGTATGATACACATACAGCACAATACATTTTTATTAAATTGTTATGTTTTTCTTAACCATATTTAAAAAAAAAAGGAACAACAAATACCTTTTGACTTTTTTTTATATGTTGTGTATGTTTCGAATTTTGTCGAAATAAAATATTTAAATTATTGTTATGGAATCATATTTGTATATTGTTATATGTTTTGCATAAATTGTTGATAAGGGTGGCATGAATTGTGATTATTTTTGATATCGTATTTATATGGGTTTTGAATATTGTATATAGGCTGCTGCTCCCTGCTACATACGACGATAAAAGGATTATATTTGCGGTGTATATAAAAGCAAGTAGTAACTCTATATAGAACAATAACTAATATTTCATAACAACGAAAATAATAAATTTTTTAAACGGTGAAAATGTTAATAAAAATTAAAAATTCATCTTAATTTAAATTTTTAATCAATCTACATGTTTTTGTGAGTTTCCTCACAATATGTTACCTACACTGTTGTTACTATGTATTTACGTATAAGCATACTCGTAGGTAGACTATATTGTGTCGGATTACTTTAATTAAGCTACTTTTCGTTGTCATTTACTAAGTTTATTGTCGCTCGTTTTTTTTATTTGTCGTTCAGCAAATCGAGGGGAAAATATTAACAGAAGCGAGATTTTAACGTTTCGTATTGTAAATTATGTTGCTTTCAAGATAATCGTACACATTTATTTATGCCTTGTAAACATTTTTTTGAGTTGGAAATGTTTAATAGTTGAAAGGTTGTTATTAAGGCCCCGATTCAAGATAACAGGTGGTCGAATTTCCAAGCTAACACACAAAAAGCTGGTTTATTTTAAAGGGTTTTGCAATAAGAGGTTTCATTTTGATATTAAAAAAACGAGTACTTTTTAAGAGAAATAAATGAATGTTTATTTCATTGTAAAGAGGAAGGTATGGCGTTAACATATGAAAACGATATCAGCCATGAAATTTTCCATGACCAATTCGCACATTTGCAGCTGTACG
Organism: Nephrotoma guestfalica; assembly: GCA_963691935.1. Taxonomy (NCBI): domain Eukaryota; kingdom Metazoa; phylum Arthropoda; class Insecta; order Diptera; family Tipulidae; genus Nephrotoma; species Nephrotoma guestfalica. The sequence continues at coordinate 66,811,053 of OY829915.1, read as the reverse complement.
TCCTCGATAGCTTCACGAATTCCATCTGTAAGGTCTTGAATCGAGAAATAACACGGCGAGGAAACTTTTCTTGCAAAATTGCGATTGATTCGTTGCTTGTGTGGCACGTAGCGCCGTCTTGCTGAAAATAAACGTCGTTCACAGCAATATCTTCGAATTCCGGCCATAAAAAAACATTAATCATAGCTCGGTAGCGCAATCCATTCACCGTAACAGTTGCACACAAAAAACGCACCACACAATGACACGTTAAGGATGGAGAGGCTTTTCAACAATCATTCTTGAATTTTCTGTGCCCCAAATGCGCCAATTCTGCTTATTAACGTAGCCTCCGTTGTGAAAATGGGCCTCATCAATGAAGATGGTTTTTCGATGAAAATCCGGATCATTTTGATGCATTTGAAGGACCCAATCAGCAAAGATACGTCGTTTATGGTGATCTACTGGCTTGAGTTCTTGTGCTAACTGAACTTTAAAAGCCTTAAAACCTAAGTGATAATGCAAAATACGGTATACTGTCGTTTGTGGAATGTCTAATTCCAAAGATCGACGAGGAATCGACAAATCTGGGTTTTCGTCAACACTACGGGTTACAGCAGCAATATTCGCAGTTGTTCTTGAGCGACGCACACGGTTTCGATTCTTCACATCACTAACTTGTCCAAACAGTTCAAATTTTTTCACCAGTTTCAGAAGGTGCTTCACGACGACCCAAAAGTGCTTTAGTTTTGCCAACTGTGACTGCAAAATTTTCGCCTTTTTTGTAATGAATTTTAACTTTTTCAATGCATTGTGGAAGCGTGTATCGTACCACTTTTAGTATGGCATAGTTTTTACTTGTCAAATGTTAAAAGATGACAGCTTCAAGATTGATAGCTGCCAAAATAGCTTTTTCTAATAGATGGAGCGTACATTACCGAATTTTAACTTACATTCAAATTGTATCATTCGTAATTGTTTCATTTTGTATTTTTTTTTTTGAGGCGGTGCATCGCAAATAAACGTAAAACGAAATTATGGAAAATGTTTTTTCCAGATACCTAATCGTTTGGTTACAACACAAACATATTTATATTTTGGTTTTTGTTAATTTTCAGTTCTTTGATATATTATGAAGAGTTTTGGTATTTGTTGTTGTCTTTTACAATCTCAATGAGAAATAAATTTTTTATAAAGTGATCTCGTAGTACGAGTAGCAAAGTAGAAGGTCACCTCAACTCAAGAACTGCACAAAACGCACATAACTTTGAATCACCCAAATATCTAAAGGCCGCATGTCTAAAGAAAGTGATCGTATCCCCTATGGGAATAGTAAACCTGTATTGCTCAATTTCCGCGAATGATTCAATTATTTGTATAGAGGTTCACATTTTTAATTTGACAACACAGTATTGTTTGGCAACCGATTTGACAGCTGACATTTGCTTTGTCATTAGTTTGAATTGCCATTTCATAATGAATAGACACACGCCAGAGTAACACATGCAAATTGTTTAATTTTTTATCAAAATAATGGTACTGCCGCGACAGTAGCAAAGTGTTACCGGGGACCAAATGCCAGTGGTATAAATTGAGTACAACAAATATGGAATGTAATACTCCACACTCTTCGGAGACAGGCCCAACAGATTCTGGGGTGGGCCAATCATTGTTTTGGGTGAAATTCCAAACTATCAAGATCACCAAGATCTTCAACTGGAAATATATTTCAGTACGAGAAGCAAAATGTCGAACTCCGTCAACAACTAAGAGAAATATAGGAATTTACAACTAAATTAAAAGAAGAATTTACAATTTTAAAGAAAGAGAATGAAGAACTCAAAAAATAAGTTGAAGTCCAAAAGTCGATGATGACATTAATCCATTCCATACGGATGATGAAGAATTAGAAAAAGAAACAAATTGGATGTTGAACCGGAATAAATGGCCAACCAAGAAAAGGAAAGCGCAACACTCACCAGAAATGGCAATAACTTTACCATTAACTTCAAAAGAGGTTTCTAGAAACCAGTTAATCATCAAGAAACAACTAGCTGTAGAACAATAACAGACCTCCACCAATAAATGTCGTCGGGATATCAAATTTCTCCACTATACAATCGATTATGAAATCGATTACGATAGCCGAGTACAAACGTATCTCGTATCTCTAAAGAACGGCGTCTGGAAAATTAATGGTGAAGACTCTGAAACTTATAGAGCTTTGGCTACAAAGCTTAATTCCGAGGGGCATCAGTGGTTTACCTATGAGGATAAGAATGACCGCCCAATTAAAGTTATGGCTAGAGGTCTTCACCCAACCTGTGCAAAAGAGGAAACTATTGAGGATCTCAAGCAAAAGGGTTATCAAATAGAAAATGTTGTAAACATTATTAAGAAAGAAAAAATCGAAACAGAACAAGGAGTTCAAATTAACAAAAGAGGGCTTCCACTATTTATGCTCACTTTTAATAATAAACTAAAAGTGGAAGATGTATAGCGGATTAATACCGCAGTGCAAAAAATGTCAAGGTTTTAATCATACGCAGAAATATTGCCAAAGAGAGACTAGATGCGTGAAATGTGCCGGAAAGCATCATGCCCAAGTATGCCCGGTTAGTAAAAATATTGCTGCAAAATGAGTCAATTGAAATAAGTCACATCCCGCAAACTACCGGGGATGTGAAATAGCTATGCAAAGAATAAGAAATAAAACGCGAAAACAAAGTCCAGAAATGTCGGTAAAAAATTATCATTCTTCCATAAAAGATGAACCTAAACCTCATGCTAGTAAACTGGGAGAACCAAAACCAAAACTGTACTAGCAAGTAGTCATGACAAAACCAGTTATTTCGGAGGGCACTACTGAAGATACAGCAGTGCTCCAAAACATACTAAGAAGCATGGAAGCTCTTAACATTTGTCTGTAAAAACAATAGAAATGCCTTCAAGCTCTAAGCAACAGGATAGATAAGCAAGACTCTCTAAATGAAATCAAATCAAATAAAACATTAAGAATAGTAACCTGGAATGCAAATGGGATAATGCAACATATTCCAGAATTAGAAATTTTCCTAAATACTGAAAAAATAGATAAGAGTATATGCCTAGTATCGGAAACCCATTTTACTTCAACATCATATCTTAAAATATATGTATACAGTTGTTACCACGCCATTCATTCAGCAGGAAGAGCACGGGGGGTACGTCGGTGGTTATAAAAGAAAACATCAAACACTTTATAGATCTTAAAGTTGAAGTGGAATTTATGCAAGTTGTCAACTTAAAAGTATTTATAAATAATAACAAAGGATATAGAGTATCGTCAATATATTGCCCCCCTCCCCCCAAGTTATAATTTAATTAAAGAAGACTGTTGCACATTATTTAAATCACTAGGATCAAGTATCATAATCGGAGGTAATTTTAATGCAAAAAACACCTACTGGGGATCAAGAGTAACCTCCAAAAAAGGAAGAGAGCTGTTTGCAGCAAGAAAGCTATGCAATTGCGATTTTCATTCTGGAGATCAACCAACTTTTTTGCCTACGGATAGAAACAAAATACCCGATATCATTGATTTCTTTATCACCAAAGGTACAGACGAAAACTGTATATACCTAGAAAACAGCGAGGGATTATGTCGGGTCATACGCCTGTTATTATGACAATCAGTGCAGCGATTGTTAAAAAAACTAGACCACCTTCGCTAACGAACAAAAAAACCTGCTGGGAGAAATTCCAGAAACTTGTTGAGGATAATATTGATCTTCAGGTGCCAATTAAAAACCCGATACAGCTAGAAGAAGAACTAGAACAACTCAACAACAGTTTACAAGAAACGACGTGGAGAGTACCCCCTCAAGTTCAAAGGAAATGCGCCGAAATGCTATTTATCCTCTACAAGTTAGGGAACTGGTTGCAGCAAAACTAAAAGCAAGAAAGGCCTGCTAAAGAAGTGGAGCGCCAGAATAAAAAGTTGGTGATTAAAAAAAATAAAAAAATAAAAAACAAATCCATTAATAAATACTTAAGTGGCCTTATTGGGGAAAAGATACCGAGTACTCCCTTTGGAAAGCGACAAAAAATTTAAAACGATCTAAACTACAAATCCACCACTAAAAAATTAAAATGGCACATGGATTATAAGTGCAAAGCAAAAAGCTTCGTTGTTTGCAACCCACCTCGCGAACACGTCCCAGCCTCTACCTGGACAAACTGCAGAGGAAAACATAGCACCAGTGGTCCAGTCCATAAAATGGACAACTGCAATATATCTCCAGTCACATTTCAAGAATTAAAAGAGAAAATCAATCTCAACCTAAATACAAAGAAATCTCCAGGATATGACTTAATTACAGGACAAATAGTAAAAGCACTACCTGAAAAAGGACTACGTAAACTTCTCCAAATATTTAATGCAGTGTTCAGACTTAAACACGTTCCAAATTAATGGAAATTAGCAGAAGTAATTATGATACCTAAACCAAACAAACCACTCAATGACAAAAATTCGTATAGGCCGATTTCCATGCTCCCAATAATTTCAAAATTATTCGAGAAACTACTCCTAAAGAGACTTAAACCAATAATAGCAGAAAGAAATCGTATTCCTCCATATCAATTTGGCTTCATAGAAAACCATTCAACAATAGAACAAGTACACCGAATTACAAACATAATTGAAGACATACTTGAAAAAAAGAAAGTATGTTCAAGCGTCTTCGTGGATGTAGCACAGGCCTTTGACAGAGTATGGCATAAAGGTTTGGAATATAAAATACAAAGAGACTTGCCAAAGCAGTTTTATGAAATTCTAAAATCTTACATATCTAACCGACACTTTCCAGTTAAATTAGATGTCGAATACTCAGAAATAAAGAAAATATCAGCAGGGGTACCACAAGGTAGCGTTCTGTGACCAACTTTATATGTTCTATACACCTCGAACTTGCCAACGATAGAGGAGACTAACATAGCGACGTTTGTGGATGATATGGCCTTCTTAGCAGTTGCTAATAGCATAGAAGAATCTACAAGCAAATTTCAACGAGATACTAATATTGTCAGTACCTGGACCAAGAGATGGCGAATAAAACTTAATAAAACGAAATCTGTTCACGTAAACATTAGCAACAAGAAGGTCAACTGAATACCAGTAGAACTGAACTCCCAGCAAATCCCCTATGCAAACACGGCAAAATATCTAGGCATGACTCTAGACGCGAAACTATAATGGAAAGGACATGTGAAAAAGAAAAAAGTAGAGTTAAACATCAAATAAGGAAAGATGGATTGGCTCTTAGGAAGAAATTCTGAACTAACTCTACATAATAAATTGCTACTATACCGGCAAATCCTAAAACCTGTGTGGACTTACGGTATTCAACTCTGCGGCTGTCCAAAGAAAACCAATGTCAATATCATCCAGTCATTCCAAAGCAAAGTAAGTCCTTCGTGGAATAGTTAATGCACCGTGGTACATAAAAAATGACAACCTCCATAGAGACCTGAAGATGGATTTCGTCAGTGAAGAAATAAGCAAACACGTGAGAAAACACATGCAACGTATTAGTCTACACCAAAATGCTGAGATACGTCGTATGTTAGATGATTTAAACCCAGTAAGACGGCTGCGAAGGAAGAAACCGCATGATCTACAAGATCGAATCAGGATCGTCTAAAAATATAATAAAATTGTAAAGGGGACTAGCCAAAGGGCTACAAGCCTCCAAACAAGAATATAAATTATGAAAGATAGATTACTAGATGATTTGTAAATCAGGTGTAATAAATAAATATATAAAAAATAATGGTTCGGTTCACCAAACTCATCTTGGATTACGTCCATTTGGTACGCAGTGCGTACCAAACAAGCGATAAACGCTGTCCAACGTAGCATTGAGGAAGACTCAAACCAATAAATTTAACGTCCGTCCCGGCAACTGGAGATGTGTCCATCCACTTTATGAAAGATTTTATCTAAGGATCTAGGTTTACGTTACACAGATTGATATTGTTATTGATTTTCCAAACAAAATTGTGTTCAGTGATGAAGCTCACTTTTGGTTGAATGGGTACGTTAATAAACAGAATTGTCAGATTTAGAGAGAAGATACTCCACAAGCCTTTGCCGAAACACGGCCGAAACGGTGAACGGTATAGTGACATGATTTCTAACTTTTTTGTTCCCCAATTGGCTGCAGTCATTTTTCTTTCTTAGTTTAGTCACTTGTGAATGAGAAGAGAGGCCCATTGGCCAGCTCCATTTAAAGGTTATTTGCTGAAATAGACCTTGGACTTGTGTCCTTAATCCATTAAATCAATTGGTTCTGTTCTCTGCAATCGCAATGATTGAACATTTTTTAAGGCTAGAGGTAGGGAATAATCCAGAATTATGGTTGCAACAAGATGAAGCCACAGCTCGCACAGGTCATACAACTATGGCTCACCTGTGCAAAATTTTTGGCGAGCGAATAATGTCGTGCTTTTATGATTTTAACTGGCCGCGTTCGCACGACATAACGGCTTCCGATTTTTTTCTTTGGGGCTACCTAAACGATAAAGTGTATGCAAATAAGCCAAGAAAGAAGGTCTTAACAGCTTAAGGCCGCAATATACGAGAAGAATGGAAGGCGCTGGGACCTGAAATTCTAAGAAAAGTTATGGAAAATGCTCTGTAAAGAGCAGGTCAGAGCAAACAATGGTCACCATTTGTAAGATATTATCTTCAAAACATGTAAATATTTCCTAAATATTTAGAAAATATTTCTGGTGTAAACTGTAATCTAAATTTAAATAAATGCCACCCTAAATTTGTATACTGGTATATAAAGGGAAATCCAATAAGAGCTTCCGCAAGTTGTTTTTTTTTAAATAAAACGTATTAAAATCAATTTAATAATCAAAAACTATATGTTGTCTGCAACTGACTCTTAGATGATCCATTCTATGGGTTCAATTTTCGAGCATTCTTTCGAGCATTTCGGCCGATATTTCGTTAATTACGCGTGTTATGTTAGAAGCGAACAGGAATCAATTGTGGTTTGTCGAAATAAACAAGTGGTTTCAGGTACCCCCATAAAAAATAATCTAACAGCGTTAGATCACAAGATCTTAGAGGCCAATTCCCGGTTTCGTTTCTTGGTATGATGTCCTCATTAAAATGTTCTTTCAATAAATCGATGGTTGATGCAAAGGAAGGTCAACCGGCCCCAATTCTTGAACAAGCTGTATTTTGTATGCCTTCAGACCAAGATCACTCTTCAAAATACGCCACAATGTAGCATCCATACAAGAGACCCAGAGCTTGAGAACAGCGACGAATTGATTGATTGCGGTCTTCACGTACACGTTCAGCTACAGCAGCAATATTCACAAAAGCTCGAATTGAACGCACTCTTATCGGTTGATGAATATCCAATAATGAAAAAGTAGTTCGAAATTTATTGATTGTTTCGCGAATTGTGCGTTCAGTTGAACGATTATGAACTGGTCGAAGAACACGAAAATTTTTTTTTACTGAACACTGATATTTGAAATAAATTTCCCTAATTTGTAAACGTTGTTCTCGCGTAAGTCTATTCATGGTGAAATGTCAATGAATACTAAACACAAATGCCATATGAACATGACGGTTCTGTCGCATGAATCCCAATGAGAATCTCAATTGGAAAAATACCTCCTATTGGATCTATTCAGATCCGGCCCATCTCAGTTTCAGAAAAATTCGTTTAGAAGCTACCTCCTGTGGGGCCCGGTTTCTATTTTAAATTTTTTTTTCCTAGTTCAAACGATTTTGATGAATATTGCTGAGATGGGTTTTTCAAGTACTAGAAATCGATTGAGATGGATCCTGATTTTCTAAGAATTAGTTTAGGAGGCCATCGGTGGAGTCCAGGGCCCGTTTTTAAAATTTTTAACATTCGTACGGTTTTAATAAAAATTGATGAAGGGTTTCAGAAATTCGAGGTGGGTTTCAGATTTTTTCACAGACAGTCGAAGGGTTGGCCCCGGGTCCTCTACTTTAATTTTTCTTTGGTTCGCTCGAATTTTATAAAAATTCGTGATGGAGGATTTTCGATTGTCAGGAGTCGTTTGCGATGAGTACTTATTTCGATCAAATCTGTTCGGAGGATCGTCCTGTGGAGGTTCCCTATCTTTAATATTTTCGGCTCACTCGATTTTAATACAACTTGCTGTACAAGCCATTTTGATTACCAAAAGTCGAACTTAATGGGTCGTTATTTCAAGAAAATGCATATAGAAGGTCATTAGATAAAGGCCGGGAAGCTTGAACACGGCAAGGGATCATAGATCTGTTCCTTTTCATCACAAAATCGTAATTTGTTGATAAAAATTCCTTTTGCATCCTGCCTCTATCGGGATGTGAACCCGGTACCTCCCGATCCAAACGCCAATGCTTTAACCACTATTGCATTTGGTCGGAAACTACAAGATGCTGCACCATGTTCGGTGATGTTGCACAATGTTGCGTTATATTGCACCGTGTTGCTCAATGGTGCTTCATATTGTGGAGTGTTGGTAGACAGTAGCGTCATGTGTACCATGTTGTACCTTATTTCGGAAAGTTTCACCATGTTATGTTGGTTGAGGTACTTTGACATTACAAACAAAATAGATTTGTAACATTCGCAATAATTAATGTTTTAACCATATCTCCCTTTTTCCACAGGTTCTTCGACCTACAACAATTTTGATGTAGTCTGGTGCAGCCCTGAGTCTTTACTTAATTTGTTTTCGGCCAACACGATTTTGATAAAAATTACTAAAAGGAATTCCAGAGTACCAAGTACTAGAACCCGATTTCGATGAGTACTTATTTTGGGAAATTTCCTTTAAGAGGTCCTTAAGAACGATTAAGATAAAACTTGCGATAATAAAGATTTTCTAATGCCACAAATTAATTGGGATGTATCCTAATTTTGTGAAAATTATTGTAGGGGTTTTCGGCTCGATCGACTTTTAATAAAATTAGGTGAGATGGGTTTTCAGATGTTCAGAATCGATTGTGATGAGTTATAAATTCGGAAACATTTGTTTCGAGGGTTCTAAAATGGGATCAGGGTCTTTATTTAAACAAAAATTGAAGGGGATGGGACTCAGATTAATGATGAAAATGGGAATTTAATATAAATTTTGGACATGTCATTTTAAAATTATTCGTTAAATGATAGTAAGCCATTTTTAACCGATTTTTTACGCCACTCTCTCTGTACGTTAAACATAGGGTATGCTTCCAAAATGAGTTCCAGATGTGATTTTTAAAGCTGAGTAAACTGCATGGAAAAACGAATAGTATGGAACTCGGTTGGTAATATAAAAATAACCAATTGGATGGAAACAAAAACGCGGGTTCATTCGAAAGTGTTGTTGTGCCTATCTGCCATTGGCTGTCTGTGTCATCTCTACAGAACAGACGAATTTACTGATTTAGATGAAACTTCATACTTAAACATTTTTCATAAATTGGGACTACTAAAAATTAAATTTGTAACAAAACTGGTTTAAATCATTTCGCCATTCGGTCACTCTATGGCCCAAACAGATTGAATGATCGGCACAGAACTTCATATTTAGGGTTTTTTGATAAATTACCAGATTCGGAAAATGGATATAAAAATGACAAATTGTTCGTTTCTTGCTCGCACGCTCGAGCTTAAATGTTAATATTAAATGTTAATAAAGCAAGTGTGTGAATCCGCTCAATTTTTTGAGCGTATTCGGAATGTTCAATTTTTGATGACTTTGTCGCATAAATCTGGCCGAATTTGCTGGATGGCTTTCGTTCTGTTGATTTGAGGTTATTAATTGTTTGCGGTACCCCAATGGAGTTTGATGCTGCAGCTATATACCTGTCATCTACATCCAACAATTAATTACACCACTCGATAGCTAACGAATCAAAGAATTCGTTACGTTGAGTGGGGACTGTGACGCATCGCTTGTGGTGGTGGGGGAAGCACCGCCATTTTAATTTTCGCCGTTTGTATTGAACTCTGTATTTTTCGCAACCGATTATGATGGGATTGGGTATGTTGGATGGAAATGGGATTGTTAAATGAGTTTTGAAAGAATTTCTGGAACTCGGTAATTCTTTAACCGATTATGATGGTATTGAATATGTTGGTCGGAAATGAGATTTTTATAAGATTTTAGGAGGAAGTTCTGCAATATGACCACCTGGGACGGAACTCGGTAATTTTCTAATCGATTATGATGGGATTGTATATGTTGGATGGAACTGGGATTTTTAAATGTTTTTGGAAAAAGTTTTGGAATATGGCCATCTGGGGCGGAACCCGGTAATTTTATAACCGATTATGATGGGATTGGATATGTTGAATGGAAATGGGATTCTTAAATCATTTGTAGAAGAAGTTCTGGAATATGACCATCTGGGGGCGGAATTTGGAAATTTCTTAACCAATTATGATGGGATTGGATATCTTGGATGAAAATGGGAATTTTAAATTATTTTTGGAAGAAGTTCTGGAATGCGGCTTGCTGGGATATAACTCGGTAATTTTTAACCGATTATGATGGGATTGGGTATGTTGGATGAAAATAAGTTTCTTGAATGATTTTTGGAAGAAGTTCTGGAAAATGACCACATGGGGCGGAACCATAAAATTATATATGCGTTAAATTGTACGTATTCACGTCATATGTCGATGTACATAGTACAGACGCCCACTTTTTTATCAAAATTCGGTTCACTTTCAGTATTATTTTAGAAAAATTTGTTTTATAACTCGTTTTGTGTTATTTTGCAGAAATTTCGATAACAATCTTTTGAGATTATAAGATCACGAAACATACACACACATGCGCAACGAAAGAACGTCTTTTCTCCATAGCTAAGACGAACAAAATAATCGACGCGATATCGACTTCAATTTTGAGATATGAGTTCGTAAGAATCTAATTCCACAAAAAAGTCGCCTTCTGGCCACAATATATACCTCTTTCATTTTTTATTAACTGCTAGTAAAAAAGCTTATTTAATAATACACCTACGTGAAGCCAGAGAAGTTTAAATCCAGCAAATTAGTTTGAAAGGGTGAACGATTCCATAGTACAACATAGAAAATTATGGTCAATGAAAATAAAAAAATGTGTTTAGTTTGTTTGACGATATGCTAATTTTAATAATATTCTATAATTCTTTTGTATCCAGCATAGTCTCGATTTTTTCACGGTATTACTGAAAACTATTACTGGAAAAAACTTCCAATTCAACCATTTTTAACCGAACAAGACGGTGCTCCATAGGGACTTCTAAATTAAATTTGCAACAATATCGAACCATGACTTTATATTTAAACTTTTTTCTTGAACTGGAGGTCCAGTGATATATGGCCAAATTCGGTTCACCGGGACTTTTACAGATTCCGTAAGAGTTTTCTAGTTATTTTCAAATATTTTGAAAAGTATATCATTTATAAAATTAATTTGATAAATTAAAACATTTTAAATTAAGTTCGCAACGATATCGGTCTATATAATTTTTCCAAAATTTGTGTAGTGAAAATTTGTGTACCAGAAGTTGCAAATTGCCTAAGTTAATCTTTCTCATTTGTCATAATTTTTTAAATAACCATGGTAATGGTCCAAATTGGTCCAAAACTATCGGAAGGGCAGCTTTCACAGAATTTTTTTTATTTTTTGCCATATCGTTTTCAACTTGATGATACTATCAAGTGATTGTTAAAAAAAATGTAAAGTAAGTGAACATTTTTCTATATCATTTGTTTCTTATGCAATACATCAAGTAAAGCAACTTCATTTCTTGAATGTGATTATCATCTTAAATAAATTTACAAAGATATACTACCATTAAATCTAATAGGTTTGTTTCATCAGTTTCCTATCCATGTGCTAAAGTGTCTTGTACTCGAATTTTATTTTGCAATATTACCATTTAAAATCTTTCTGATGACATATAGTGATGATTGAAATTCTGAGAATATTCTCATATCCGTGTGTATATCGCTAGAATATCTCGCATTCTGGGGATAGTCAAAATTCCGCAACATATAAAAAATTAAACCCATCAAACTGTACATAAAAAAAATGTTTTCCAATTTTTCCAGTAGAACAAATAACCCTTAATCTATTTTTTTTCTATGTACAGCTGTTACCAATGTTACATTAATTCTCCTCTATGCATACCATACACACACGCTCATACGATATGATATTATTGAGAACATATCTGGAAGATATTTTTGTGTATGTTTCAATAGACATCAGATTTAGGATACATTTCACTAAGCGATATCATGTTCACTGTATAGATTGTTTATTACTCGTATAAAACCCGGGTACCTGTACGCAATTTAAAGAACAACAAACCTTTTTGTTTAGAAATTTTTCGAGTAGTTGATTTTCGACTGAAGCGAAAATTTTCAATCGAAATAGATAATAAGCGTTTATATAGACCAAACTATGTACTACTTGAACAACTTCTACGATGTAATTTAATTATTCTTTTGCTCGTATGCCCAATGCCGTATAGTTCGAACCCGAAATTTTTTTATAGTGGTTTCAAATTATCTATTCATTCGTTTCGTTATTGAAAATTGGCATATCATTCATTGGCTGCCATCATCTACGTACATATTCGGTATATTGAGACTGTCTATATCCGGTACTCTAGTCTAGATAATATACATACGTACTACGTAAACGTACGTGTAAATCACAAAAACTTTTGTTGGATTCAGAGTTGTAAATTAATTGTGAGCAGAACGAACAAAATAAAAGCTTTCGGAAAAAACTTTTTATTTATTTGTGAACTGTGGGTGGTGTATACCTATACACATTCACAAATATTTAGGAAGAAGCATAAAATCAATTCAATAAAATATTTCCTTTTATACGGAAAAACTTTAATTATAAATAAATAACTACGAGGATGTTGTATATAGTTTCAGTGCCGAGGTATATAGAAGGAAATTAAATTTTTCTAAAAATTAAATTTATTATAATTGAATTTTATTTATAAAATACAAATTTTTATTTTATGAATGTTATTACTCCAAATAAGGTGCAAATTTGTTGGAAAAGTTTTCCGATGTGTTATATATTTACATTAGACACACACACACACATATACATATACAAAAGTATTATAATTATACCTAACTGTAATTGAAACGGATAAAATATACGGAAATGTGGTTTTTTGGCAAATTAACTTATTGAATTTCCTTTTTGTTTTTCTTTTGTTTAATTTCATTTCAGAAGCAACGAGATCACCATTAGCCCTAACACCGATGTTATCAGTGGCAATTGGATTATCAGCGGCATTTATTATTGGTGGACTAGCAATACTGATAGCATTGCGGGTGCCGTGTAACAAACGACGGAGTAGAAAAGAAATGTCGCAGGGGGCACAAGTGAGGGAGGGCTCACCGGGCCCCAGTGATAAAAGTGGCGGGAGTAAGGAAATCGATGGTAATGAGAGCGATGAAAAGAATCCAGATATAATTCCAGAGACAATCGATTCTGATGATCAGGTAAGTTAAATTATTTTAGTGTTTTGAAATGATTGGCAATGCGATGTTTAATAATAAAATACGTTAGCATATATGCCTTATCGATATGACCTTGGGTTTTAAATTTAAGTTAATGACAGATTTAAAGGTTATCGTTTTATATCGTAGTTGATGCGGCCCATTGAACTTTACGATGTTTTAACTAGCTTCTAGTTTTAAGTTAGAAAAAGTTAAGAAAAATATCACTGATGAGGGAGGGTTCATGAAAATTCAGAAATTAGTTTATGGCTTTTGATCCCACTAGATTTATATTTTAATTCAGAGTATTCTGTACGTGAGTAATAACATCATCTGTAGTTGTCTCACGAAGAAGTTCTGCAACAAAGGCGGACATGTATTTCGGTACTGTCCTTACCGGTAAAGCCATGGAGAATCCAACTATGGGTGGAGGACTAAAACACTACATAAAATTTATCAACTAACAGTTATGTTAATACTAAATTTATTTCTATTGTGAATGTTTCATACATTAGGATCGCTTCAATATTCTTCAATATTCTGATGATAATGACATACTACTCAATCATCTTCCCAACCACCCCACAGTTATCGTCTCTATAAAGGGTATTTCATTTCGAGGTATAGAACTTTGAATCTAAATAAAATACAGATGAATAATTGTAATGGACACAAATGTGACCTTATTTGAATGATGATTTTATGCTGGCGCGTGGCTGGCGCGTACATCGCATCTTCTGGAAGTCCAATTTTCGATAGTGTTTCGGCAACAACGCGTCGAATGTTGGTTTCCAATTGTTCATTAGTCTCTGGTTTACCAGCGTAATCAATTGACTTCACATACCCCAAAAGAACGAGTAGAGTCCAAAATTGTTAATTGGAGCATTAAATTAGGCCATAATGAGCCTAAAATTATTCGTATGTAATTTGATCTTGATATAAGTTTTATTTTCAATTTTCGTTCGATTTTCGATTTCATTTCTCCTAGCTCTAGATTAAGTGACCTGAAATTTGGTCAAGAATGAGTGTAACACAAAATGTTTTAACATATTTATGACAAAGGTTTTTTTTATTTATTTTGGTTTTTGTTTTACTTTTCTGGTAAATTTTGTTCAAATTTTTCATAATATAAATTATATTTCGCGGAAAAATTGCTAGTTCCTAATTTATGCGGTGTTGCGTAAATGCAACATTTGTCATTTAGCGTACACATAAATTTTTTCTGGTTCTTTATTCAACAAGAAATTCAATAATACAAAATAAATTAAAATCCATCTTTAAATTCATTTCTATCAAACCCAATTCAAAATGATTTGATAAATCAATTTAACGATTTAATGATGGAATTCCACTGTACAATTGGGATGTAACGGAATAATGCAAGAAGAGCAGAAATATATCATCTGTGATTGGCAGTACTTACAGCGCATTAGATTTTCTCATCTTTCAGTGGTATGTGCCCCATTACATAAAAAATTGGTATTTTTGTAGTTTTACGTTTACTTCTAGATGCTAATTTTCCGTAGCGCCACCGCCAATTGCCGTCGAAATTTCAGCTGGTCCAATTTTATATTATATGTTTTTGCCAAAGACCATGTATTAGTGACAGCCACATCAAACATCCACAAGACAATGGGCATGTACAATTTTTTCCTTCGAATGTTCATTCGATAATTCAAAATATGCCGATCCATTATATCGACGCCGCCCATGTTTCTGTTGTAGACTTTCACTGCAACAGGTTGAGGTATATCCATCCTTTTTTCTCGGTATGTATATTTTGACGTGCTGTTCCTACTGGATGTTAACCAAAACAATTAGATAAGAGAGTTTCGGTTTGGTTGTCCTTCCGGGAAAATCTGTCTGTTATCTGCAGCGTGAAGTTGAGTACTGTAGACTCTCCCAGTCCAAGATTCTTGTCTTTAAGCTTTATATCCATCAATCGAAATATTCATCTGTATAGGAGCATATTTTAGAAAAACTTCGTTTAGCTGACTGATGAAGGGGCGTGTTTTAGCAAATCTATCAGATATGCCTACTATTGTGTCGATATCACAAAAATGAATACGTCTGTATCAATTTGGCGTTTGTTTGCTTAGTACATCCCCAGAGTTGGATACCGTAGGTCCATATCGGCTTCAGTATTTGCCGATATAGCAGCAGCTTGTTGTATATTGTAAGCTCAGAGCCTCTACCTATGAGCCAATACATTTTTCTGAACTTAATATTAAGTTCTTCTTTTTTGCTTTTTGACGTGCTCTCTCCACTTGAGCTTGGCATCGAGAGTCATGCCCAGATATTTTAATTACTATCGGTAGATGGGAAGCCTTTTGATATGTAAAGTTAATATGCATGGATTTCGTCTCATTAAGCTTGATTCTCCAGCGCTTAGTCCAGTTACAAACCTCATTGGTAATCTTCTGGAGTTTGCTCGTTGCATCAGCAACATTACTTCCAATGGCCATGATTGCTGTGTCATCTGCAAAGGTGGCTATGGTTCCTTCATCTGTTGTTGGAATATCCCTTGTATATAATAAATACAGGATTGGTCCTAAGACACTCCCCTGTGGGACACCGGCAGAGATTTTCTTTAGTTCGGGGTATTCATCCTCATATTTCACACGAAAATGTCTATTGGATAAATAAGATCTTAGTATGGCACAGAATTGCCTCGACAGATCTCTATGCAGCTTGAATTCCAGTCCAATGTGCCAAACTTTATCGAATGCTTGGGCGACGTCCAGAAATATGCTGGAGCATACTTTTTTGAGTTCTAACGTTCTTT
This sequence comes from Nephrotoma guestfalica, assembly GCA_963691935.1. Taxonomy (NCBI): domain Eukaryota; kingdom Metazoa; phylum Arthropoda; class Insecta; order Diptera; family Tipulidae; genus Nephrotoma; species Nephrotoma guestfalica. Next base: position 66,794,748 of record OY829915.1, on the reverse strand, counting down.
CAATAACGTTGGTGATTCTATGCACCTGTTCAATTGTGGAGTGTTTTTCCCTGAATCCAAACTGATGTGGCAGAATTAGGTGTCGGTCCTCAATTATTGGTTTAAGTCTTTTTAGTAATAATTTTTCAAAGAGTTTTAACATAATTGGCAGCAATGAAATTGGCCTGTATGATTTTTTATCGTTAGGTGGTTTATCAGGTTTTGCTATCATGATTACTTCTGCTACTTTCCATTGCCACGGAACATATTTTAACCATAGCCTTGCATTGATTATGTGTAATACCTTTCGAAATCCTTTATCTGGTAGAGCCTTGGTTATTTGGCAAGTAATCAAGTCATATCCAGGGGCTTTTTTAACATTCATGTTGCTTTTCACTTCTTCTTTTAATTCTTTGAGAGCTACTGGGCGTATATCTAAATCATCTAGCTTTTATATTGTCATTGCTCGTGTGCCTTGGTAGTGGTTGGAAGGTATCCTCGAGATATTCCGCAGATCAGCCTACTCTCTAGGACCTCTTGCCCAGGTTCCATCCTTCTTTTTAAGTGGAGGCACTTGCATTTTGTGTCTTTTGAGTTCCTTCGTCGCCTTCCACAGAGAATAATACATTTTTTTCATCGGTTAGGCTAACTAGATATCTGTTGATTGATGCATTTTTAACTTCTTTAAAAGAGATTTGAGACTATTACCTACATTGTTAAGAATTGTTTTGTTCTCCGGTGTTCTAGTTATTTCCCAGGTTTTACGTGCCCGTCGTTTTTGTCTTACTAACTCTCTAACTTCCATTGGGTAGGATATGTTAAGCTTCTTATTATTTTGTATAATGGGGGTACTTGCCAAAACAGCATAGTGAATTGCTTCATTGAGTTGTTCCAATTTATCTTCACACTGGTGGGGATTTCTTATCGGCACGTGAAGATTGATTTTTTCCTCCAGTACCTCACGTAAGAGAGTTTTTGAATTTGTTAATCTGGGGGCACCCTCCCTGGTAATTCAACCATTTCACTGACTGTCATGATAACCGGGGAATGATCCGATACTAGAGAATTACTGACTTCAATGTGAATGTAGTTCTGGGATATACCTCTTGCTACATAAAAGTGTATTAGGTCAGGTATTTTCGTTCCGTCATTGGGCCACTATGTTGGGAAACCACCAGAGTAAAATTCACATGTCTGCCCTGCTTGAAGCAGTTCTTTACATTTTGTCGTCGTAAGCCTAGATCCCCAATAGGTGTTTTTCGCATTAAAGTCACCTCCAATAATAAAATCACGTCCAAGCGATTTAAATAGTTTAAGGTAGTCCTCCCTTTTCAATTTATGCCGGAGAGGACAATATATTGCAGAAACAGTAAGCTGTCTGTGTTTAATTTGGATCCTTATAGTAGTGACTTGCATTGTTTATTCTTCGATATTTGATTATAAATGATGTTTTATATGTTCTTTTATTAGTAATGCCGAATCACCTCTTGCTCTTTCCGCTGGATGAATGGAGTGATATAAGTTATAACCCCGTATTTTAACAAACGAAGATTTAACTAGATGGCTTTCAGATATTAAGAAAATGTGTATTTTTTCTGAATTTAAAAATATTTCTATTTCTGGAATATGCCATTCGCATTTCAGATTGCTATTTTGAAAGTTGATTTCTTTGGTCATCTAGCCGCTTTGTAATAGCTCATATTGTTTTCCATAATTTGATTACTTTCAGAGACCATATGTTTGGTTGAACCCAAACCTTACACTACCTGTACAAATGAACTTCTTTGCCCTGTATTGCTTGGTTGTGGGTTTTGATTCATCTGATTTGATAGTTGAACCCTTCGATTCTCGTGATTTTGCGGTTGATTTCTTGTTTTATCTCTTAATTTTTGTAGTTGTTTAGCAACCTCACAGCCTCGATAGTTAGCCGGATGTTACAATTTGTACACTTGGCTGGCACATCTCTCCTTATTGTACGTGCCTGGGTAAAATGATTACCTGAGCATTTTACACATCTTGGATCCTTGCCGCAATATCTTTGGGTGTGAATAAATGCCTGACATTTCTTGCATTAGGGTATGCGTGTTGTGGTTCTCCTCATTGGTTCAATTTTCACCTTCATGTGAAGGATTCCTTTTATTCCATAAATGTTTTGAACATTCTCTTTGTTGTCAAATACTAGCATAAAAAGAGGGAGTCCCCTTTTACTGATAATTTGGTTTCCTTCTTGAATTTCTGTTCTCTCTTTTTTAACAATATTCACAGCAGCTAGTATTTTAAAACCTTTATGTTGTAAGTCTTTCATTATTTCTTTGCTTGAGCAAGTGTGATGCAAACCTCTTGCCATGACTTTTATAGGTCGGGCCTGTGTGTTTTCGTAAGTGAACCACTGATGCTTTTCAGCATTCAATTTCATAGACAAGGTTCTATAAGTATCTAAGTCCAGAGTATTAATTTTCCAAACGTCATTATTTAACGCTGTTACCTTCCTGGTTCTATAGTCTTTGTTAGTAACCGATTTCATCAGTCACTGAATTTCTGGGTAACTGGTTACACCCACAATATTTATTGGTTTGGGGTGATTTTTCTTTTGGTTGCACCAAATTTGGTGTAATGTTCTTGGTAGATTTACTACCTTTTGGTTGATTGGCTTTGGGTAGAGCATCGTTTGAATCTGGACCAGATTGTCCCCTACCATTTAATTGATCAGCCTCAGGTGACGATTCAGCTTTTATTTTCTTACTCTTCCTGGACTGTTTTTTCTTCTTTAGGATCCAGCCCGTCTCTCTTTGTAATTCATCGTCATCAGTGGAATAGATGAGTTTGTCTGGTTCAATGCTTCCTATATCGCAATCTTATTTTGAATCCCGATTCATTTTTAGGTTTTCATTTTCTTGCTTTAGGTACTCAATTTCTTCGCTTAGCCGGGAAAATAATTGTTCCATATGCTCTAGCCTCGCCAAGAGATTCATATTCTCCTTTTCTAGGTCAATAGTTGTTTTACTAGATTCGGCTATTTGCAAAGTAAAATTTCCGGTGGCATCACATATTTCGTGTAATGTTTGTCTAGGTATAGCGTTATAAAAAGTATCGGCTTCGTCAGCTACCGATTTGCTTCTATTTTTCTTTATCGGTGATCTTTGTAAATTTGGTCTTCTCTGGAACGGATTTGATGTTCCTTGATAATGCAATAGATGGCCCTCCCCAGAATCCATAGGGCGTGGTGGTCTGTTGAGGTCTCCACAGAGAGTGGATTTACCAATGTTGATATTGGTGTACCACCTGGGGTATTATTTCGTTTTGTTTGTACCATTGCATAGTTTTGATTGACTAGCTATTCTGCTTCACTACTACGAAGGGATTGGGTACCGCAACCGTTCGTTCTACAAAACATTGCCCAGAGTACGCCCGTATACATTAATGAATACTTCGTGAATGCTGTCAATAGCGTACTCCGTAAGACGAGAAACAAAAAACATTAACAAAAATAAATAAAAATTATGTTTAATATTATAAATTTCTGCTTTTAAATGACAAGAATGAAAACATTAACCAATTATCAAATATTTCAGTTTAAAAAAAATCCTAATAACAATATATTTCAATTAAATTAATTATATCTTATAAGGAACACTAAATTTTTATTTGTTAGGTATTTTTCTGAGCTATGAATTCAAAATGTCTGGCTTTTCTGAAATATCTTTCATAAACTCATTGCAGTTTTGATAATTATCGCGAACCATTATCATAGCTTCGATTGTTTCCAGTGCTAAATGTGATTTTACCTCTGTCCATATTTTATTAACAATGGAGAACACTCTCTCTGTAGATGCGTTGGTTCCTAGTAAACAAAGGGAGTATTCTATTATCGTTTTAACGTTTTCATAGCAAATGTTGGATTTTTTAAAGTGCGCAAAAATTTCTACCCATAGCGTGTCAGTAGAAGTTGACTCATCGTGCCACTTTTTAAGTTTTTCCTCATTGTTTTGTAAAAGTGATTTCATGAAACAATTGAATTTCATTTATTCCGTGATTCGGAATATTTTTTTATGTATAACTTCAAAGTGCTTCTGAACTTCATTCCAATTAATTTTCAATTTTAAAAGCACCCAGGTTAAATGTTTGATATTATCAAACTGGATTGTCCATTATTCTAAATATTCTAAATATCTCGAATAAAATGTAGATATATTTGTCGCAAATACAGTTTGGTCAATTTTTCCGCTATTAGTATGTGGAACATATCACGAAGTTAGCCTTTCCTGAAGGGTTCCTTTCAAATTATTTAATGTTTGAAATATTTCTATAGCGTTAGATACGAGTATTTCTTCCTCAATTAGTTTGATGCTATGGTCTAACATGCTATCTAGATTGTGTATAAATTTACACTAAATTTCCGAAATGGGATCTTAAACAAATTCTTCAGCTAGGAAATATGCCTTCAAAGGTTCGTACATCATCAAAATTCTTTCTAGCGCTGGCAAATTTTCAAGAATATACTCTGATATTAGCTTCGATGTTTCTCCAGATAAAGAAGAAAACTCCAACAATCTAACCTTTACTCCGTCTTGCTCTCTAAAATACCGAACTAGATAGAATAGGAACTATTTTTATTTTCTTATGATTCGATGCATCAGTATAAACCGTTACAAAATTCGCGGTAGACAAATCGGCTTTAAGTTGGTCCAGAACATGATCCATTAAAATATTTTTAATTACGGCTTCTGATTTTGTTCTTGCACATGCAAATTTCTTAGCACATAATGATTGAATTAGCTTAGATGTGCAATCTATCGATCGAAAGCTGTGGTTGATCAAATCTAAATTACAAACGTTACTGATGAAATACAGGGGTAGATGCTCGATAGGCTAGCAAGCAAGCAACCATTATGAAATCATTTCTTTCACTGAAATATTCCACAATCTATATGTATGGGTGCAATGATTTTTGAATCGAAATTGCGAGACTTGGGGTACAAATATTTATTTCGTAGGACGCCTCGTTGGACGGAGTTGTCCGTGGGACAACCCAGTGAAATGTGGGACAGTTCCACGCAGCGTGGGGCATATAGTCAGTCAGTTTAAATTAATGTCACGCCTAAGTAACCAATCTATACGCGGAGTTGATGTCACCCAAATCAGTAGGCGACACCGTAACAATATCATGATCACTACTACTACAAGTTTGGTACAGATATTTTGGTAAACAAATTAATTTCTTAAAATTATTCATTCATTCAAGCAAGTACTACTTAGTTCCATAACATTCGTTGCAAAATACGAGGCGATTATAAAGAATTAATTATATTTATTATTAATTATTAATTTATTCATTTTTTAATATTATCTGGTTCATTTTTCATTTCTGGTTTCCGGGCCAGTTTTTGCGGAGCTATTTAAAGCATATATACTTTATTAACTTCCAACTGGAAGTTCTTGTGATTGGTCCAATTTCGCGAATTGAAAATTCAGACATATCATCACGTTTCAAGGTCTCTAGAGTCCGAACCTCGAGAACGATTAATGAGATCAACTCTGGACCAATTTCATTCGACACACAATTGCGTTTTTTAGAAATCATTTTCTGATTGCTTGATTTTAATTAACCGTTTTTATTAAAACAAAACTACGTAAACAAACGCGTCTTTAATGAGTTCTTAAGTAGGTTACTAGTTTCAAAAAGCATCCATTGGGAATTTGCTAACTGTAGGTTATTACCCACAGACATATTTTCAATTGTTTTTTTTTGCACATTTATAAATCATGGCAAAATTAAAAAATTATTAATTATAATTTTCTTTCCAGATTGACTATATCAGAAGGAGGCAACATATATCAACAATAGACACTAATAGTCCTACACGTGGACTACTATCAACGGGTGCACCGCCCGGGCAAAGTTATGCTCCCACAGGCGTAATGCACACGGGTCATCCACCATTAGGTTATTGTACACTAAGAAATGGTACACAAGCATCACAAAATTTAGGAACAACAATATCAATGGTGAGTTAAACAACCAACATATGGCAAAATCTTAATAAATCGGTTTTCCAATTTATTTTCCTCTTTAAAAGTGTTTGACTAAACTAATTTATCTAAATCAATCAAACATAACTTTATAATTTCACTTTTAATTGAATTGAATAGATAGAATATGGTACACAGTGCTATAGTTCGGAACAAAAAGGAACAACATAATATTAATTTATTACAGTGTATTAATCAATATTATGTAGACTTAAAACTAAGGGTAACACTTTCTTCTTACAAAAGACCAAAAAAATAAAAGTTTTCGTCTGTCTTATATTTATTTATTTATTTGTATTGTTTGTTGTTATTTACAAAAATTTATTTTTTGTCAAAATATTTCTTCTGTTTTACAAGGTTCAAGGATATTATAATAAATATTATAATATCAGGCAACCAAACTCAACAAAAAAATAAAATACCAAAATAAATATTTTTTTCCCGAAGAGGAAAAATTTGAATTTTCATCAAAGATAAACGGCACTAAACAAAACAAATTATAGAAATTTCCTTTCGACATTGACTAATGATAATTTTGTTGTTGTTCGGTGTTAGTTTTATAATTTTATATATATTTTGCGTTAGGCTTGGGCAAATGTTTATACAAAAAAATAATATTAACAATATTAGAAAAGCTTTGTTTGTGTATTAAAAAGATTCGAAATAAGGTTAATACGGTTGCACAGTGATGGCTCATTTCATATACACAAAAGTGTAAAAATATTATTGTTCTAGCCAACGTGAGCTTTGTAAATCGCCCAGTTTGTGTGTGTGCAAAAATGAGGATTACGAGGTTTGAAACTTTATCAGTATTAAGTCAGGTGCAGTAAAGTTACTATATGCAAACTAAACTTATAACTGTGCATTATAATATAAAAATCTGGTAAGATAGAGTTGAAAATAAATTAAAATTCAAGCAAAATATTTTTCTAAAAAATTATAAATTTTTTAAAATTATATATGGAATAAACATTAAATCATCCAGTTTATTTTTTTTTGTTGTTGTTGTTGTGAGACACAAAACAATTTTTTTTATAAATAAATTATAATCCATTTGCATACAAATATAAATAATACACCGAGTCCTACATTGCACAATTTTTTGTAACCTCCCGAAAAAAAAATATTTTTATTTTGTGTATGCTGCGCGCTGGTTAGGAAGAAGTACAATAAAAAGCTCGGGAAAAAAGCTCAAAAACATAATATATAATATAAAAATAATATTTCAGACGTACAATTGAGTATAATAAAGCTGTGGATAATAATAATTTTTATTTTTTATGTTATAAATTTTATCACAATTAAAATGTTTTTGCATATTTTTGTGGTAAAATATAAAATAGGTACTTTTGAGGTTTGTAAATTTCCCGGGCTTCCCCTGCTGGTGAATGTGATATGAAAACTCGTTTCACTTTATTTTTTTTTTCTTTTTATTATTTATCATTTTTCCAGTTTTTTGTGTTCTCCAAAAAATAAATTTTTTTATTATATATTTGTCAACCATAAAATTTATTTACAAAAAATATGTATATTTGAAATTACTATATACAGCAGAACATGATATGTATATAACAATCCCGCGAAATTTACATCATCAATTTCACAAATATGCCATTAATAATAAAAATAATATATGGATGCTATGTACAACAGAGTGATTGCAATAAATATATGATGTGTCTATGAATCGAATTTAGGTCAAAGGTTTAAAAGTTGATTTTTTTAAAATGTGAACAGAAAATGTAATCGCCTGTGATATTGTTGCTCTTAGAACGCTAAAAATTGGTTCTTTTGATGATCAGCTGTTCTACCTGTAAAATAAAATGAAAAGCTTAATGGAACGCTCGATTATAATAAACTGTTTCATACCCATAACTTGTCATCAACATCTATGTACGTGTTTAATTGACGGGACTTCCCTTATTGAACGTTCATTGTGTTTAAACTAATACGAGTAGTTCCTTATTATTGTCCAGTATTCTGACATTTAATGCTGATTTTTACGTTATAAATTTCAAAAATGACATAAAATAAATTTGGAAAGTTTATAATCTCTGTTTATGTCACCAACAAAATATGGTGCAACATTCCGGCATACGGATAAAACATTCCGGAATATGGCGAAACATAACGCCAGATGTGTGCCAACACCAAGCAATGTGACACAGCATAGTATTACATCACGCAACATAGTGCAGCACCACGCAACATACATAGTAAATATGATGCAACATGGTACATTAACTATCAATTTCTATCAACTATCAACATTACGTAACAAGGTGTAATAAGGCGCAACATTATGCAACACAAAAAATCATGATTCAACGTCCCACAACACTCACCATATCACGCAACATGATGGCCTATCCGGAGGACTCCTCAATGAATTATCCAGAAATCTGAACTTTTTGTAATCATTTACTTGTATTCAAAAATCCTGTTCCGCCAAATTTTATCAACATCAATGAAGGCAAATGTTAAAAGCAAGCGGCACAACATAATGAAACATCATACAACATCCCTGAACGAGATGCAACATCAAGCAATATGGTGCAACATCATGCAATGCCACCATACATGATGCAAATTACAACCAACGACACGGTGCAACATAACGCAACATCATGCAACATAAAGCGGCAAGGAGCAACATGGTTCAACAACATGCAACATTGGTGCAACATCAAGCGAGATGATGTAGTATCATGCTACATTTCGCCACATGTCGTAGCGTGGTGTTACATCACCACGGTACATAACGACATATTCGAAGAATCCTAAATTTTCGAGAAATCGGAACTTTTTGTAATCCTTGCATTCCAAAAACCCTGTTTTGCTAAATTTTATCAATACAGTTCAAGTCGAATAAAATGTTAAAATAAGGCTCCAAGATTCCCGACCCCGTAGTGTAACCCCCTAAATGAATTTCAGCGATACAAAAACTAATCAAAATCGGTTTTTAGTATTTGAAAACGCCCGCCAAAAATTAAAGAAAGAAGTCGGGGTCCCACCGGGTGACCCTCTGAATGGATTTTCCCGAAATTAGTGCACTCTCCAATTATTAGTCCATCTTATTTTTTTTAAATTCGAGTGAACCAACTAAAATTAAATAAATGAGTTTTGAGTATAGAAATAACTCTCGGCCGTTCGACAAAAGATGATGCCACCAGTGAGTTATGTTTAAATTGCCCGATGTAAAATGTTTTGTTCTACGGTTGGACATCTGTCAACAACATAATATTAAAATATTAGCGATTTGGTATCAGCATCATATGTTTTTTTTCTAGTGAAAATGTCGAATTTTGAGCCGAATAAATGTCATTTGCGGCAACTTTTAATTTACTTCTTTAATATGAAGAAATGCTTGAAGCAGCATATGGTATAGTGAGGCTACTTTGAGAGAGAGGTGGCCGAGAGTAGTTTCAATAGTTTAAGAACGGTAAATTTGATGGCGAAGACAAAGAACGTAGCGGAAGGCCGAAATTTTACGAAGATGCGGAATTGGTAGCATTATTGGATGAGGATTCGTGCAAAATGAAATAAAAACTGGCACTTGCATTTGGAGTGCAACAAGCAATTTCACAGCGTTCAATAATTTTATTGGAAATTATTCAAATGAAAGGAAATTGGGTTCCATATGAACTGAAGGTGAGAGATGTTGAATGCTGATTTTTGCATCTGAAATGCTGGTTACCAGGCATAAATGAAAAGATTTTTGCATCGCATAGTCACTGGTGATGAGAAATGAATTCACTACGATAATCCAAAATAGATGACATCATTGGGACCACCTGACCATGCTCAACATCGACAACCAAGCCGAATATTCATGGAAAAAAACTCATGATGTGTATTTGGTGGGATCAGCTTGATGTTGTACATTATGAGTTCCTAACGAAACCATTACTGGAGCTCTCTATCCAAGATAATTGATGTGATTGAGCCGAGCAATAAAAGAAAAACACGCCCATTACTACACCAGACCCGACAAAAATTATTCTCCTGCATGATAATGCTCGTTCACAGATTGCGGTGCCGGTCAAAACTTACTTGGAAACGCTCAACTAGCAAGTTTTACCCCACCCGGCGTATTCAGCAGACATTACCCCTCTGTTTACCACTTACTTCGATCGATGACGCAAGCCTGTTTGAGCGGCACTGCACATCATTTGAAGATGCCAGAAATTGGGTTGATTCATGGATAGCGTCAAAAGATGAAGCGTTCTTCCGACATATGATATTCGTGTACCAGAACGATGGGATAAAGTATAGTGGCTAGCGATGGACTTTACTTTGAATAAAACATAACCTACGGTTATTTTACTATAAATGCCCAATTTATGATAAAAATGGCGGAGACTTATTTGTATACCCAATAAAAAAAATTAAAAACTGGATCCGGGCCCCACCGAATAACCCTCTAAATAATTTTTCCGAAATCATGACCGATCGCAATCGGCTGGTAACCAAAACTGGCTCCTGCTGCAATTGTTATAAAAATTCGAGTCGAAAACAATTTAAGAAACTTAACCGGGCCGACTGAACGACCCTCTAACGAAATTTCCGAAAATTAGCAACCATCGAAATCTATTACTGGCACTCAAAAACCACCCCTCACATATTTTGCATACATTTGCATTTGCCACAAAGTCAGTTTTCATGTTGGGAGTCCGGGAAAACTCGATTGAATATATCGAACACACAAAATTTGAAAATTTCTAAAAATTGACAGTTTTAAGTGTCACGGCTGGAAATAGATTCAAATGAAAGGTCTTAGTGATGCTCGCTAATACGTGGAATAAATTTCAGGTTAATTCTCATGTTGGGAGTCTGGGAAAACTCGATTGAATATATCGCACACACAAAATTTGAAAGTTTCTAAAAATTGACCATTTAAAGTGTCATGGCTGGAAATATGTATGGTTCCGGTTGACATTATGTGGTTCCGGCAGGAAAATCATATTGTGTACAATGTTCTAGTAGCTATTGTACTGGTTTCGACTGACCATGATACGATTCCGACTGAAAGCTTATGTGTTCCACAAGCAATTAAGTACACTGTGCTTATTGTGCTACAAGGAAGGATCCCTGTTTCGGCGCCAGTTAATCTTTTGTTACTATTTTAATTATAAAAAAAATATTATTATCTTTTTATTTTTTTATTTCTTATTTTTATTTTGATCAACTTATTTATTCTACAACCGAATTACAACTAATCCGACACATCAGTTCTTGGTCCTACAATTCAATAAATTAATCAATGCTATGAAAAATATTTAAACAAATAAAATAAAACATTCAGAGCTCGTAATAATCCCAAATATTTAAAAAAAATATCATTACTTCAATGATCGTAGTTGATTTTAATTCGGTCGGCCGAATGAACATACATCTTTGAACAATATTCTTCTCGTTACTGTTCTATAACTAATGCACAGCTTTATTGCCTTACCTATACACAATCCCAATTTTCAAAAATCAAAGCTGATCAAATTTAAGCAAATATGAAATGTGTAACGAAAATATATTGAAATTGATGTCCACCGCAAATTTATATTTTTTGTTATATTTTTTGTTGCAAAAGCTCCACTAAGCTTTTCAACCAGATTACATTATTCAGCTTAAACTTGAATATGTTGAATTTTTTTTTGTCACAATAATTTATTTTCCCAAACTATGTATATACGAGTACGAGTATATGATGATATGGTGATGATACTAAAGTTTTTCAGTATTAATATTGAATATTTTATCTTGTGATATAAAATATTCTATAATTTTAGATAAAAACGTCGACAGAGAACTAAATAAATTTTTCGATTAAATGTCAATGGGAGAATATAAGTTTAAAATATAAATCCTTTGGGTATGTACGATTTTTGTCGACATTCTCTTTAAAGCTAAATGATTCATTGTGATGTTGATTTAATTTGGTTTGCAGCTGATTTTATCTCGACCGAACAAAAAACCCATAATATTTGGGAACACTCTAAGAGATCATCCAAAATATATAAAACAATTTAATTGTTTTTGGCAACAGTTTAAATGTATGTATTGTGTACTCGTACGTACTTAACATGTTTATGGATGAAATTAGACGATTTTAATAGATTTCGAAATATAGTTACGCTGTTTTACTAAGGAGCACATAATAATGAATAAAAAAATATTTTTATTGTTGCAGAGTCCCGTGCCAAACTCATACGGAAATAATGGGTCATCGTGTACATTACCGCGGCATCCTAATCATCATTGGCCATCGTACGGTGGTACAATAGCGGGTGTCCGGCATTTGCCACAAATGGCAATAGTTAGCGGTGGTGCTGGGGGCGGGGCACAAACGCCGCCGCCACCATCAACAATAGCAATGCAACATTTAGGTACAACACCCCGACCTAGAGTGTGTATGGGTGTGCCCGAAGAAGAAGTATCGGCAGAGACACCACTTATGGTAAAACGTGAAAGCACCGTATGACTATAGGAGTCACACGGGGTCGGTGATACGGCCCTGTGAGAATTAATATAATTTAATTATTATCTTATGTATAAATTAACAATTCAACACACATACATTAAAAATTGAATACAATTTTTTTGTTAATTTTTGTTTTTCTATTTTGAAATAAGACGTTTGACTAAGAAATTAATTTTCGATAATTATAATAATATTTTTTTAAAATTAATTTCTAAAATTGAATTATTACCTAAATTTATTATAATTATAAATTATAATATAAATAAAAAAAAATATTTTTTTTATATGTGATACTAAAAAAGTAAAAATTAAAAAAAAGTAAAATAAAAATAAAAACACAAAAAACTGAACTATTTAAAAATGGTAATAAATAATAAAATTAATTATAAATATAAAATAATATTTTTTAATAGTGATAGTGTATAAAGAAATAAATAATTATAAATAATATAATAAATTTTAGAAATAAAATTAAATTATTAAATTTCCGCGCTATATATCCGATAAGGAAGTCTAAATGGGGCCCGTCACTATATTTATGATAGTGACGGTGCCCTCATCTCATTTTTATTCACCAATTTAATTTTGACGATATATTTTTAATATCAGATTAAAATTATTTCTTTTGGGTAATCCATAGTAATCCCAAAATAAAATAAATTTTGTAATTCCGAATCTTTAACAAAAAAAAAAAGGTTTTACTTACCACTAAAATTTCCGATTATAAATAAATAAAATTAATTTTGTAAATATTTACCACTATACATAAAAAAATTATTTAAATATAAAAAATTATAGAAATTAAGAAGGAAGAAAATAAAATGGAAAACACTGTATTCTCGTGTAAATAGTTCAATTTGAAAATAAAAAAAAATCATTAAGAAAAATATTTAATAGTTAATAAAATAGTTAATAAATAAATTTAATAAAATTTTTTGAATTATATATACAATATTATGTATAATTTATGAAAAAACATGGGGGGGGAAATTAAAAATTATATTTATTAAAAATATATAAATAAATAAATGACAATTCGACTTCTGAATTATGACTTGTATATTAAAATTTTAGTTAAAATTTATTTTAGGTTTATTATTGATTTTTTAATTGATGAATAAACAAAGATTTTATTAAAAGTTTAATTTAAAAAATAAATTTGTAAAAAGTTTATGGAAAAAAAACAATTTAAAAAAATGAAATACAAACGAAATTTAAAATAAATGTAATTTTTAAAGCAGGAATACTGTTTTGTAATCAAAAACTTTATTTTTAATTTAACATGATTAAGGTAAGTATTATTTTTTTAGGTTAAGATAACTGCTGGACTGGATTTTAAGCAATGGCTCTAAAAAATTTAGGGTAGCTGTAAAAAATGTAAGTTGCATGAATTAAAAAATAAGAAACGAACGACGTGTCAGTTCAAAATATCGTACATTTGTTTATTACGTGAATTTCATAGGAAATTAACAGAAAGAAAATTTGTCACTCCAAAATCAAATTTTGAATAAAAATTCAAAATTGGATTTTGGAGTGATCTCCTTGCCGAAAACATAAGTGCAATCCAATCCAAAACTGATTTTGACACGTTAAAATTTTAAATTGTGCTGCACTAAAAAATTTCGGTGCACCCTTTAATAAAATATATTTTGTTGTGCATAAACGCACTAAGTGCCATCTTTTGTATAATAGCACTTGGATGTGTAGGTGCGTTTTATGGATGGAAAATTGTCCATTTTTTCGAATTATGTAGTCACCGCGCAGTGAATTCCCATACCTTTTGCGAGTTTTATTGTACTCTGGCGAATGTGGTTAGTATCAGGTGCACAACTAAATTTCCGGGTTCACACATAGATGGTGCTAGTGACGCATCTAGTTGTCATTTATTTCAGAAGTTGTGTTTTCTTCATAGCGTGGACAGTTGTTAACGATAACCAGTTGTAATACCAGCATATATCGCAATGAAAAAGTATTTTTTATAAGAACGAAAATGTCGAGTTTTGTGCCAAACAAACAACATTGGCGGGATGCTTTGCTTTTCTGCTCCAACTTAAAAAAAAAATGCAACTGAAGCACGTCATTTGCTTGTATAGGCCTACGGCGAACATGCACCATCGAAAACTACCTGTAAAGGTTGGTTTAAACGCTTCAGAAGTGACAATTTCGACATTGCGCACAAGAAGCGCTTCGGAAGACCAAACATATTTGACGACACCGAGATGCTTTTTGCTTGAAGATGATACGCAAATTCAAGATCAAGTTGCAGAGGCATTAAACACGACTCGCCAAGGTATTCCCAAACGTTTACATGCTATGGGAAAAATTGAAAAGCAAGCAAATGGGTGCCGCATGAGTTGACTGCGAGACAGATGGAAAATCAAAGAGCTACTTGCGAAATTTTTAATTCACGGCGTGAAATAAAGAGCTTCCTACATCCAATTGTTATGGGAGATGAGAAGTGGATCTATTTTAAGAATCTAAAGCGCAAAAAGTCGTGGCTTTCACCTGGCGACGCATCAACATTAACGGGCCAGCCGCGACAACGATCCATGCCATCGCACTCCCATCGTCCAAGACACCATCAAAACGCTGAGATGGGATCTACTACCGCACCCGTCTTATTCGCCATACCTAGCCCCTTCGGATTATCACTTGTTCCAGTCGATGGCGCCTGGCTTGGCAGGGCTACACTTGGCCGGATTCGAAGAAGTGCAAAATTGGTTGGATGTATGGTTGCGGTGAAAAGAAGTTTCATCATCGTGGTACTCATGTATTGCCAGAAAGATGGCAAAAATGTGTAGATAACGAAAGACAATACTTAGAATAAACCCTTTTTATATTTCTATTGAAATTTTCAATTTTTAGTTTTTCAAAAAAAACCGGAAACTTAGAGAGCGCGCAACTAAATTTCCGGTTTGATAAATTATAAGACGAATAGGACGAAGAATAAGACGACATATTGCAGCAACTTAAACGCAGCTCTACTCATAATTACATCATTAACTCAAAATAACCGAAACATACAGAATCTGTGACAATCAATTTTATCCGTCCAAAATCAGTAAGGCTGACCATCAGGGATTTTTCGAAAAAATTGATAAAAATTTATTGTTGAGATTCCGGTTCAAAATGATTACAGATAATGGAAATAACACGTTTATCAAGAAATTAGCGGTAAGTTGCGTTGGAAAGCGCGGTTATTGGAAATTTCGTAATTTGAAATCCGATTATATGTTGTAATCGAACCTGGATTACAGGCGAATAAGACGACATATTGCAACAACTTAAACGCAGCTCTACTCATAATTACATCATTAACTCAAAATAACCGAAACATACAGAATCTGTGACACTAAATTTTATCCGTCCAAAATCAGTAAGGCTAACCATCAGGGATTTTTGCGAAAAAATTGATAAAAATTTATTGTTGAGATTCCGGTTCAAAATGATTACAGATAATGGAAATAACACGTTTAGCAAGAAATTAGCGGTAGGTTACATTGGAAAGCGCGGTTATTGGAAATTTCGTAATTTGAAATCCGATTATATGTTGTAATCGAACCTGGATTACAGGCGAATAAGACGACATATTGCAACAACTTAAACGCAGCTCTACTCATAATTACATCATTAACTCAAAATAACCGAAACATACAGAATCTGTGACACTAAATTTTATCCGTCCAAAATCAGTAAGGCTAACCATCAGGGATTTTTGCGAAAAAATTGATAAAAATTTATTGTTGAGATTCCGGTTCAAAATGATTACAGATAATGGAAATAACACGTTTAGCAAGAAATTAGCGGTAGGTTACATTGGAAAGCGCGGTTATTGGAAATTTCGTAATTTGAAATCCGATTATATGTTGTAATCGAACCTGGATTACAGGCGAATAAGACGACATATTGCAACAACTTAAACGCAGCTCTACTCATAATTACATCATTAACTCAAAATAACCGAAACATACAGAATCTGTGACAATAAATTTTATCCGTCCAAAATCAGTAAGGCTAACAACCATCAGGGATTTTTGCGAAAAAATTGATAAAAATTTATTGTTGAGATTCCGGTTCAAAATGATTACAGATAATGGAAATAACACGTTTAGCAAGAAATTAGCGGTAGGTTGCGTTGGAAAGCGCGGATATTGGAAATTTCGTAATTTGAAATCCGATTATATGTTGTAATCGAACCTGGATTACAGGCGAATAAGACGACATATTGCAACAACTTAAACGCAGCTCTACTCATAATTACATCATTAACTCAAAATAACCGAAACATACAGA
Source organism: Nephrotoma guestfalica (assembly GCA_963691935.1). NCBI lineage: Eukaryota > Metazoa > Arthropoda > Insecta > Diptera > Tipulidae > Nephrotoma > Nephrotoma guestfalica. The sequence continues at coordinate 66,777,968 of OY829915.1, read as the reverse complement.
ATCTGTGACACTAAATTTTATCCGTCCAAAATCAGTAAGGCTAACCATCAGGGATTTTTGCGAAAAAATTGATAAAAATTTATTGTTGAGATTCCGGTTCAAAATGATTACAGATAATGGAAATAACACGTTTAGCAAGAAATTAGCGGTAGGTTGCATTGGAAAGCTCGGTTATTGGAAATTTCGTAATTTGAAATCCGCGTATATGTTGTAATCGAACCTGGATTACAGGCGAATAAGACGACATATTGCAACAACTTAAACGCAGTTCTACTCATAATTACATCATTAACTCAAAATAACCGAAACATACAGAATCTGTGACACTAAATTTTATCCGTCCAAAATCAGTAAGGCTAACATCAGGGATTTTTGCGAAAAAATTGATAAAAATTTATTGTTGAGATTCCGGTTCAAAATGATTACAGATAATGGAAATAACACGTTTAGCAAGAAATTAGCGGTAGGTTGCGTTGGAAAGCGCGGTTATTGGAAATTTCGTAATTTGAAATCCGATTATATGTTGTAATCGAACCTGGATTACAGGCGAATAAGACGACATATTGCAACAACTTAAACGCAGCTCTACTCATAAATACATCATTAACTCAAAATAACCGAAACATACAGAATCTGTGACACTAAATTTTATCCGTCCAAAATCAGTAAGGCTAACCATCAGGGATTTTTGCGAAAAAATTGATAAAAATTTATTGTTGAGATACCGGTTCAAAATGATTACAGATAATGGAAATAACACGTTTAGCAAGAAATTAGCGGTAGGTTACATTGGAAAGCGCGGTTATTGGAAATTTCGTAATTTGAAATCCATATGTTGTAATCGAACCTGGATTACAGGCGAATAAGACGACATATTGCAACAACTTAAACGCAGCTCTACTCATAATTACATCATTAACTCAAAATAACCGAAACATACAGAATCTGTGACACTAAATTTTATCCGTCCAAAATCAGTAAGGCTAACCATCAGGGATTTTTGCGAAAAAATTGATAAAAATTTATTGTTGAGATTCCGGTTCAAAATGATTACAGATAATGGAAATAACACGTTTAGCAAGAAATTAGCGGTAGGTTACATTGGAAAGCGCGGTTATTGGAAATTTCGTAATTTGAAATCCATATGTTGTAATCGAACCTGGATTACAGGCGAATAAGACGACATATTGCAACAACTTAAACGCAGCTCTACTCATAATTACATCATTAACTCAAAATAACCGAAACATACAGAATCTGTGACACTAAATTTTATCCGTCCAATATCAGTAAGGCTAACCATCAGGGATTTTTGCGAAAAAATTGATAAAAATTTATTGTTGAGATTCCGGTTCAAAATGATTACAGATAATGGAAATAACACGTTTAGCAAGAAATTAGCGGTAGGTTGCATTGGAAAGCGCGGTTATTGGAAATTTCGTAATTTGAAATCCGATTATATGTTGTAATCGAACCTGGATTACAGGCGAATAAGACGACATATTGCAACAACTTAAACGCAGCTCTACTCATAATTACATCATTAACTCAAAATAACCGAAACATACAGAATCTGTGACACTAAATTTTATCCGTCCAAAATCAGTAAGGCTAACCATCAGGGATTTTTGCGAAAAAATTGATAAAAATTTATTGTTGAGATTCCGGTTCAAAATGATTACAGATAATGGAAATAACACGTTTAGCAAGAAATTAGCGGTAGGTTGCATTGGAAAGCGCGGTTATTGGAAATTTCGTAATTTGAAATCCGATTATATGTTGTAATCGAACCTGGATTACAGGCGAATAAGACGACATATTGCAACAACTTAAACGCAGCTCTACTCATAATTACATCATTAACTCAAAATAACCGAAACATACAGAATCTGTGACACTAAATTTTATCCGTCCAAAATCAGTAAGGCTAACCATCAGGGATTTTTGCGAAAAAATTGATAAAAATTTATTGTTGAGATTCCGGTTCAAAATGATTACAGATAATGGAAATAACACGTTTAGCAAGAAATTAGCGGTAGGTTGCATTGGAAAGCTCGGTTATTGGAAATTTCGTAATTTGAAATCCGCGTATATGTTGTAATCGAACCTGGATTACAGGCGAATAAGACGACATATTGCAACAACTTAAACGCAGCTCTACTCATAATTACATCATTAACTCAAAATAACCGAAACATACAGAATCTGTGACACTAAATTTTATCCGTCCAAAATCAGTAAGGCTAACCATCAGGGATTTTTGCGAAAAAATTGATAAAAATTTATTGTTGAGATTCCGGTTCAAAATGATTACAGATAATGGAAATAACACGTTTAGCAAGAAATTAGCGGTAGGTTACATTGGAAAGCGCGGTTATTGGAAATTTCGTAATTTGAAATCCGATTATATGTTGTAATCGAACCTGGATTACAGGCGAATAAGACGACATATTGCAACAACTTAAACGCAGCTCTACTCATAATTACATCATTAACTCAAAATAACCGAAACATACAGAATCTGTGACAATAAATTTTATCCGTCCAAAATCAGTAAGGCTAACCATCAGGGATTTTTGCGAAAAAATTGATAAAAATTTATTGTTGAGATTCCGGTTCAAAATGATTACAGATAATGGAAATAACACGTTTAGCAAGAAATTAGCGGTAGGTTGCATTGGAAAGCGCGGTTATTGGAAATTTCGTAATTTGAAATCCGATTATATGTTGTAATCGAACCTGGATTACAGGCGAATAAGACGACATATTGCAACAACTTAAACGCAGCTCTACTCATAATTACATCATTAACTCAAAATAACCGAAACTTACAGAATCTGTGACAATAAATTTTATCCGTCCAAAATCAGTAAGGCTAACCATCAGGGATTTTTCGAAAAAATTGATAAAAATTTATTGTTGAGATTCCGGTTCAAAATGATTACAGATAATAGAAATAACACGTTTAGCAAGAAATTAGCGGTAGGTTGCATTGGAAAGCGCGGTTATTGGAAATTTCGTAATTTGAAATCCGATTATATGTTGTAATCGAACCTGGATTACAGGCGAATAAGACGACATATTGCAACAACTTAAACGCAGCTCTACTCATAATTACATCATTAACTCAAAATAACCGAAACATACAGAATCTGTGACAATCAATTTTATCCGTCCAAAATCAGTAAGGCTTAACCATCAGGAATTTTTGCGAAAAAATTGATAAAAATTTATTGTTGAGATTCCGGTTCAAAATGATTACAGATAATGGAAATAACACGTTTAGCAAGAAATTAGCGGTAGGTTACATTGGAAAGCGCGGTTATTGGAAATTTCGTAATTTGAAATCCGATTATATGTTGTAATCGAACCTGGATTACAGGCGAATAAGACGACATATTGCAACAACTTAAACGCAGCTCTACTCATAATTACATCATTAACTCAAAATAACCGAAACATACAGAATCTGTGACAATCAATTTTATCTGTCCAAAATCAGTAAGGCTAACCATCAGGAATTTTTGCGAAAAAATTGATAAAAATTTATTGTTGAGATTCCGGTTCAAAATGATTACAGATAATGGAAATAACACGTTTAGCAAGAAATTAGCGGTAGGTTGCATTGGAAAGCTCGGTTATTGGAAATTTCGTAATTTGAAATCCGCGTATATGTTGTAATCGAACCTGGATTACAGCCGAATAAGACGACATATTGCAACAACTTAAACGCAGCTCTACTCATAATTACATCATTAACTCAAAATAACCGAAACATACAGAATCTGTGACACTAAATTTTATCCGTCCAAAATCAGTAAGGCTAACCATCAGGGATTTTTGCGAAAAAATTGATAAAAATTTATTGTTGAGATACCGGTTCAAAATGATTACAGATAATGGAAATAACACGTTTAGCAAGAAATTAGCGGTAGGTTACATTGGAAAGCGCGGTTATTGGAAATTTCGTAATTTGAAATCCATATGTTGTAATCGAACCTGGATTACAGGCGAATAAGACGACATATTGCAACAACTTAAACGCAGCTCTACTCATAATTACATCATTAACTCAAAATAACCGAAACATACAGAATCTGTGACACTAAATTTTATCCGTCCAAAATCAGTAAGGCTAACATCAGGGATTTTTGCGAAAAAATTGATAAAAATTTATTGTTGAGATACCGGTTCAAAATGATTACAGATAATGGAAATAACACGTTTAGCAAGAAATTAGCGGTAGGTTACATTGGAAAGCGCGGTTATTGGAAATTTCGTAATTTGAAATCCATATGTTGTAATCGAACCTGGATTACAGGCGAATAAGACGACATATTGCAACAACTTAAACGCAGCTCTACTCATAATTACATCATTAACTCAAAATAACCGAAACATACAGAATCTGTGACACTAAATTTTATCCGTCCAAAATCAGTAAGGCTAACATCAGGGATTTTTGCGAAAAAATTGATAAAAATTTATTGTTGAGATTCCGGTTCAAAATGATTACAGATAATGGAAATAACACGTTTAGCAAGAAATTAGCGGTAGGTTGCGTTGGAAAGCGCGGTTATTGGAAATTTCGTAATTTGAAATCCGATTATATGTTGTAATCGAACCTGGATTACAGGCGAATAAGACGACATATTGCAACAACTTAAACGCAGCTCTACTCATAATTACATCATTAACTCAAAATAACCGAAACATACAGAATCTGTGACACTAAATTTTATCCGTCCAAAATCAGTAAGGCTAACCATCAGGGATTTTTGCGAAAAAATTGATAAAAATTTATTGTTGAGATTCCGGTTCAAAATGATTACAGATAATGGAAATAACACGTTTAGCAAGAAATTAGCGGTAGGTTGCATTGGAAAGCTCGGTTATTGGAAATTTCGTAATTTGAAATCCGCGTATATGTTGTAATCGAACCTGGATTACAGGCGAATAAGACGACATATTGCAACAACTTAAACGCAGCTCTACTCATAATTACATCATTAACTCAAAATAACCGAAACATACAGAATCTGTGACAATAAATTTTATCCGTCCAAAATCAGTAAGGCTAACCATCAGGGATTTTTGCGAAAAAATTGATAAAAATTTATTGTTGAGATTCCGGTTCAAAATGATTACAGATAATGGAAATAACACGTTTAGCAAGAAATTAGCGGTAGGTTACATTGGAAAGCGCGGTTATTGGAAATTTCGTAATTTGAAATCCGATTATATGTTGTAATCGAACCTGGATTACAGGCGAATAAGACGACATATTGCAACAACTTAAACGCAGCTCTACTCATAATTACATCATTAACTCAAAATAACCGAAACATACAGAATCTGTGACAATAAATTTTATCCGTCCAAAATCAGTAAGGCTAACCATCAGGGATTTTTGCGAAAAAATTGATAAAAATTTATTGTTGAGATTCCGGTTCAAAATGATTACAGATAATGGAAATAACACGTTTAGCAAGAAATTAGCGGTAGGTTGCATTGGAAAGCGCGGTTATTGGAAATTTCGTAATTTGAAATCCGATTATATGTTGTAATCGAACCTGGATTACAGGCGAATAAGACGACATATTGCAACAACTTAAACGCAGCTCTACTCATAATTACATCATTAACTCAAAATAACCGAAACATACAGAATCTGTGACACTAAATTTTATCCGTCCAAAATCAGTAAGGCTAACCATCAGGGATTTTTGCGAAAAAATTGATAAAAATTTATTGTTGAGATTCCGGTTCAAAATGATTACAGATAATGGAAATAACACGTTTAGCAAGAAATTAGCGGTAGGTTGCATTGGAAAGCGCGGTTATTGGAAATTTCGTAATTTGAAATCCGATTATATGTTGTAATCGAACCTGGATTACAGGCGAATAAGACGACATATTGCAACAACTTAAACGCAGCTCTACTCATAATTACATCATTAACTCAAAATAACCGAAACATACAGAATCTGTGACACTAAATTTTATCCGTCCAAAATCAGTAAGGCTAACCATCAGGGATTTTTGCGAAAAAATTGATAAAAATTTATTGTTGAGATTCCGGTTCAAAATGATTACAGATAATGGAAATAACACGTTTAGCAAGAAATTAGCGGTAGGTTGCATTGGAAAGCTCGGTTATTGGAAATTTCGTAATTTGAAATCCGCGTATATGTTGTAATCGAACCTGGATTACAGGCGAATAAGACGACATATTGCAACAACTTAAACGCAGCTCTACTCATAATTACATCATTAACTCAAAATAACCGAAACATACAGAATCTGTGACAATAAATTTTATCCGTCCAAAATCAGTAAGGCTAACCATCAGGGATTTTTGCGAAAAAATTGATAAAAATTTATTGTTGAGATTCCGGTTCAAAATGATTACAGATAATGGAAATAACACGTTTAGCAAGAAATTAGCGGTAGGTTGCATTGGAAAGCGCGGTTATTGGAAATTTCGTAATTTGAAATCCGATTATATGTTGTAATCGAACCTGGATTACAGGCGAATAAGACGACATATTGCAACAACTTAAACGCAGCTCTACTCATAATTACATCATTAACTCAAAATAACCGAAACTTACAGAATCTGTGACAATAAATTTTATCCGTCCAAAATCAGTAAGGCTAACCATCAGGGATTTTTCGAAAAAATTGATAAAAATTTATTGTTGAGATTCCGGTTCAAAATGATTACAGATAATAGAAATAACACGTTTAGCAAGAAATTAGCGGTAGGTTGCATTGGAAAGCGCGGTTATTGGAAATTTCGTAATTTGAAATCCGATTATATGTTGTAATCGAACCTGGATTACAGGCGAATAAGACGACATATTGCAACAACTTAAACGCAGCTCTACTCATAATTACATCATTAACTCAAAATAACCGAAACATACAGAATCTGTGACAATCAATTTTATCCGTCCAAAATCAGTAAGGCTTAACCATCAGGAATTTTTGCGAAAAAATTGATAAAAATTTATTGTTGAGATTCCGGTTCAAAATGATTACAGATAATGGAAATAACACGTTTAGCAAGAAATTAGCGGTAGGTTACATTGGAAAGCGCGGTTATTGGAAATTTCGTAATTTGAAATCCGATTATATGTTGTAATCGAACCTGGATTACAGGCGAATAAGACGACATATTGCAACAACTTAAACGCAGCTCTACTCATAATTACATCATTAACTCAAAATAACCGAAACATACAGAATCTGTGACAATCAATTTTATCTGTCCAAAATCAGTAAGGCTAACCATCAGGAATTTTTGCGAAAAAATTGATAAAAATTTATTGTTGAGATTCCGGTTCAAAATGATTACAGATAATGGAAATAACACGTTTAGCAAGAAATTAGCGGTAGGTTGCATTGGAAAGCTCGGTTATTGGAAATTTCGTAATTTGAAATCCGCGTATATGTTGTAATCGAACCTGGATTACAGCCGAATAAGACGACATATTGCAACAACTTAAACGCAGCTCTACTCATAATTACATCATTAACTCAAAATAACCGAAACATACAGAATCTGTGACAATAAATTGTATCCGTCCAAAATCAGTAAGGCTAACCATCAGGGATTTTTGCGAAAAAATTGATAAAAATTTATTGTTGAGATTCCGGTTCAAAATGATTACAGATAATGGAAATAACACGTTTAGCAAGAAATTAGCGGTAGGTTGCATTGGAAAGCGCGGTTATTGGAAATTTCGTAATTTGAAATCCGATTATATGTTGTAATCGAACCTGGATTACAGGCGAATAAGACGACATATTGCAACAACTTAAACGCAGCTCTACTCATAATTACATCATTAACTCAAAATAACCGAAACATACAGAATCTGTGACACTAAATTTTATCCGTCCAAAATCAGTAAGGCTAACCATCAGGGATTTTTGCGAAAAAATTGATAAAAATTTATTGTTGAGATTCCGGTTCAAAATGATTACAGATAATGGACATAACACGTTTAGCAAGAAATTAGCGGTAGGTTACATTGGAAAGCGCGGTTATTGGAAATTTCGTAATTTGAAATCCGATTATATGTTGTAATCGAACCTGGATTACAGGCGAATAAGACGACATATTGCAACAACTTAAACGCAGCTCTACTCATAATTACATCATTAACTCAAAATAACCGAAACATACAGAATCTGTGACAATAAATTGTATCCGTCCAAAATCAGTAAGGCTAACCATCAGGGATTTTTGCGAAAAAATTGATAAAAATTTATTGTTGAGATTCCGGTTCAAAATGATTACAGATAATGGAAATAACACGTTTAGCAAGAAATTAGCGGTAGGTTACATTGGAAAGCGCGGTTATTGGAAATTTCGTAATTTGAAATCCGATTATATGTTGTAATCGAACCTGGATTACAGGCGAATAAGACGACATATTGCAACAACTTAAACGCAGCTCTACTCATAATTACATCATTAACTCAAAATAACGAAACATACAGAATCTGTGACACTAAATTTTATCCGTCCAAAATCAGTAAGGCTAACCATCAGGGATTTTTGCGAAAAAATTGATAAAATTTATTGTTGAGATTCCGGTTCAAAATGATTACAGATAATGGAAATAACACGTTTAGCAAGAAATTAGCGGTAGGTTGCATTGGAAAGCGCGGTTATTGGAAATTTCGTAATTTGAAATCCGATTATATGTTGTAATCGAACCTGGATTACAGGCGAATAAGACGACATATTGCAACAACTTAAACGCAGCTCTACTCATAATTACATCATTAACTCAAAATAACCGAAACATACAGAATCTGTGACAATAAATTGTATCCGTCCAAAATCAGTAAGGCTAACCATCAGGGATTTTTGCGAAAAAATTGATAAAAATTTATTGTTGAGATTCCGGTTCAAAATGATTACAGATAATGGAAATAACACGTTTAGCAAGAAATTAGCGGTAGGTTACATTGGAAAGCGCGGTTATTGGAAATTTCGTAATTTGAAATCAGATTATATGTTGTAATCGAACCTGGATTACAGGCGAATAAGACGACATATTGCAACAACTTAAACGCAGCTCTACTCATAATTACATCATTAACTCAAAATAACCGAAACATACAGAATCTGTGACACTAAATTTTATCCGTCCAAAATCAGTAAGGCTAACCATCAGGGATTTTTGCGAAAAAATTGATAAAAATTTATTGTTGAGATTCCGGTTCAAAATGATTACAGATAATGGAAATAACACGTTTAGCAAGAAATTAGCGGTAGGTTGCATTGGAAAGCGCGGTTATTGGAAATTTCGTAATTTGAAATCCGATTATATGTTGTAATCGAACCTGGATTACAGGCGAATAAGACGACATATTGCAACAACTTAAACGCAGCTCTACTCATAATTACATCATTAACTCAAAATAACCGAAACATACAGAATCTGTGACACTAAATTTTATCCGTCCAAAATCAGTAAGGCTAACCATCAGGGATTTTTGCGAAAAAATTGATAAAAATTTATTGTTGAGATTCCGGTTCAAAATGATTACAGATAATGGAAATAACACGTTTAGCAAGAAATTAGCGGTAGGTTGCATTGGAAAGCGCGGTTATTGGAAATTTCGTAATTTGAAATCCGATTATATGTTGTAATCGAACCTGGATTACAGGCGAATAAGACGACATATTGCAACAACTTAAACGCAGCTCTACTCATAATTACATCATTAACTCAAAATAACCGAAACATACAGAATCTGTGACAATAAATTGTATCCGTCCAAAATCAGTAAGGCTAACCATCAGGGATTTTTGCGAAAAAATTGATAAAAATTTATTGTTGAGATTCCGGTTCAAAATGATTACAGATAATGGAAATAACACGTTTAGCAAGAAATTAGCGGTAGGTTACATTGGAAAGCGCGGTTATTGGAAATTTCGTAATTTGAAATCAGATTATATGTTGTAATCGAACCTGGATTACAGGCGAATAAGACGACATATTGCAACAACTTAAACGCAGCTCTACTCATAATTACATCATTAACTCAAAATAACCGAAACATACAGAATCTGTGACAATAAATTGTATCCGTCCAAAATCAGTAAGGCTAACCATCAGGGATTTTTGCGAAAAAATTGATAAAAATTTATTGTTGAGATTCCGGTTCAAAATGATTACAGATAATGGAAATAACACGTTTAGCAAGAAATTAGCGGTAGGTTGCATTGGAAAGCGCGGTTATTGGAAATTTCGTAATTTGAAATCCGATTATATGTTGTAATCGAACCTGGATTACAGGCGAATAAGACGACATATTGCAACAACTTAAACGCAGCTCTACTCATAATTACATCATTAACTCAAAATAACCGAAACATACAGAATCTGTGACACTAAATTTTATCCGTCCAAAATCAGTAAGGCTAACCATCAGGGATTTTTGCGAAAAAATTGATAAAAATTTATTGTTGAGATTCCGGTTCAAAATGATTACAGATAATGGACATAACACGTTTAGCAAGAAATTAGCGGTAGGTTACATTGGAAAGCGCGGTTATTGGAAATTTCGTAATTTGAAATCCGATTATATGTTGTAATCGAACCTGGATTACAGGCGAATAAGACGACATATTGCAACAACTTAAACGCAGCTCTACTCATAATTACATCATTAACTCAAAATAACCGAAACATACAGAATCTGTGACAATAAATTGTATCCGTCCAAAATCAGTAAGGCTCATCAGGGATTTTTGCGAAAAAATTGATAAAAATTTATTGTTGTGATTCCGGTTCAAAATGATTACAGATAATGGAAATAACACGTTTAGCAAGAAATTAGCGGTAGGTTACATTGGAAAGCGCGGTTATTGGAAATTTCGTAATTTGAAATCCGATTATATGTTGTAATCGAACCTGGATTACAGGCGAATAAGACGACATATTGCAACAACTTAAACGCAGCTCTACTCATAATTACATCATTAACTCAAAATAACCGAAACATACAGAATCTGTGACACTAAATTTTATCCGTCCAAAATCAGTAAGGCTAACCATCAGGGATTTTTGCGAAAAAATTGATAAAAATTTATTGTTGAGATTCCGGTTCAAAATGATTACAGATAATGGAAATAACACGTTTAGCAAGAAATTAGCGGTAGGTTGCATTGGAAAGCGCGGTTATTGGAAATTTCGTAATTTGAAATCCGATTATATGTTGTAATCGAACCTGGATTACAGGCGAATAAGACGACATATTCCAACAACTTAAACGCAGCTCTACTCATAATTACATCATTAACTCAAAATAACCGAAACATACAGAATCTGTGACAATAAATTTTATCCGTCCAAAATCAGTAAGGCTAACCATCAAGGATTTTTGCGAAAAAATTGATAAAAATTTATTGTTGAGATTCCGGTTCAAAATGATTACAGATAATGGAAATAACACGTTTAGCAAGAAATTAGCGGTAGGTTACATTGGAAAGCGCGGTTATTGGAAATTTCGTAATTTGAAATCAGATTATATGTTGTAATCGAACCTGGATTACAGGCGAATAAGACGACATATTGCAACAACTTAAACGCAGCTCTACTCATAATTACATCATTAACTCAAAATAACCGAAACATACAGAATCTGTGACACTAAATTTTATCCGTCCAAAATCAGTAAGGCTAACCATCAGGGATTTTTGCGAAAAAATTGATAAAAATTTATTGTTGAGATTCCGGTTCAAAATGATTACAGATAATGGAAATAACACGTTTAGCAAGAAATTAGCGGTAGGTTGCATTGGAAAGCGCGGTTATTGGAAATTTCGTAATTTGAAATCCGATTATATGTTGTAATCGAACCTGGATTACAGGCGAATAAGACGACATATTGCAACAACTTAAACGCAGCTCTACTCATAATTACATCATTAACTCAAAATAACCGAAACATACAGAATCTGTGACAATAAATTGTATCCGTCCAAAATCAGTAAGGCTAACCATCAGGGATTTTTGCGAAAAAATTGATAAAAATTTATTGTTGAGATTCCGGTTCAAAATGATTACAGATAATGGAAATAACACGTTTAGCAAGAAATTAGCGGTAGGTTACATTGGAAAGCGCGGTTATTGGAAATTTCGTAATTTGAAATCAGATTATATGTTGTAATCGAACCTGGATTACAGGCGAATAAGACGACATATTGCAACAACTTAAACGCAGCTCTACTCATAATTACATCATTAACTCAAAATAACCGAAACATACAGAATCTGTGACAATAAATTGTATCCGTCCAAAATCAGTAAGGCTAACCATCAGGGATTTTTGCGAAAAAATTGATAAAAATTTATTGTTGAGATTCCGGTTCAAAATGATTACAGATAATGGAAATAACACGTTTAGCAAGAAATTAGCGGTAGGTTGCATTGGAAAGCGCGGTTATTGGAAATTTCGTAATTTGAAATCCGATTATATGTTGTAATCGAACCTGGATTACAGGCGAATAAGACGACATATTGCAACAACTTAAACGCAGCTCTACTCATAATTACATCATTAACTCAAAATAACCGAAACATACAGAATCTGTGACAATAAATTGTATCCGTCCAAAATCAGTAAGGCTAACCATCAGGGATTTTTGCGAAAAAATTGATAAAAATTTATTGTTGAGATTCCGGTTCAAAATGATTACAGATAATGGAAATAACACGTTTAGCAAGAAATTAGCGGTAGGTTGCATTGGAAAGCGCGGTTATTGGAAATTTCGTAATTTGAAATCAGATTATATGTTGTAATCGAACCTGGATTACAGGCGAATAAGACGACATATTGCAACAACTTAAACGCAGCTCTACTCATAATTACATCATTAACTCAAAATAACCGAAACATACAGAATCTGTGACAATAAATTGTATCCGTCCAAAATCAGTAAGGCTAACCATCAGGGATTTTTGCGAAAAAATTGATAAAAATTTATTGTTGAGATTCCGGTTCAAAATGATTACAGATAATGGAAATAACACGTTTAGCAAGAAATTAGCGGTAGGTTACATTGGAAAGCGCGGTTATTGGAAATTTCGTAATTTGAAATCAGATTATATGTTGTAATCGAACCTGGATTACAGGCGAATAAGACGACATATTGCAACAACTTAAACGCAGCTCTACTCATAATTACATCATTAACTCAAAATAACCGAAACATACAGAATCTGTGACAATAAATTGTATCCGTCCAAAATCAGTAAGGCTAACCATCAGGGATTTTTGCGAAAAAATTGATAAAAATTTATTGTTGAGATTCCGGTTCAAAATGATTACAGATAATGGAAATAACACGTTTAGCAAGAAATTAGCGGTAGGTTGCATTGGAAAGCGCGGTTATTGGAAATTTCGTAATTTGAAATCCGATTATATGTTGTAATCGAACCTGGATTACAGGCGAATAAGACGACATATTGCAACAACTTAAACGCAGCTCTACTCATAATTACATCATTAACTCAAAATAACCGAAACATACAGAATCTGTGACAATAAATTGTATCCGTCCAAAATCAGTAAGGCTAACCATCAGGGATTTTTGCGAAAAAATTGATAAAATTTATTGTTGAGATTCCGGTTCAAAATGATTACAGATAATGGAAATAACACGTTTAGCAAGAAATTAGCGGTAGGTTGCATTGGAAAGCGCGGTTATTGGAAATTTCGTAATTTGAAATCAGATTATATGTTGTAATCGAACCTGGATTACAGGCGAATAAGACGACATATTGCAACAACTTAAACGCAGCTCTACTCATAATACTCATAGTCAAATAACCGAAACATACAGAATCTTGGACAATAAATTGTATCCGTCAAAATCAGTAAGGCTAACCATCAGGGATTTTTGCGATAAAAATTGATAAAAATTTATTGTTGAGATTCCGGTTCAAAATGATTACAGATAATGGAAATAACACGTTTAGCAAGAAATTAGCGTAGGTTGCATTGGAAAGCGCGGTTATTGGAAATTTCGTAATTTGAAATCAGATTATATGTTTAATCGAACCTGGATTACAGGCGAATAAGACGACATATTGCAACAACTTAAACGCAGCTCTACTCATATACTCATAATTACATCATTAACTCAAAATAACCGAAACATACAGAATCTGTGACAATAAATTGTATCCGTCCAAAATCAGTAAGGCTAACCATCAGGGATTTTTGCGAAAAAATTGATAAAAATTTATTGTTGAGATTCCGGTTCAAAATGATTACAGATAATGGAAATAACACGTTTAGCAAGAAATTAGCGGTAGGTTACATTGGAAAGCGCGGTTATTGGAAATTTCGTAATTTGAAATCAGATTATATGTTGTAATCGAACCTGGATTACAGGCGAATAAGACGACATATTGCAACAACTTAAACGCAGCTCTACTCATAATTACATCATTAACTCAAAATAACCGAAACATACAGAATCTGTGACACTAAATTTTATCCGTCCAAAATCAGTAAGGCTAACCATCAGGGATTTTTGCGAAAAAATTGATAAAAATTTATTGTTGAGATTCCGGTTCAAAATGATTACAGATAATGGAAATAACACGTTTAGCAAGAAATTAGCGGTAGGTTACATTGGAAAGCGCGGTTATTGGAAATTTCGTAATTTGAAATCCGATTATATGTTGTAATCGAACCTGGATTACAGGCGAATAAGACGACATATTGCAACAACTTAAACGCAGCTCTACTCATAATTACATCATTAACTCAAAATAACCGAAACATACAGAATCTGTGACACTAAATTTTATCCGTCCAAAATCAGTAAGGCTAACCATCAGGGATTTTTGCGAAAAAATTGATAAAAATTTATTGTTGAGATTCCGGTTCAAAATGATTACAGATAATGGAAATAACACGTTTAGCAAGAAATTAGCGGTAGGTTGCATTGGAAAGCGCGGTTATTGGAAATTTCGTAATTTGAAATCCGATTATATGTTGTAATCGAACCTGGATTACAGGCGAATAAGACGACATATTGCAACAACTTAAACGCAGCTCTACTCATAATTACATCATTAACTCAAAATAACCGAAACATACAGAATCTGTGACAATAAATTGTATCCGTCCAAAATCAGTAAGGCTAACCATCAGGGATTTTTGCGAAAAAATTGATAAAAATTTATTGTTGAGATTCCGGTTCAAAATGATTACAGATAATGGAAATAACACGTTTAGCAAGAAATTAGCGGTAGGTTACATTGGAAAGCGCGGTTATTGGAAATTTCGTAATTTGAAATCAGATTATATGTTGTAATCGAACCTGGATTACAGGCGAATAAGACGACATATTGCAACAACTTAAACGCAGCTCTACTCATAATTACATCATTAACTCAAAATAACCGAAACATACAGAATCTGTGACAATAAATTGTATCCGTCCAAAATCAGTAAGGCTAACCATCAGGGATTTTTGCGAAAAAATTGATAAAAATTTATTGTTGAGATTCCGGTTCAAAATGATTACAGATAATGGAAATAACACGTTTAGCAAGAAATTAGCGGTAGGTTACATTGGAAAGCGCGGTTATTGGAAATTTCGTAATTTGAAATCAGATTATATGTTGTAATCGAACCTGGATTACAGGCGAATAAGACGACATATTGCAACAACTTAAACGCAGCTCTACTCATAATTACATCATTAACTCAAAATAACCGAAACATACAGAATCTGTGACACTAAATTTTATCCGTCCAAAATCAGTAAGGCTAACCATCAGGGATTTTTGCGAAAAAATTGATAAAAATTTATTGTTGAGATTCCGGTTCAAAATGATTACAGATAATGGACATAACACGTTTAGCAAGAAATTAGCGGTAGGTTACATTGGAAAGCGCGGTTATTGGAAATTTCGTAATTTGAAATCCGATTATATGTTGTAATCGAACCTGGATTACAGGCGAATAAGACGACATATTGCAACAACTTAAACGCAGCTCTACTCATAATTACATCATTAACTCAAAATAACCGAAACATACAGAATCTGTGACAATAAATTGTATCCGTCCAAAATCAGTAAGGCTAACCATCAGGGATTTTTGCGAAAAAATTGATAAAAATTTATTGTTGAGATTCCGGTTCAAAATGATTACAGATAATGGAAATAACACGTTTAGCAAGAAATTAGCGGTAGGTTACATTGGAAAGCGCGGTTATTGGAAATTTCGTAATTTGAAATCCGATTATATGTTGTAATCGAACCTGGATTACAGGCGAATAAGACGACATATTGCAACAACTTAAACGCAGCTCTACTCATAATTACATCATTAACTCAAAATAACCGAAACATACAGAATCTGTGACACTAAATTTTATCCGTCCAAAATCAGTAAGGCTAACCATCAGGGATTTTTGCGAAAAAATTGATAAAAATTTATTGTTGAGATTCCGGTTCAAAATGATTACAGATAATGGAAATAACACGTTTAGCAAGAAATTAGCGGTAGGTTGCATTGGAAAGCGCGGTTATTGGAAATTTCGTAATTTGAAATCCGATTATATGTTGTAATCGAACCTGGATTACAGGCGAATAAGACGACATATTCCAACAACTTAAACGCAGCTCTACTCATAATTACATCATTAACTCAAAATAACCGAAACATACAGAATCTGTGACAATAAATTTTATCCGTCCAAAATCAGTAAGGCTAACCATCAAGGATTTTTGCGAAAAAATTGATAAAAATTTATTGTTGAGATTCCGGTTCAAAATGATTACAGATAATGGAAATAACACGTTTAGCAAGAAATTAGCGGTAGGTTACATTGGAAAGCGCGGTTATTGGAAATTTCGTAATTTGAAATCCGATTATATGTTGTAATCGAACCTGGATTACAGGCGAATAAGACGACATATTGCAACAACTTAAACGCAGCTCTACTCATAATTACATCATTAACTCAAAATAACCGAAACATACAGAATCTGTGACAATAAATTGTATCCGTCCAAAATCAGTAAGGCTAACCATCAGGGATTTTTGCGAAAAAATTGATAAAAATTTATTGTTGAGATTCCGGTTCAAAATGATTACAGATAATGGAAATAACACGTTTAGCAAGAAATTGGCGGTAGGTTGCGTTGGAAAGCGCGGTTATTGGAAATTTCGTAATTTGAAATCCGATTATATGTTGTAATCGAACCTGGATTACAGGCGAATAAGACGACATATTCCAACAACTTAAACGCAGCTCTACTCATAATTACATCATTAACTCAAAATAACCGAAACATACAGAATCCGTGACAATAAATTTTATCCGTCCAAAATCAGTAAGGCTAACCATCAGGGATTTTTGCGAAAAAATTGATAAAAATTTATTGTTGAGATTAAGGTTCAAAATGATTACAGATAATGGAAATAACACGTTTAGCAAGAAATTGGCGGTCGGTTGCGTTGGAAAGCGCGGTTATTGGAAATTTCGTAATTTGAAATCCGATTATATGTTGTAATCGAACCTGGATTACAGGCGAATAAGACGACATATTCCAACAACTTAAACGCAGCTCTACTCATAATTACATCATTAACTCAAAATAACCGAAACATACAGAATCTGTGACACTAAATTTTATCCGTCCAAAATCAGTAAGGCTAACCATCAGGGATTTTTGCGAAAAAATTGATAAAAATTTATTGTTGAGATTCTGGTTCAAAATGATTACAGATAATGGAAATAACACGTTTAGCAAGAAATTAGCGGTAGGTTGCGTTGGAATGAATTTGAAATCCGATTATATGTTGTAATCGAACCTGGATTACAGGCGAATAAGACGACATATTGCAACAACTTAAACGCAGCTCTACTCATAATTACATCATTAACTCAAAATAACCGAAACATACAGAATCTGTGACAATAAATTTTATCCGTCCAAAATCAGTAAGGCTAACCATCAAGGATTTTTGCGAAAAAATTGATAAAAATTTATTGTTGAGATTCCGGTTCAAAATGATTACAGATAATGGAAATAACACGTTTAGCAAGAAATTGGCGGTAGGTTGCGTTGGAAAGCGCGGTTATTGGAAATTTCGTAATTTGAAATCCGATTATATGTTGTAATCGAACCTGGATTACAGGCGAATAAGACGACATATTCCAACAACTTAAACGCAGCTCTACTCATAATTACATCATTAACTCAAAATAACCGAAACATACAGAATCTGTGACAATAAATTTTATCCGTCCAAAATCAGTAAGGCTAACCATCAGGGATTTTTGCGAAAAAATTGATAAAAATTTATTGTTGAGATTCCGGTTCAAAATGATTACAGATAATGGAAATAACACGTTTAGCAAGAAATTGGCGGTAGGTTGCGTTGGAAAGCGCGGTTATTGGAAATTTCGTAATTTGAAATCCGATTATATGTTGTAATCGAACCTGGATTACAGGCGAATAAGACGACATATTCCAACAACTTAAACGCAGCTCTACTCATAATTACATCATTAACTCAAAATAACCGAAACATACAGAATCTGTGACAATAAATTTTATCCGTCCAAAATCAGTAAGGCTAACCATCAAGGATTTTTGCGAAAAAATTGATAAAAATTTATTGTTGAGATTCCGGTTCAAAATGATTACAGATAATGGAAATAACACGTTTAGCAAGAAATTGGTGGTAGGTTGCGTTGGAAAGCGCGGTTATTGGAAATTTCGTAATTTGAAATCCGATTATATGTTGTAATCGAACCTGGATTACAGGCGAATAAGACGACATATTCCAACAACTTAAACGCAGCTCTACTCATAATTACATCATTAACTCAAAATAACCGAAACATACAGAATCTGTGACAATAAATTTTATCCGTCCAAAATCAGTAAGGCTAACCATCATGGATTTTTGCGAAAAAATTGATAAAAATTTATTGTTGAGATTCCGGTTCAAAATGATTACAGATAATGGAAATAACACGTTTAGCAAGAAATTGGCGGTAGGTTGCGTTGGAAAGCGCGGTTATTGGAAATTTCGTAATTTGAAATCCGATTATATGTTGTAATCGAACCTGGATTACAGGCGAATAAGACGACATATTCCAACAACTTAAACGCAGCTCTACTCATAATTACATCATTAACTCAAAATAACCGAAACATACAGAATCCGTGACAATAAATTTTATCCGTCCAAAATCAGTAAGGCTAACCATCAGGGATTTTTGCGAAAAAATTGATAAAAATTTATTGTTGAGATTCCGGTTCAAAATGATTACAGATAATGGAAATAACACGTTTAGCAAGAAATTGGCGGTAGGTTGCGTTGGAAAGCGCGGTTATTGGAAATTTCGTAATTTGAAATCCGATTATATGTTGTAATCGAACCTGGATTACAGGCGAATAAGACGACATATTCCAACAACTTAAACGCAGCTCTACTCATAATTACATCATTAACTCAAAATAACCGAAACATACAGAATCTGTGACAATAAATTTTATCCGTCCAAAATCAGTAAGGCTAACCATCAAGGATTTTTGCGAAAAAATTGATAAAAATTTATTGTTGAGATTCCGGTTCAAAATGATTACAGATAATGGAAATAACACGTTTAGCAAGAAATTGGCGGTAGGTTGCGTTGGAAAGCGCGGTTATTGGAAATTTCGTAATTTGAAATCCGATTATATGTTGTAATCGAACCTGGATTACAGGCGAATAAGACGACATATTCCAACAACTTAAACGCAGCTCTACTCATAATTACATCATTAACTCAAAATAACCGAAACATACAGAATCTGTGACAATAAATTTTATCCGTCCAAAATCAGTAAGGCTAACCATCAGGGATTTTTGCAAAAATTGATAAAAATTTATTGTTGAGATTCCGGTTCAAAATGATTACAGATAATGGAAATAACACGTTTAGCAAGAAATTGGCGGTAGGTTGCGTTGGAAAGCGCGGTTATTGGAAATTTCGTAATTTGAAATCCGATTATATGTTGTAATCGAACCTGGATTACAGGCGAATAAGACGACATATTCCAACAACTTAAACGCAGCTCTACTCATAATTACATCATTAACTCAAAATAACCGAAACATACAGAATCTGTGACAATAAATTTTATCCGTCCAAAATCAGTAAGGCTAACCATCAAGGATTTTTGCGAAAAAATTGATAAAAATTTATTGTTGAGATTCCGGTTCAAAATGATTACAGATAATGGAAATAACACGTTTAGCAAGAAATTGGCGGTAGGTTGCGTTGGAAAGCGCGGTTATTGGAAATTTCGTAATTTGAAATCCGATTATATGTTGTAATCGAACCTGGATTACAGGCGAATAAGACGACATATTCCAACAACTTAAACGCAGCTCTACTCATAATTACATCATTAACTCAAAATAACCGAAACATACAGAATCTGTGACAATAAATTTTATCCGTCCAAAATCAGTAAGGCTAACCATCATGGATTTTTGCGAAAAAATTGATAAAAATTTATTGTTGAGATTCCGGTTCAAAATGATTACAGATAATGGAAATAACACGTTTAGCAAGAAATTGGCGGTAGGTTGCGTTGGAAAGCGCGGTTATTGGAAATTTCGTAATTTGAAATCCGATTATATGTTGTAATCGAACCTGGATTACAGGCGAATAAGACGACATATTCCAACAACTTAAACGCAGCTCTACTCATAATTACATCATTAACTCAAAATAACCGAAACATACAGAATCCGTGACAATAAATTTTATCCGTCCAAAATCAGTAAGGCTAACCATCAGGGATTTTTGCGAAAAAATTGATAAAAATTTATTGTTGAGATTAAGGTTCAAAATGATTACAGATAATGGAAATAACACGTTTAGCAAGAAATTGGCGGTCGGTTGCGTTGGAAAGCGCGGTTATTGGAAATTTCGTAATTTGAAATCCGATTATATGTTGTAATCGAACCTGGATTACAGGCGAATAAGACGACATATTCCAACAACTTAAACGCAGCTCTACTCATAATTACATCATTAACTCAAAATAACCGAAACATACAGAATCTGTGACAATAAATTTTATCCGTCCAAAATCAGTAAGGCTAACCATCATGGATTTTTGCGAAAAAATTGATAAAAATTTATTGTTGAGATTCCGGTTCAAAATGATTACAGATAATGGAAATAACACGTTTAGCAAGAAATTGGCGGTAGGTTGCGTTGGAAAGCGCGGTTATTGGAAATTTCGTAATTTGAAATCCGATTATATGTTGTAATCGAACCTGGATTACAGGCGAATAAGACGACATATTCCAACAACTTAAACGCAGCTCTACTCATAATTACATCATTAACTCAAAATAACCGAAACATACAGAATCTGTGACAATAAATTTTATCCGTCCAAAATCAGTAAGGCTAACCATCATGGATTTTTGCGAAAAAATTGATAAAAATTTATTGTTGAGATTCCGGTTCAAAATGATTACAGATAATGGAAATAACACGTTTAGCAAGAAATTGGCGGTAGGTTGCGTTGGAAAGCGCGGTTATTGGAAATTTCGTAATTTGAAATCCGATTATATGTTGTAATCGAACCTGGATTACAGGCGAATAAGACGACATATTCCAACAACTTAAACGCAGCTCTACTCATAATTACATCATTAACTCAAAATAACCGAAACATACAGAATCTGTGACAATAAATTTTATCCGTCCAAAATCAGTAAGGCTAACCATCATGGATTTTTGCGAAAAAATTGATAAAAATTTATTGTTGAGATTCCGGTTCAAAATGATTACAGATAATGGAAATAACACGTTTAGCAAGAAATTGGCGGTAGGTTGCGTTGGAATGAATTTGAAATCCGATTATATGTTGTAATCGAACCTGGATTACAGGCGAATAAGACGACATATTCCAACAACTTAAACGCAGCTCTACTCATAATTACATCATTAACTCAAAATAACCGAAACATACAGAATCTGTGACAATAAATTTTATCCGTCCAAAATCAGTAAGGCTAACCATCAGGGATTTTTGCAAAAATTGATAAAAATTTATTGTTGAGATACCGGTTCAAAATGATTACAGATAATGGAAATAACACGTTTAGCAAGAAATTGGCGGTCGGTTGCGTTGGAAAGCGCGGTTATTGGAAATTTCGTAATTTGAAATCCGATTATATGTTGTAATCGAACCTGGATTACAGGCGAATAAGACGACATATTCCAACAACTTAAACGCAGCTCTACTCATAATTACATCATTAACTCAAAATAACCGAAACATACAGAATCTGTGACAATAAATTTTATCCGTCCAAAATCAGTAAGGCTAACCATCAGGGATTTTTGCAAAAATTGATAAAAATTTATTGTTGAGATACCGGTTCAAAATGATTACAGATAATGGAAATAACACGTTTAGCAAGAAATTGGCGGTCGGTTGCGTTGGAAAGCGCGGTTATTGGAAATTTCGTAATTTGAAATCCGATTATATGTTGTAATCGAACCTGGATTACAGGCGAATAAGACGACATATTCCAACAACTTAAACGCAGCTCTACTCATAATTACATCATTAACTCAAAATAACCGAAACATACAGAATCTGTGACAATAAATTTTATCCGTCCAAAATCAGTAAGGCTAACCATCAGGGATTTTTGCAAAAATTGATAAAAATTTATTGTTGAGATACCGGTTCAAAATGATTTCAGATAATGGAAATAACACGTTGAGCAAGAAATTGGCGGTCGGTTGCGTTGGAAAGCGCGGTTATTGGAAATTTCGTAATTTGAAATCCGATTATATGTTGTAATCGAACCTGGATTACAGGCGAATAAGACGACATATTCCAACAACTTAAACGCAGCTCTACTCATAATTACATCATTAACTCAAAATAACCGAAACATACAGAATCTGTGACAATAAATTTTATCCGTCCAAAATCAGTAAGGCTAACCATCATGGATTTTTGCGAAAAAATTGATAAAAATTTATTGTTGAGATTCCGGTTCAAAATGATTACAGATAATGGAAATAACACGTTTAGCAAGAAATTGGCGGTAGGTTGCGTTGGAAAGCGCGGTTATTGGAAATTTCGTAATTTGAAATCCGATTATATGTTGTAATCGAACCTGGATTACAGGCGAATAAGACGACATATTCCAACAACTTAAACGCAGCTCTACTCATAATTACATCATTAACTCAAAATAACCGAAACATACAGAATCTGTGACAATAAATTTTATCCGTCCAAAATCAGTAAGGTTAACCATCAGGGATTTTTGCAAAAATTGATAAAAATTTATTGTTGAGATTCCGGTTCAAAATGATTACAGATAATGGAAATAACACGTTTAGCAAGAAATTGGCGGTAGGTTGCGTTGGAAAGCGCGGTTATTGGAAATTTCGTAATTTGAAATCCGATTATATGTTGTAATCGAACCTGGATTACAGGCGAATAAGACGACATATTCCAACAACTTAAACGCAGCTCTACTCATAATTACATCATTAACTCAAAATAACCGAAACATACAGAATCTGTGACAATAAATTTTATCCGTCCAAAATCAGTAAGGCTAACCATCAAGGATTTTTGCGAAAAAATTGATAAAAATTTATTGTTGAGATTCCGGTTCAAAATGATTACAGATAATGGAAATAACACGTTTAGCAAGAAATTGGCGGTAGGTTGCGTTGGAAAGCGCGGTTATTGGAAATTTCGTAATTTGAAATCCGATTATATGTTGTAATCGAACCTGGATTACAGGCGAATAAGACGACATATTCCAACAACTTAAACGCAGCTCTACTCATAATTACATCATTAACTCAAAATAACCGAAACATACAGAATCTGTGACAATAAATTTTATCCGTCCAAAATCAGTAAGGCTAACCATCAGGGATTTTTGCGAAAAAATTGATAAAAATTTATTGTTGAGATTCCGGTTCAAAATGATTACAGATAATGGAAATAACACGTTTAGCAAGAAATTAGCGGTAGGTTGCGTTGGAATGAATTTGAAATCCGATTATATGTTGTAATCGAACCTGGATTACAGGCGAATAAGACGACATATTCCAACAACTTAAACGCAGCTCTACTCATAATTACATCATTAACTCAAAATAACCGAAACATACAGAATCTGTGACAATAAATTTTATCCGTCCAAGATCAGTAAGGCTAACCATCAAGGATTTTTGCGAAAAAATTGATAAAAATTTATTGTTGAGATTCCGGTTCAAAATGATTACAGATAATGGAAATAACACGTTTAGCAAGAAATTGGTGGTAGGTTGCGTTGGAAAGCGCGGTTATTGGAAATTTCGTAATTTGAAATCCGATTATATGTTGTAATCGAACCTGGATTACAGGCGAATAAGACGACATATTCCAACAACTTAAACGCAGCTCTACTCATAATTACATCATTAACTCAAAATAACCGAAACATACAGAATCCGTGACAATAAATTTTATCCGTCCAAAATCAGTAAGGCTAACTAACCATCAGGGATTTTTGCGAAAAAATTGATAAAAATTTATTGTTGAGATTAAGGTTCAAAATGATTACAGATAATGGAAATAACACGTTTAGCAAGAAATTGGCGGTCGGTTGCGTTGGAAAGCGCGGTTATTGGAAATTTCGTAATTTGAAATCCGATTATATGTTGTAATCGAACCTGGATTACAGGCGAATAAGACGACATATTCCAACAACTTAAACGCAGCTCTACTCATAATTACATCATTAACTCAAAATAACCGAAACATACAGAATCTGTGACAATAAATTTTATCCGTCCAAAATCAGTAAGGCTAACCATCAGGGATTTTTGCAAAAATTGATAAAAATTTATTGTTGAGATACCGGTTCAAAATGATTACAGATAATGGAAATAACACGTTTAGCAAGAAATTGGCGGTCGGTTGCGTTGGAAAGCGCGGTTATTGGAAATTTCGTAATTTGAAATCCGATTATATGTTGTAATCGAACCTGGATTACAGGCGAATAAGACGACATATTCCAACAACTTAAACGCAGCTCTACTCATAATTACATCATTAACTCAAAATAACCGAAACATACAGAATCTGTGACACTAAATTTTATCCGTCCAAAATCAGTAAGGCTAACCATCAGGGATTTTTGCGAAAAAATTGATAAAAATTTATTGTTGAGATTCTGGTTCAAAATGATTACAGATAATGGAAATAACACGTTTAGCAAGAAATTGGCGGTAGGTTGCGTTGGAAAGCGCGGTTATTGGAAATTTCGTAATTTGAAATCCGATTATATGTTGTAATCGAACCTGGATTACAGGCGAATAAGACGACATATTCCAACAACTTAAACGCAGCTCTACTCATAATTACATCATTAACTCAAAATAACCGAAACATACAGAATCTGTGACAATAAATTTTATCCGTCCAAAATCAGTAAGGCTAACCATCAGGGATTTTTGCAAAAATTGATAAAAATTTATTGTTGAGATACCGGTTCAAAATGATTTCAGATAATGGAAATAACACGTTGAGCAAGAAATTGGCGGTCGGTTGCGTTGGAAAGCGCGGTTATTGGAAATTTCGTAATTTGAAATCCGATTATATGTTGTAATCGAACCTGGATTACAGGCGAATAAGACGACATATTCCAACAACTTAAACGCAGCTCTACTCATAATTACATCATTAACTCAAAATAACCGAAACATACAGAATCTGTGACAATAAATTTTATCCGTCCAAAATCAGTAAGGCTAACCATCATGGATTTTTGCGAAAAAATTGATAAAAATTTATTGTTGAGATTCCGGTTCAAAATGATTACAGATAATGGAAATAACACGTTTAGCAAGAAATTGGCGGTAGGTTGCGTTGGAAAGCGCGGTTATTGGAAATTTCGTAATTTGAAATCCGATTATATGTTGTAATCGAACCTGGATTACAGGCGAATAAGACGACATATTCCAACAACTTAAACGCAGCTCTACTCATAATTACATCATTAACTCAAAATAACCGAAACATACAGAATCTGTGACAATAAATTTTATCCGTCCAAAATCAGTAAGGCTAACCATCAGGGATTTTTGCAAAAATTGATAAAAATTTATTGTTGAGATACCGGTTCAAAATGATTTCAGATAATGGAAATAACACGTTGAGCAAGAAATTGGTGGTCGGTTGCGTTGGAAAGCGCGGTTATTGGAAATTTCGTAATTTGAAATCCGATTATATGTTGTAATCGAACCTGGATTACAGGCGAATAAGACGACATATTCCAACAACTTAAACGCAGCTCTACTCATAATTACATCATTAACTCAAAATAACCGAAACATACAGAATCCGTGACAATAAATTTTATCCGTCCAAAATCAGTAAGGCTAACCATCAGGGATTTTTGCGAAAAAATTGATAAAAATTTATTGTTGAGATTAAGGTTCAAAATGATTACAGATAATGGAAATAACACGTTTAGCAAGAAATTGGCGGTCGGTTGCGTTGGAAAGCGCGGTTATTGGAAATTTCGTAATTTGAAATCCGATTATATGTTGTAATCGAACCTGGATTACAGGCGAATAAGACGACATATTCCAACAACTTAAACGCAGCTCTACTCATAATTACATCATTAACTCAAAATAACCGAAACATACAGAATCTGTGACAATAAATTTTATCCGTCCAAAATCAGTAAGGCTAACCATCAGGGATTTTTGCAAAAATTGATAAAAATTTATTGTTGAGATACCGGCTCAAAATGATTACAGATAATGGAAATAACACGTTGAGCAAGAAATTGGCGGTAGGTTGCGTTGGAAAGCGCGGTTATTGGAAATTTCGTAATTTGAAATCCGATTATATGTTGTAATCGAACCTGGATTACAGGCGAATAAGACGACATATTCCAACAACTTAAACGCAGCTCTACTCATAATTACATCATTAACTCAAAATAACCGAAACATACAGAATCTGTGACAATAAATTTTATCCGTCCAAAATCAGTAAGGCTAACCATCAGGGATTTTTGCAAAAATTGATAAAAATTTATTGTTGAGATACCGGTTCAAAATGATTTCAGATAATGGAAATAACACGTTGAGCAAGAAATTGGCGGTCGGTTGCGTTGGAAAGCGCGGTTATTGGAAATTTCGTAATTTGAAATCCGATTATATGTTGTAATCGAACCTGGATTACAGGCGAATAAGACGACATATTCCAACAACTTAAACGCAGCTCTACTCATAATTACATCATTAACTCAAAATAACCGAAACATACAGAATCTGTGACAATAAATTTTATCCGTCCAAAATCAGTAAGGCTAACCATCAGGGATTTTTGCAAAAATTGATAAAAATTTATTGTTGAGATACCGGCTCAAAATGATTACAGATAATGGAAATAACACGTTTAGCAAGAAATTGGCGGTAGGTTGCGTTGGAAAGCGCGGTTATTGGAAATTTCGTAATTTGAAATCCGATTATATGTTGTAATCGAACCTGGATTACAGGCGAATAAGACGACATATTCCAACAACTTAAACGCAGCTCTACTCATAATTACATCATTAACTCAAAATAACCGAAACATACAGAATCTGTGACAATAAATTTTATCCGTCCAAAATCAGTAAGGCTAACCATCAGGGATTTTTGCAAAAATTGATAAAAATTTATTGTTGAGATACCGGTTCAAAATGATTTCAGATAATGGAAATAACACGTTGAGCAAGAAATTGGCGGTCGGTTGCGTTGGAAAGCGCGGTTATTGGAAATTTCGTAATTTGAAATCCGATTATATGTTGTAATCGAACCTGGATTACAGGCGAATAAGACGACATATTCCAACAACTTAAACGCAGCTCTACTCATAATTACATCATTAACTCAAAATAACCGAAACATACAGAATCTGTGACAATAAATTTTATCCGTCCAAAATCAGTAAGGCTAACCATCAGGGATTTTTGCAAAAATTGATAAAAATTTATTGTTGAGATACCGGTTCAAAATGATTTCAGATAATGGAAATAACACGTTGAGCAAGAAATTGGCGGTCGGTTGCGTTGGAAAGCGCGGTTATTGGAAATTTCGTAATTTGAAATCCGATTATATGTTGTAATCGAACCTGGATTACAGGCGAATAAGACGACATATTCCAACAACTTAAACGCAGCTCTACTCATAATTACATCATTAACTCAAAATAACCGAAACATACAGAATCTGTGACAATAAATTTTATCCGTCCAAAATCAGTAAGGCTAACCATCAGGGATTTTTGCAAAAATTGATAAAAATTTATTGTTGAGATACCGGTTTAAAATGATTTCAGATAATGGAAATAACACGTTGAGCAAGAAATTGGCGGTCGGTTGCGTTGGAAAGCGCGGTTATTGGAAATTTCGTAATTTGAAATCCGATTATATGTTGTAATCGAACCTGCATTACAGGCGAATAAGACGACATATTCCAACAACTTAAACGCAGCTCTACTCATAATTACATCATTAACTCAAAATAACCGAAACATACAGAATCTGTGACAATAAATTTTATCCGTCCAAAATCAGTAAGGCTAACCATCAGGGATTTTTGCAAAAATTGATAAAAATTTATTGTTGAGATACCGGTTCAAAATGATTTCAGATAATGGAAATAACACGTTTAACAAGAAATTGGCGGTAGGTTGCGTTGGAAAGCGCGGTTATTGGAAATTTCGTAATTTGAAATCCGATTATATGTTGTAATCGAACCTGGATTACAGGCGAATAAGACGACATATTCCAACAACTTAAACGCAGCTCTACTCATAATTACATCATTAACTCAAAATAACCGAAACATACAGAATCTGTGACAATAAATTTTATCCGTCCAAAATCAGTAAGGCTAACCATCAGGGATTTTTGCAAAAATTGATAAAAATTTATTGTTGAGATACCGGTTCAAAATGATTACAGATAATGGAAATAACACGTTTAGCAAGAAATTGGCGGTCGGTTGCGTTGGAAAGCGCGGTTATTGGAAATTTCGTAATTTGAAATCCGACTATATGTTGTAATCGAACCTGGATTACAGGCGAATAAGACGACATATTCCAACAACTTAAACGCAGCTCTACTCATAATTACATCATTAACTCAAAATAACCGAAACATACAGAATCTGTGACACTAAATTTTATCCGTCCAAAATCAGTAAGGCTAACCATCAGGGATTTTTGCGAAAAAATTGATAAAAATTTATTGTTGAGATTCTGGTTCAAAATGATTACAGATAATGGAAATAACACGTTTAGCAAGAAATTAGCGGTAGGTTGCGTTGGAATGAATTTGAAATCCGATTATATGTTGTAATCGAACCTGGATTACAGGCGAATAAGACGACATATTCCAACAACTTAAACGCAGCTCTACTCATAATTACATCATTAACTCAAAATAACCGAAACATACAGAATCTGTGACAATAAATTTTATCCGTCCAAAATCAGTAAGGCTAACCATCAGGGATTTTTGCAAAAATTGATAAAAATTTATTGTTGAGATACCGGTTCAAAATGATTACAGATAATGGAAATAACACGTTTAGCAAGAAATTGGCGGTCGGTTGCGTTGGAAAGCGCGGTTATTGGAAATTTCGTAATTTGAAATCCGATTATAAAGGGTGATTTTTTTGTGGTTAGGATTTTCATGCATTAGTATTTGACAGATCACGCGGGATTTCAGACAAGGTGTCAAAGAGAAAGATGCTCAGTATGCTTTGACATTTCATAATGAATAGACTTACTAACGAGCAACGCTTGCAAATAATTGAATTATATTACAAAAATCAGTGTTCGGTTCGAAAAGTGTTTCGCGATTTACGTCCGATTTATGGTCTACATAATCGACCAAGTGAGCAAACAATTAATGCGATTGTGACCAAGTTTCGCACTCAGTTTACTTTATTGGACATTAAACCAACCACACGAATGCGTACAGTGCGTACAGAAGAGAATATTGCGTCTGTTTCTGAGAGTGTTGCTGAAGACCGTGAAATGTCGATTCGTCGCCGTTCGCAGCAATTGGGTTTGTGTTATTCGACGACATGGAAGATTTTACGCAAAGATCTTGGTGTACAACCGTATAAAATACAGCTCCTGCAAGAACTGAAGCCGAACGATCTGCCACAACGTCGAATTTTCAGTGAATGGGCCCTAGAAAAGTTGGCAGAAAATCCGCTTTTTTATCGACAAATTTTGTTCAGCGATGAGGCTCATTTCTGGTTGAATGGCTACGTAAATAAGCAAAATTGCCGCATTTGGAGTGAAGAGCAACCAGAAGCCGTTCAAGAACTGCCCATGCATCCCGAAAAATGCACTGTTTGGTGTGGTTTGTACGCTGGTGGAATCATTGGACCGTATTTTTTCAAAGATGCTGTTGGACGCAACGTTACGGTGAATGGCGATCGCTATCGTTCGATGCTAACAAACTTTTTGTTGCCAAAAATGGAAGAACTGAACTTAGTTGACATGTGGTTTCAACAAGATGGCGCTACATGCCACACAGCTCGCGATTCTATGGCCATTTTGAGGGAAAACTTCGGAGAACAATTCATCTCAAGAAATGGCCCGGTAAGTTGGGCACCAAGATCATGCGATTTGACGCCTTTAGACTATTTTTTGTGGGGCTACGTCAAGTCTAAAGTCTACAGAAATAAGCCAGCAACTATTCCAGTTTTGGAAGACAACATTTCCGAAGAAATTCGGGCTATTCCGGCCGAAATGCTCGAAAAAGTTGCCCAAAATTGGACTTTCCGAATGGACCACCTAAGACGCAGCCGCGGTCAACATTTAAATGAAATTATCTTCAAAAAGTAAATGTCATGGACCAATCTAACGTTTCAAATAAAGAACCGATGAGATTTTGCAAATTTTATGCGTTTTTTTTTAAAAAAAAGTTCTCAAGCTCTTAAAAAATCACCCGTTATGTTGTAATCGAACCTGGATTACAGGCGAATAAGACGACATATTCCAACAACTTAAACGCAGCTCTACTCATAATTACATCATTAACTCAAAATAACCGAAACATACAGAATCTGTGACAATAAATTTTATCCGTCCAAAATCAGTAAGGCTAACCATCAGGGATTTTTGCAAAAATTGATAAAAATTTATTGTTGAGATACCGGCTCAAAATGATTACAGATAATGGAAATAACACGTTTAGCAAGAAATTGGCGGTCGGTTGCGTTGGAAAGCGCGGTTATTGGAAATTTCGTAATTTGAAATCCGATTATATGTTGTAATCGAACCTGGATTACAGGCGAATAAGACGACATATTCCAACAACTTAAACGCAGCTCTACTCACAATTACATCATTAACTCAAAATAACCGAAACATACAGAATCTGTGACAATAAATTTTATCCGTCCAAAATCAGTAAGGCTAACCATCAGGGATTTTTGCAAAAATTGATAAAAATTTATTGTTGAGATACCGGTTCAAAATGATTACAGATAATGGAAATAACACGTTTAGCAAGAAATTGGCGGTCGGTTGCGTTGGAAAGCGCGGTTATTGGAAATTTCGTAATTTGAAATCCGATTATATGTTGTAATCGAACCTGGATTACAGGCGAATAAGACGACATATTCCAACAACTTAAACGCAGCTCTACTCATAATTACATCATTAACTCAAAATAACCGAAACATACAGAATCTGTGACAATAAATTTTATCCGTCCAAAATCAGTAAGGCTAACCATCAGGGATTTTTGCAAAAATTGATAAAAATTTATTGTTGAGATACCGGCTCAAAATGATTACAGATAATGGAAATAACACGTTTAGCAAGAAATTGGCGGTAGGTTGCGTTGGAAAGCGCGGTTATTGGAAATTTCGTAATTTGAAATCCGATTATATGTTGTAATCGAACCTGGATTACAGGCGAATAAGACGACATATTCCAACAACTTAAACGCAGCTCTACTCATAATTACATCATTAACTCAAAATAACCGAAACATACAGAATCTGTGACAATAAATTTTATCCGTCCAAAATCAGTAAGGCTAACCATCAGGGATTTTTGCAAAAATTGATAAAAATTTATTGTTGAGATACCGGCTCAAAATGATTACAGATAATGGAAATAACACGTTTAGCAAGAAATTGGCGGTAGGTTGCGTTGGAAAGCGCGGTTATTGGAAATTTCGTAATTTGAAATCCGATTATATGTTGTAATCGATCCTGGATTACAGGCGAATAAGACGACATATTGCAACAACTTAAACGCAGCTCTACTGCGAAACATACAGAATCTGTGACAATAAATTTTATCCGTTCAAAATCAGTAAGGCTAACCATCAGGGATTTTTGCGAAAAAATTGATAAAAATTTATTGTTGAGATTCCGGTTCAAAATGATTACAGATAATGGAAATAACACGTTTAGCAAGAAATTAGCGGTAGGTTGCGTTGGAAAGCGCGGTTATTGGAAATTTCGTAATTTGAAATCCGATTATATGTTGTAATCGAACCTGGATTACAGGCGAATAAGACGACATATTGCAACAACTTAAACGCAGCTCTACTCATAATTACATCATTAACTCAACATAAGGCCTTTGCAACTGCTATTTGTCTCGCCAGTCGGACTGGTGGGGTAGCGAAGCAAGTATGGCCTGAGCTGAACTTGTAGCGCTCTAAGATCTTAATCACACTAAGGAAGTCTGATTTAGGTAGAATTGTAAGGGTTCTTACCGGACACTCCCTTTTCGGTGATCATGTGAGAAGGCTGGGTCTGGATGCCATGACTTCTGCAGAAGCTGCAAAGACGAGGAGGAGGAGGAGGCTCTTGTTCACTTCCTATTCTCATGCTTTTAGAGTGTTAACTTTTATGGTATTACGAGTTTTTACGGATTTATAATTTTTTTAATTGAACTACTTTTATTCGGGCGTCAGAATCACCGCTACTCATTTTAATTGTGTATTTTAGTGGTTATTGTAAAAATTTCACCACCGCTGTTCGGTTGCTTAAACTCTAACATCTTATGTGTTAGGCATTTATAAATTTTTGAAGACATTGACTTTGAATGAAAATTGCTTCATTCAAAGTTGCAATGTCGTATATTTTATTGTCATGTAACGGGTTTTCCAATAGGAATGATACAATTCAAAATGTTTTCAGTAGGTTATGCCATTTAATCATGGAAAGATACACACTTCAACAACGTTTAGAAATTGTTAAATTGTTTCATCAAAATCAGTGCTCATTTGGGAATTTTGAGAAAAATTTAAGAAGAATTCATGGACGATATTATTCAGATAATCGACTCACTATTCGTCGTAATGTAGACAAATTTGAAAATAAATTCTTTACACGATACAAGAGTACCAGTACGATAAACTTAGATACGCACACACAAGAGAATAGATTTGATAGCAGCCAGTGTAAGAGAAAATCCAAATTTATCGGTTCCATGTTGTTCTCAACAATTAAATCTTTCTCAAACAACAACATGGAGAAGTTTCAAAAAATATGTGGGTTTACATCCTTAAAAAAATCAACTGGTTCAAGAACTGAAGAGATTCGACCACCATAAACGTCGTTTATTTTCTGATTTTGCTCTTGAACAACTTTAAAATGATGAACATTTTTATCAAAAAATTTTGTTCAGTGATGAAGCTCGTTTTTAGTTAATTGGTTATGTAAACAAACCGAATTGCAGATAAAGTCAATTCATGCTGGTGGAGTGATTGGTTCATATTTCCTTGAAGAAAATGGTCGAAGGGTAACAGTCAATTGAGAATGATACAGAACAATGTTAAACGATTTTGTTCCAACATAATGGTATAATGTAACGTTTCAAATAAAAAAAATTTTGGTCTCACTGAATAATTTAAGTGTTTTTTTAATATATTATTTGTATCATTCCTATTGGAAAACCCTTTATTATTAATTATATTGTATGGTATAAACGATTTCACTCAAAAATTTGACGATATTTTTCATTTTTTTCAGCAAATAAGCGCTATTCCAGTTTTGGTTTTTATTCATTATCGGTCATCCGGGCTCCGAACTAGTTTTACGTTGATACATCGAAATAGGGATTGATTTAAAATCGAACTTGAACATAAAAAGCACCCTGTATTTAGTTAATTATGGAAAATTGTAGTGTTGTGTGTTTATTGGTGAAATAAACATTTATAAAAGTGGATTTATCTCAATGCAACGAACTATTTTTTTAACCAGTGCCCCGATCCTTGTACAAGGGCTACACGGCTTTTCATTAAATCTGAGCACACTTTTTATTGCAATTTTATTTTCTAGAATATCGAGCTACCCGGGTGGCTCCCACCATCTAAATATTTTCTTAATAAATTATTTAAAAATGTCTGTCTTATCTTTTTGACCCAGTATTTTTATCATATTATGATAGCAGTAAAGATGAAATGATAACAAAACTCGAAAGGAGTCGTTTAATTTCCTTTTTGTAAACGAACAATAAATCTTTAAAGTTTTTTCTCTGTTATGTGGACTAGATCATTTGGTTTACCATTAGATATATACCGTATACGACAAAATTGTTCGTTCCACACTATACATCAATAGATTTTGTCTCAAAGAGCGTTTAAATCTTGTAAACCAAAGAATTATAAAAAACTACTATTAGTTATGTTGCTAACCACAATAAGATACGTTATTTACACAAAACTACAAAATAGATACACAGCCAAGATGAGAGTATAATGTGTATCGTATACATAATAAAACTTAAATTACGATTCTGTTGTTTAGAAGAAAAACCAGATAACAAGAAAATAGTTTTTAACTTAAATTTGTTGTTTGAAATGTTCGGTGCGGTTTTCGTATTTTGCTTGTATTTATATTTAAACAAAAACTGACACAAAAGAACTCTGAGAATCGTATTTATGTACATAGATAAAAAATAGTTTGCTATCAAGCTGATCAAATAAATCAATAGTAGGAGGGTGATATTTACAAGACAAAATCAAATAAAAATATATCAAATAACAAGATTACAAGTAATTGTAAAGCAACATGGTTATATCTTTATAAGTAACTTTCTGTATCCTTGTTATCTAAAATAATTTTGTAGGTGGCGTTTTCAAACTCGCCGCAACGTTATAAAAAATTTTCATTAATTTATAAAATAAAAGTAATTGTGTAAAGTTGTTAAGTTTGACTATTTAGCAATATAAAACTTTTTCGTTATTTTATTTTATCCCGTTTATACAATCGAAATTTTGTGACATTGATATAATACTAAGGCTCCTTAAAGCGTATACCAGAAAAAAGAAAAAAGTTCACCGAATAGAAAACTTAATTCTTTAATACCAAACCCCGGAACAAAAAAAAACTTTTCGAATATTCTTTTTGTAATTTTCCTATTCAAACTGTATTAAAAAAATTGTAAAATGAATTTTTTTTGTGTGTGTATATTATTTCCAGCTTCATGTATTATTTTTTATGTATAACATACACAAAAAAATTCGCTCGATGTTAAAAGAAATACATAAATAACAAAGTAAATTTTGTATTAAAAGTATATTAAAAGTTTTATATCTAAGATAAGAAAAAATTCTCCAGACACTTTGTTCACTCTGGTTTCTCTTCCTGTGTGTTTCGTCTCGATATGTATACGCTTTTTCCACAAGAACGGAATGTGTTACAAAGTTTTCTGGGCAACAATTTTAAATGTATTGAGAATGTGGAGCATGACCGAAACTTTTATGTCGAGTAAATTGGAAATTACGCTATTTGTATAACAATTAAATTAAAATTTGGATGGTGCTGCGCTAGACCTAGCTTGAATGTAGAAATGTTGGCTGGCTATAAAATTACGTACTAAAGAAATGTTTGAATCGTTTACTTATATGAATGAATTCATGAAAACCTCATTAGGTTGTGAAGATTGTAAGTTCCTGAATGTCGGTTATATGATTCCCGAAGGCTTTTCAGCGCTTTGGATTGAGCCAGTGACAGCCTGTCAACATTTGATATACAAATGTCCTTCGCCGAAAGTTCATATAGTTGGCAAAGTAAAAAATAATAAGACCCATGATCCATGTAATATTGGCCAAATATCAGATAATGAGGCGAAAACTGTGTGCTCTGATGAATGGTATTACGCAATGCGGAACTAATTTCATCGATATAATTAAGATAGATACACACCTAGGCCCGCGTCATAGACCGATTGACTCGCTCCGTACTTTGGAGTGAGTACGTGTTTGATAGAGTACTTCTTCACAAAATCCTGGAAGAATTTAGAAATTAATTTTCTTCCATTATCACTGAAAATCACTTCGGGCATCGAAAATAAATTATCTCCAGATACTTAATAACCTTTTTTAAAGTGGCATCTCTCATCGGCTCTAGCAGAATAAACTGCGAAAATTGGTCTAGGACTGTAAATAAACAACTATTACCGGAACGAGAACGTGGATATGGTCCTAGAAAATCAATAAACAATTTCTGCCACGGACGATGTAGTTCATAATAAGCACCCATGCGGGGGCGAGTTATATAATTAGTGGCTTTAGAAGTTTTACATTCCACGCATGATTTAATAAAATTGAGTATGACACGGCTCATGGAGGGCCATTAATAATACCTGCGCAAAATCTCAATCATCTTGTTAAAAGCCATATGGGCTGCACTTTGAGGACAATGAACTCCGATAATTAATTCATTTATTAGTTTGATTGGCACGTATAACATCCAATCTGGAATATCCGTTTCGGTTTTGGAAGGATTACTCATTCGGTTCAAATAAATTTTCCCATTAGAAACATATAAAGATTATTTTAACTTTGGTTGGCTTGCAATATCATTCATTAAAGAGGTATAGGTCTTACTTTTAAACGGCATCATCTAGATCAATAGGGAGAATTAAATTTGTCCACGACTGTTCAGCAACTTTCAACTCCTCTGCAGATTGCTTTGATAGAGCATCCGGCACAACGTTTTCACTACCTTTACGGTATTCGATAATAAATTCGTTGGCTTGAAGCTTTAAGCCCCACCGTACTAGGCTACCCGATAAATCACGCTGGTCCATTAACCACTTAAGACTAGCATGCTCCGTTATAATATTGAAGGGAAATCCCTCCACATATTGTCGAAATTTTTTCACAGATACAACAGCAACGAAACACTCCAGTTCCATTATCGAGTAACGTTGCTGAGCCGCATTTAAATTGGTTGAATCGTAAGCTGTCGGACGTTCCAAATCTTCTTCAGTTTTTTTGGAATAGCACGCCTCCAATTCCAGTGGTTGAGGCATCACATTGTGTGTAAAAATGTCGCGAATAATCTGCATTACATAAAACTGGTGATGACGCTAAAGAATTTTTCAGATTTTCGAAGGCATCGTTGGCGGCTTGGTCTTACACAAATTTACTGCTTTTTTTTAACAAGTTAGTGAGTCCGGCGGCTAATTCTGAAAAATTTTGGATAAAGCGCCGGTACCAGCCAGCCATTCCTAGGAATCTACGAACTTGTTTTACTATTTTAGGAACCGGGTATGCAGTAATAGCGGAGACTTTATCGATGCCATCACCAACAATATATTCCAAATAACGAATTTCGCGCAACACAAACTTGCTTTTTGCAATATTTATCGTTAATTTGGCCTGTTTCAATAATTCTGCTACCCTAATCAATAATTGTACGTGCTCATCGAAAGTTTCTGATGGTATTAACAAATCGTCCAAGTAGCCGAAGTTTGATGATGTAATTGATGTGGAATAACACGATGTATTAAGTGGCACATTGTTTGTGACGCGTTGCAGAGCCCGAAAGGCATAACGGTGAAATGATACAACGGTCTACCGGGAACAGCAAAGGCTGTCTTAACCCGAGACCCCTCATCTAATGGTATTTGCCAAAAGGCGTCCTTCAAATAAAGACTTGAAGTAAATGTTGTTTTATCGAGACGCCCCAGCAACCCATCGATGAGAGGAAGGGGATAGGCATCCTTAGTGACTGCGTTCAATTTCCTTTCGTCAAGACACAGTCGGGCTCTGCCATTTGCCTTTCGGACCAGGATAACGCGACTACTCCAAGAACTATGGCTCGATTACTCCCAATGAAATCATCCTATCTAGTACTTCATAAATTTCTTTTTCTTTTGCAGGTGGCACGGCATAATGCCTTTGTTTAATAGACTTACTTGTTTCTACTTCAATGACATGGGAAAGAAGGTTAGTTTTTCCTTTCTTTTATGGCATTTGGCGATTGAATTTGTTGCCCATATAATAGATCATGTTGTAGAGGATGAGGTTTTTGAGGAGCACTGTGTAATTCAGTTATTGTAGGCGACACATTTTTTAATTTGGGTATATACGTTTTAATTCCAAACTTCTTACAAAAGTCCATTCCAAGATACAAACATTGGTTGAGGTTAGGCGAGGGATGTAATTTTACCATCTGTATCCCAACTTTCGCAGGGCAAAAAGTTATTGGAGAGGATATATATGCCAGAATTATTTCCGATGACCCATTTGCAGTTTTGATGGGTGGTGTTGAAATTTAAATTTGTGTGAAGACACAAATTTCTCGCAACCTTTTCCTAAGAGGGAAATGTTTGCTCCGCTATCCCATACCCAATGTACCCTTGATAAAAAAGAAGAACTTCTGCATAAGGTCGTCCAGTAATTAATTGATCGCATGATGGGCTTTTTTGATCGTTGCGTTGAAAGAGGCTATGCATACTTATTATTAAATGACATTATTTCGACTGAGGAGGAACGATGCGGCTCAGCTCTCGATTTGTGTTCGATGCAGAATCGACTTAGAGAGTGGGATTTTGGTTGGTTGTGGACGTTGGTGCAACTTGTGAATTTGGGAACTGAGGTTTGCCAGTCCTTTGTCCTCTTCACTCGTTTCCTCATTGATTTTGTTGTTGGCACCCCTCGCACTTTGATCTAAGGACCCCAGGCACTCCACGAACATAACAATAGTATGGATGCTCTGGACCATCCCGAATGCTTGTAAGAAGCTGTTTAGGATGTGTCATTTGATTTGTCACATTTTTATTTGATGAACAATTATGCTGGAATTCACATAGTTCTCGCTTAAAGTAACCCGAGGTTCTTCAGTATTTCTATTGGGATTTGGTTGCTCGTAGTGTTATACTTCGGATATAAACTTTCTATGTCTTCATATGCCACACATCTACGGACCATATCTTCAATATTTGTAAATTGTTGATCCACAAGCATGTCTTGGAGGCCTGCCCTCATGTTCCGGCGCATAATATTTATGATCTGTGCATCGGTTAAGGGATTCTCGCATTGAAGCGAAATTTTTAATATGGCGCTATAAAATTCATGGAATGACTCCCGCGGATTCTGTACACGCGCTTCGAGCACCCATCTTATCTCATCGTCACTACGACGATCTTGAAACGCTTCCTCAGTGCAGATTTAAGTTCAGCCCAAGTAATATGAGGATTTCTTTCTATCAACGTCCAGTAATAGTCTGCTGTGTTATCTTTCAATAAATAATTAAGGTCAAGAACCATTTGGAAGGAAGGAATATGGTTATGTTCCGCTAAATTATCTACCTTGAACACGAATCGTTTAATATTTTCACCAGCCGAAGATCCGTCAAAGCGAATATTCCATTTAGCTGGAGATATTCCACGAAAAACATTATTTACTTGGCCGGTCGACAGTCTGCCGGGGATGATACTGATCTTGGATGATTTCGTATACCAAAGTTATTGTCTTCTTGATAAACATGCGAATTAGCAGGGGTAGGAAACTCTGCCAAATCAGAAACGGGCAATTGATCTCTTTCTTGAATATTTTCCGATTCTGCACTGGTGACTTTAACACCAAATTTGACGTTACCAGTGGTCGCCATGGTAACAAATTCCATAGTATAGATGTATGTGGATGCCAATATTGAGTTAGTAGCCAAGCGGATTGAAAATGGCTCGTTATTTAATATTATTATCTTATACTTCGTTTTTATTAATTTTTTATATGTTTATTATTAATGTGATCAGATTAATTTATATTAACTTGATTATTTTAAGTTGTTTTATAGCACTTAGATAGTTTTAAAGCCAACACATAATACCACAGATCAAAAAAATGATGATGTAATCACAAGTCTCGGAAAAAGTGCCGACATTTTATCATGACAATCAAATTGACCACTATCAGACCACTTTCGGTAAAAAAGTCACTTTTTCACTTTTTCAGTTTTTATTTGTTTATTATTTATTTAAATTACTTATTATTTTTCAATTTGATATAGCAATTTCTTATTTGTCTCAACAAAAATGTCACAAATAGTTTTAATTTTCGTTTTTGTTTTTGTTTGTTTTAACTTTAATTTAAATTTGATTTTCACCACATACGGTATTTTCTTAACAAAAAACTGAACTCACAATTTGGGATCATATCATCAACTAACTGAAATTTTATTTTACCCATCCCAGCAAAGCTCTTTCCTAAAATGCATCAACCGTCTAACCAAGAACTATATACACATGTTTTGACTTATTGGAATTGGGGATCCTGTCACATCGTTGCAGTCTGTTGATGTTCCTGACAATGACACTGTTAGTAGACTTAATCAACAAACAGTAGAGGATGTACTAGTCGATAATTTAAATAAACGCAGGATGATCTTGGTACAGATGATTGTCGTATACAGCTTCCTAACATCCTATATTATCGTTTGTATCGTTTACGGTTAATGTGGACAGCAACTTTTCCAGCCAAATTTTATCTCCAACTTTCTTTCAATTTATTCATCATATATTGCTTTTCTTCATCTCTCTGTACGTTCCAACTGTGGTTAACTGTGGATGACTTATATAACCAGGAGTTAGATAAATTTGGAAATTTTGAAACTCATCAGTTCAACACGATTTTTAACGTTCATTGTCGTATTCGAATCTAGTTTGCTCTTCTTTAGATGACGTCGAAATCCAGGCGTATCTTGATTTAACTGGACATTCTAAAGGTCTTCCATCTGTAGGTTTTTTTAATTCACTTTCGTTTCAACTTAACGACAACGCGTATTGGTCATCTAAACCTATTACGAAAAAGATCGTTCTATAAAAAAACATTTCGTAAATAGTAGTAGTTCGTACTCGTAAAAATGAAAGTGGCATTTTAACTCAGTTTTTGTTGCCAAAATTGGATGAAATTGCCAAAGACGGAGCCATTTGTCACACAAATCGTAAGACACTCGACTTACTTGCAACCAAGTTCGATGATGGCATAATTTCAAGAAATTCTAAGAATAAAATTAGAGCTGAAATTTATTGGAAAGTTTTGATCAAGTGTTAAAGGTTATAAAGTTTTTAATGAATCGCCATTTAAATGTGATTAAAACATTGGTCAGTTTTGCTGTATAACCAACGATCAATATTTTGAGTAATTTCCATTCAAGTCAAAATCAGAGATTTCTGTAATCAATTTTCTTATAATTACTTCTTCAACTTGACATTCTAATCAACAATGATCAAATACAATGATGATCAACTTTAGCAATTGCCGTTTTTGCATGGGAAAAAAATCGGACCTCAAATCAATCAAATTATGATCACTACTAAAGGTTATAATTTGTGATTATATGTGATTTAAATTTTGATGAGTCTTGCTATAATCAACGATCAAACTTTTGAGCTATTTCTATTTTCAAGCCGAAATCCGCAATTTCTATAAACAATTTGCTCAGGAATTTCAGGGAAATGAAAATTTCCGGTTTTTGATCAAATTTAGCAAAGCTTACCTCTTGCCGTTTTTCCATGGGGAAAAAAAAAAATTCTGAGATCAAACGTTAAAAATGTTGATCATCATTTTGATCGGAGTTTAAATGTAATTAAAACACTGCTCAGTTTTGCTATAACCAACGATCAACACTTTGAGCATTTTCCATTTTCAAGCCGAAATCCAATTCTATAATAAATTTGCTCATATTTACCTATTTCTTCAATATGACATTCTACGCAACGGTGTTGAAATACAATGAATTTCAGGCAAATAAAAATTTCTCGTTTTTCATCAAATTTAGCAACGCTTACCTCTTGCCGTTTTTTCAGGTGAAAAAAATAAAAAAATTAGTAGCCGAAATGTTGAAAAAGTTGATCAATAATTGTTAAAGATTATAAAGCTTTTAATGAATCAGCATTTAAATGTGATTAAAAATTGCTCAGTTTTTTGTGTTTTGTTTTGTCTCTGTAATCGACGATCAAACTTTTGAACAATTTACAATTCCAAGTCGAAATCCGTGCTCTTTATCATCAATTCGCACATAATTACTAGTTAATTATAACAGTCTAAGCAACAGTGATTAAGTACAATGAATTTCAGGACAATACAAATTTCTTGTTTTTCATCAAATCTAACATGGCTCACCGCTTGCCGTTTTCCCAGTAGAAAAAAATTAATGAAATATCGGAACTGAAATATTTAAAATTTTGTTCAAATAGCAAGGCTTACCTTTTCCATGGGAAAAAATTAAAAAAGATTGTGAGCTCAAATGTTGAACAATTGTTATAGGTTGTAAAGTATTTAATGAATCAGCGTTTAAATGTGATTAAAACACTGCTCACTTTTTCTATAATCAACGATCAAACTTTTGAGCAATTACCATTTTCGAGTCAAAATCCGGGAATTCTATAATAAATTTGCTCATAATTACTTCTTCAAGATGACATGCTAAGCAACGGTGATCAAATACAATGAATTTCAAGCAAATAAAACTTTCAGGTTTTTCATCAAATTTAGCAAAGCTTATCCCTTGCCCTATTTCTATGGAGAAAAAATAAAAATATAAATTGGAGCTTAAATATTAAAAATTTGGATCAATTGTTAAAACTTATGAAATTTTAAATGAATCAGCATTTACATGTGATAAAAACGTTGCTCAGTTTTGCTATAACCAACGAGCAAACTTTTGTGCAACTTCCATTTTCAAGTCGAGATCTGCGCTTTCTAAAATCAATTTGCTAATAATTAAAGGGTGATTTTTTTGTGGTTAGGATTTTCATGCATTAGTATTTGACAGATCACGCGGGATTTCAGACAAGGTGTCAAAGAGAAAGATGCTCAGTATGCTTTGACATTTCATAATGAATAGACTTACTAACGAGCAACGCTTGCAAATAATTGAATTATATTACAAAAATCAGTGTTCGGTTCGAAAAGTGTTTCGCGATTTACGTCCGATTTATGGTCTACATAATCAACCAAGTGAGCAAACAATTAATGCGATTGTGACCAAGTTTCGCACTCAGTTTACTTTATTGGACATTAAACCAACCACACGAATGCGTACAGTGCGTACAGAAGAGAATATTGCGTCTGTTTCTGAGAGTGTTGCTGAAGACCGTGAAATGTCGATTCGTCGCCGTTCGCAGCAATTGGGTTTGTGTTATTCGACGACATGGAAGATTTTACGCAAAGATCTTGGTGTAAAACCGTATAAAATACAGCTCCTGCAAGAACTGAAGCCGAACGATCTGCCACAACGTCGAATTTTCAGTGAATGGGCCCTAGAAAAGTTGGCAGAAAATCCGCTTTTTTATCGACAAATTTTGTTCAGCGGTGAGGCTCATTTCTGGTTGAATGGCTACGTAAATAAGCAAAATTGCCGCATTTGGAGTGAAGAGCAACCAGAAGCCGTTCAAGAACTGCCCATGCATCCCGAAAAATGCACTGTTTGGTGTGGTTTGTACGCTGGTGGAATCATTGGACCGTATTTTTTCAAAGATGCTGTTGGACGCAACGTTACGGTGAATGGCGATCGCTATCGTTCGATGCTAACAAACTTTTTGTTGTCAAAAATGGAAGAACTGAACTTAGTTGACATGTGGTTTCAACAAGATGGCGCTACATGCCACACAGCTCGCGATTCTATGGCCATTTTGAGGGAAAACTTCGGAGAACAATTCATCTCAAGAAATGGCCCGGTAAGTTGGGCACCAAGATCATGCGATTTGACGCCTTTAGACTATTTTTTGTGGGGCTACGTCAAGTCTAAAGTCTACAGAAATAAGCCAGCAACTATTCCAGTTTTGGAAGACAACATTTCCGAAGAAATTCGGGCTATTCCGGCCGAAATGCTCGAAAAAGTTGCCCAAAATTGGACTTTCCGAATGGACCACCTAAGACGCAGCCACGGTCAACATTTAAATGAAATTATCTTCAAAAAGTAAATGTCATGGACCAATCTAACGTTTCAAATAAAGAACCGATGAGATTTTGCAAATTTTATGCGTTTTTTTTTAAAAAAAAGTTCTCAAGCTCTTAAAAAATCACCCGTTACTTCTTCAACATGACAAATACAAATTTCTTGTTTTCATCAAATTTAGCTAGGCTTACACCTCTTGCCGCTTTTCCATGGTTGGAAAAAATTAGGAACTCAAATCTTGAAAATGTTGATCAATTGCTAAAGGTTATTAAGTTTTTAATGAATTGGCGTTTAAATGTGATTAAAACTTGCTTATTTTTGCTGTAATTGACAATCAAGCTTTTGAGCATTTTCCATTTTGAAGTCGAAATCCGCGCTTTTTATAATCAATTTGCTTATAATTACTAG
The DNA here is from genome assembly GCA_963691935.1 of Nephrotoma guestfalica. Taxonomy (NCBI): domain Eukaryota; kingdom Metazoa; phylum Arthropoda; class Insecta; order Diptera; family Tipulidae; genus Nephrotoma; species Nephrotoma guestfalica. Next base: position 66,733,273 of record OY829915.1, on the reverse strand, counting down.
CTAATTCTAAAAATTTCTTGTTTTTCCTCAAATTTAGCTAGGCTTCTAGCTTGCCGTTTTTCCAGGAGAAAAAATTAATAAAAAAACGGAACTCTAATGTTGAAAACTTTGTTCAATTATTAAAGGTAATAAAGATTTAATGAATCGGCGTTTTTGCTACATTCAACGATCAAACTTCCAGTTTCAAGTCAAAATCTGGTATTTGTATAATAAATTTGCTCATAATTACTTCTCCAACATGACATTCTACGGAACAATGATTAAATATAATAAATTTCAGGCAAATTACAATTTCTTGTTTTTTATCAAATTTAGCAAGGCTAAATTTAGCAACGGCCCTTGCCGTTTTTCCATGGAGAAAAAAATTCTCAGCTCAAATGGCGAAAATGTTGTTCAATTATTTAAGGTTATAACGTTTTTAATGAATTAGCGTTTAAATGTGATTAAAATATTGATCAGTTTTGCTATAACGATCAAACTTTTGTGAAATTTCCATTTTCAAGTCGAGATCCGCGCTTTCTATAATCAATTTGCTCATAATTACTTTTTCAACTTTAGTAAAAATGATCAAATACAATGAATTGCAGGCAAATAAAACTTTCAGGTTTTTCGTAAGATTTAGCTAGGCTTACCTCTTGTCAAGGCTTAGCTCAAATATTGAAAATTTTGATCAATTGCTAAACGTTATAAAATTTTTAATGATTCAGCGTTTAAATGGGATTGAAACATATCTCAGTTCTGCTGTAATCAACGATAAAACTTTTGAGCAATTTCCATTTTCAACTCGAAATCTACTATTTCTATAAACAATTTGCTCAGAATTACTTCTTCAACATGACATGCTAAGCAACGGTGATCAAATACAATGAATTTCAGGCAAATGAAAATTTTTAGTTTTTCATCAAGTTTAGCAAGACTTACCTTGCCATATTTCCATGGGAAAAACATAAAAATAAAAATTGGAGCTTAAATATTGAAAATTTTGACCAATTGTTAAAGCTCATAAAGTTTTAAATAAATCAGCGTTTAAATGTGATTAAAACGCTGCTCAGTTTTGCTACAACCAGCAAACTTTTGAGCAACTTCCATGTTCAAGTCGAGATCTGCACTTTCTATAATCAATTTTCTCATAAATACTTTTTCAACATGACATTCTAAGCATCATTGATAAAATACAATGAGTTTTAGGGAAATAAAAATTTCTTGTTTTTCATTAAATTAAGCAGGTTTAAACCTTGCGGTTTTTCCATGGGGAAAAAAAATTAAAAACTCAAATATTGAAAATTTTGATCAGTTACAAAATTTTTAGTAAATCACCGTTTAAATGAGATCGAAACATATTTCAGTTCCGCTGTTTCATCAACGATGAAACGTTTTAGCAATTTCCTTTTTCAAATCGATGTCCGGGAATTCTATATTAAATTTGCTCATAATTTCAGGCAAACAAAAATTTCTAGTCTTTCATCAAATTTAGCAAGACTTACACCTTTTACCGTTTTTCCAGGTGAAAAAAATAAAATAAATATAGTAGCTGAAATGGTAATCATTTGTTAAAGATAATAAAATTTTTAATGAATCAGCGTTTAAATGTGATTAAAATTTGCTCAATTTTGCTATAATCGACGATCAAACTGTTGAGCAATTTCCATTTTCAAGTCAAAATCTGGTATTTCTATACTAAATTTGCTCTTAATTAGTTCTTTAACAAGACATTATACGCAACAATGATTAAATACAATAAATTTCAGGCAAATAAAAATTTTTAGTTTTTAAATTTAGCAAGGCTTACTTACCCCCTTGCCGTTTTGCCTCGGGGGAAAAAGAAAAAAATTCTGAGCTCAAATGTTGAAAATTTTGATCAATTATTTGAGGTTATAAAGTTGACAATGAATTAGCGTTTAAATATGAATAAAACACTGATCAGTTTTGCTACAACGATCAAACTTTTGAGCAATTTCCATGTTCAAGTCGAAATCCGCGCTTTCTATAATCAATTTGCTCATAATCACTTCTTCAACTTAAGTAAAAATGAACAAATACAATGAATTTTAGGCAAATAAAAATGTCTGGTTTTTCATCAGATTTAGCAAGGCGCACCTCTTGCCAAGGCTTAGCTCTAATGTTGAAAATTTTTCCCAATTGTTAAAATCAGCGGGTAAATGGGATTAAAACGTTGCTCTCTCAAGTCTGGGGGATGATTGAGATAGCGTAGTTGAGGATCCACCCTTATTAATTCATGTTGGAGTTGCAAAGTCGCTCAATCGGTTGCAGCATTTTTATTATTGACCCAACAGTGGTAGTTGGAAAATATGCAAGCACATATTAGGAAGTTATACATAGATAAATATTTTCAATGGATATTCAACATTCGTTTCGATTTATTCCAGTAAGAGACTTAGTTCTGTAGAAGTGATCCAGATATGGAATATCCATCAAGCTCTGTTGTGTAATCGAAGCGGAGTAAAATTTAATGATAATGGAGATGGACCCATACGAAAATATTTGGAAAATGAATCGACACCAAAAGTTTTACTTGTCGAGATTTTATTTTCTGACCTCCATGATTATAGTGGTTTGTGTCTCAAGGCTAGAAATTACGGTTTTATCTTGAATTAACGTGAAATAATATCTCAAACTGTTATATCAAGCCGTACATAATCTTAAATGAAATTACTCAAATATCGAGTTCAAACCCATTTTCTCAGGTTCTTATATCTCAACATGAAAATCTTAAGATTCAAGTATAAATTTTAAGAAAATACCTAATTTAATTAAAAATATAAAAAATTAAAAGGAATTTCTTATTTTATGCTTTATATCTGCTCCAAATACATATGATATGGTTATGAACATAAGATAATTTTATAAAAGATTTTCTTTGTGAATATGAGTACGTATACGGAACACACATAAGGAGTTTACATTATAAAATAAAGTTTTGTTCAAGAGCCGTACCATCAATATTTGTGTTAGACAATAGGAAGAATAATAATTTTATAGTTCGTAAGATAGTTTTCTTCTCTTTATTGATAATTAAATTTTCAGTGTTGCCATTGTTGTTGTTATCTTTTATTATAGTAATAACAAACAACAGAATAATTATTGTCAAGTTTAAAAAATTTCTTTGTATAGAGAATTTAAGGATAATTAAAAATTTGTTTGTTGTGTCCTTATGAAAATGATTATAGAGAAAATGTGTATTTATTCATAGGTGTGATGTGATTGTAGACACTAAAAACTTGTTTGTGCTCGTCAACCCTTTAACCCATGTTACTTGTTTAACCCAAATCAGTATTTTATTACACACAAATCCGAAATATAGTTGAGTTCGAATCCGATAGTGAAATTTATTGTTTTAATAAATTTTACAACATCGTCGCATGTGATGAATTTTTAATATGTTTACGAAGTGTGACGTTTATTGTCTGATTAAATATTAAATTGTAGTCTGTAGTATAAACACTTCAATGACGTTTTTACTTTTTTCTTAAAATTTTGTAATACGGTGAAGGAAATTTTAAAATTGGAATGTTTAAAGAATCATTTTTTAAATGAAAGTCCATTACTAAAATTAACCGTAGTACTAGCATCAGTTTTTGATTTGTCGTTATTCTGATCATTTAATTTTGACACTTTGCCGTATTAAACATTCAATGGTTCAAAATTGATCTTTTTCATTGATAAACGATTAATAAGTTGTTCATAGAATGATAGACATATTAGACTTATTAAAGACATTAGATAAATTATACCTATTAGACATATACATAAAATATATATTATAAGAAATATTAAACATCATTTTTTTGATATGATAGTAAGGCTCAGAGTTTGAACTTGATCTTTTACCAGCTTTTAATTGGGATGTAATAATTTAATTAATTTAAAAAAAATTAATTTTAGACTGCGAAATTCAATTAAACTCAGCACTTTTGCTAATGAATAAGAAATAAAACGCGAAAACAAAGTCCAGGAGTATCGGTAAAAAATTATCAAACTTCCACCAAAGAGGAACCTAAAACTCATGCTAGTAAAACGGGAGAACCAAAACCAAAACTGTACTCGCAAGTAGTCATGACAAAACCAATTATTTCGGAGCACACTACTGAAGGTACAGCAGTGCTCCAAAAGATACTAAGAAGCATGGAAGCTCTCAACATTCGTCTAGCTAAACAAGAGAAATGCCTTCAAGCTCTAAGCAACAGGTTAGATAAGCATGACTCTCTAAATGAAATGAAACCATGCTCTATTAAAATGATGCAAACAACAACAAATAAAACATTAAGAATAGTAACCTGGAATGCAAATGAGCTAATGCAACATATTCCAGAATTACAAATTTTCCTAAATACTGAAAAAATAGATATATGCCTAGTATCGGAAACCCATTTTACTTCAACTTCATATCTTAAAATATATGGATACAATTGTTACCACGCCATTCATCCAGCAGGAAGGGCAAGGGGAGGATCGTCGGTGGTTATAAAATAAAACATCAAACACTTTATAGATCTTAAAATTGAAGAGGAATTTATGCAAGTAGTCACCTTAAAAGTATTTATAAATAACAACAAAGAATATAGTGTATCGTCAATATATTACTTCCCAAGATATAATTTAATTAAAGAAGACTACTGCACGTTATTTAAATCACTTGGATCAAGTTTCATAATCGGAGGTGATTTTAATGCAAAAACACCTACTGGGGATCAAAAGTAACCTCTAAAAAAGGAAGAGAGCTGTTTGCAGCAGGAAGACTATGCAATTTTGATTTTCATTCTGGAGATCAACCAACTTATTGGCCTACGGATAGAAATAAAATACCCGATATCATTGACTTCTTTATCACCAAAGGTATAGACGAAAACTACATATACCTAGAAAGCAGCGAGGGGATTATGTCGGATCATACGCCTGTTATTATGACAATCAGTGCAACGATTATTAAAAAAACTAGTCCACCTTCGCTAACGAACAAAAAAACCTGCTGGGAGAAATTCCAGAAACTTGTTGAGGGTAATATTGATCTTCAGGTGCCAATTAAAAACCCGATAGAGCTAGAAGAAGAACTAGAACAACTCAGCAACAGTATACAAGAAGCGGCGTGGAGTAGTACCCCTTCAAGTTCAAAGGAAATGCGCCGAAATGCTATTTATCCTCTAGAAGTTAGGGAACTGGTTGCAGCAAAACGAAAAGCAAGAAAGGCCTGCTAAAGAAGTGGAGCGGCAGAATATAAAACAACTCAAAATTGTTTATCCAATAAACTAAAGTTGCTAATTAAAGAAATCAAAAACGAATCCATTAATAAATACTTGAGTGGCCTTACTGGGGAAAAAGATACCGAGTACTCCCTTTGGAAAGCGACAAAAAGTTTAAAACGACCTAAACTACAAATTCCACCAGTAAAAAATGAAGATGGCACATGGGCTATAAGTGCAAAGCAAAAAGTTTCTTTGTTTGCAACCCACCTCGAAAACACGTCTCAGCCACTACCTAGACAAACTGCAGAGGAAAACATACCACCAGTATATAAAATGGATAACTGCAATATATCTCCTGTCACATTACAATAATTAAAAGAGGAAATCAATCTCAACCTAAATACAAAGAAATCTCCAGGATATGACTTAATTACAGGACAAATAGTAAAAGCTCTTCCTGAAAAAGGACTACGTAAACTACTCCAAATAAGTAATGCAGTGTTCAGACTTAAACACGTTCCAAAACAATGGAAAGTAGCAGAAGTAATTATGATACCTAAACCAAACAAACCACTCAATGACAAAAATTCGTATAGGCCGATTTCCTTGCTCCCAATAATTTCAAAACTATTCGAGAAACTACTCCTAACGAGACTAAAACCAATAATAGCAGAAAGAAATCTTGTTCCTCCACATCAATTTGGCTTCAGAGAAAATAATTCAACAATAGAACAAGTACACCGAATTACAAACATAATTGAAGGCGTCTTCTTGGATGTAGCACAGGCCTTTGACAGAGTATGGCATAAAGGTTTGGAATATAAATTACAAAGAGACTTACCAAAGCAGTTTTATGAAATTCTAAAAACTTACATATCTAACCGACAATTTCGAGTTAAATTAGATGGCGAATACTCAGAAATAAAGAAAATATCAGCAGGGGTACCACAAGGTAGCATTCTGGGGCCAACTTTATATGTTCTATACACCTCGGACCTGCCAACGATAGAGGAGACTAACATAGCGACGTTTGCGGATGATACGGTCATCTTAGCAGTTGCTAATTGCATAGAAGAATCTACAAGCAAATTGCAAAGAGCTACTAATATTGTCAGTACTTGGACCAAGAGATGGCGAATAAAACTTAATGAAACAAAATCTGTTCACGTAAACTTTACCAACAAGAAGGTCAACTGGATACCATTAGAACTGAACTGCCAGTAAATTCCCTATGCAAATACGGCAAAATATCTAGGCATGACTCTAGACGCGAAACTAAAATGGAGAGAGCATGTGAAAAACAAAAAAAGTAGAGTTAAACATCAAATACAGAAAGATGGATTGGCTCTTAGGAAGAAATTCTGAGCTAACTCTACATAATAAATTGCTACTATACTGGGGCTGTACAAAGAAAACTAATGTCAATATCATCCAGTCATTCCAAAGCAAAGTCCTTCGTGGAATAGTTAATGCACCGTGGTACATAAGAAATGACAACCTCCATAGAGATCTGAAGATGGATTTCGTTAGTGAAGAAATAAGAAAACACGCGAGAAAACACATGCAACGTATTAGTCTACACCAAAATGCTGATATACGTCGTATGTTGGATGATTCAAACCTAGTAAGACGGCTGCGAAGGAAGAAACCGCATGATCTACAAGATCCAATCAGGATCGACTAAAAATATAATAAAATTGTAAAGGGGACTAGCCAAAGGGCTACAACCCTCCAAACAAGAATATAAATTATGAAAGATAAATTACTAGATGATTTGTAAATCAGTTGTAATAAATAAATATATAAAAAAAAAAACTTTTGCTGTATAAAATTAACCAATCCTTACAATTTTTCTCGGCAATTTGCTCTCATGCCTGTACAACAGCTTTATGCAACTCAACTAAGCTCCAGAAACCAGTTTCAACGGAAGCACATAAAATCAATAGATGAAGCTTTGCTAAAAATTCATGAGTCTATGTAGTTTGGAAAAATGATATCTTCTCGGACAATGAGAAGTTTAATTTAGATAGACCTGATGGATTCAAGTATTACTGGCATGATTTAAGATCGGATAAGAAAGTATTTATCAATGACCATAAAACTTTCGATGCGGCTCCTTAATGATTTTGCTCGCATTTTTCTATTTTGGGAAAATCCCTTTGTTTAAAATTCCGACTCGAATGAAGTCCAAAGATTACATAGAGCTCTTTGTTAAATAAAATTTTAATAGATATAGGTGAAAATCAACCAACCTCGAACTGGATTTTTCAGCAGGATAATGCTCATATTCACAAATCGAAGGAAACGATCGATTGGTTTAGAGAACATCAGATCGAAGTTTTGGGCTGTCCGGTACGGTTTCCTGATTTAAGTCCTACATAGAAAATCTATGGGGCAATGTGACACGAGATGTATTTATATGACAATGGGAAGCAATACAACTACTTATTTGACCTGCATAAAACCGTTGGACAGGCATGGAAGCAAAGTACCGAAATGAAATTGCCAGGATTGGTTAATTCCATGCCGTGTAGAATTTTTGAAGTAATTAATAAAAATGAGGGTTATATACTATATTTAAAATACTTCGATTTTTTATTGATAATATTTTTTTTTAATTACTGACTTTAATTGAATTTTGCAGTGTACAATTATAAATTAGCAAAAACAAAATACAAGTAAAATTATGTTCCGTGTAGAACCTGATAATAGGTGAAGTTCAAGCTGTTAGATTTAATTTTACATCACAAATATTAGGGGTGGCTTTAATTGAATTTCACGGAGTGTATAAGTCATATTAGACATATAAGTGAAATTAAGTATATTAGACTCATATACGAGTAATACATATCAGACACTTTAGATATACAGCGCTCGTTTTTCCGTTTTTTAAATAACTGATTTAGAAAGTTTTATGTTAAAAAATTAACGAAAGTATGTATGTGATTCGTGAGAAAAAATAGTTTTTCCAAACTTCCAGGTTCCATAACTATGGTATATGAGGGCAGAAGCTTGAGCCGCCATCATGTAACGGCTGCAAATTATTTAAAAAATCTGCTAGTTACGGGACAAGGAAAACCGAAGGACCCAAACAAAGATTAGTTGCCGACAATTACGAGGGCTGGTTAAAGCCGCTACACGAAAACTATTAAGCACTTGAAAAACGATTTCCTGTTAAATATGTCCCAAACACATCCCGTTTGGGATTCCAAAGTGTTGGGCACCTGACGTGAATTTGTTAAGGCAAATATGAGATAGGACTGGTCAACGGTAATTGAAAAAATTTAGTACTATTTTAACTAATGGTAATTTGTCAGTTCATCGTCATCTGTTGTGAGGTGCGGATGAATATGTTGAATTAATCAAGTAAATTTTGTATTAATCAAGTAAATCACTACATAGTATAAAACAAAGTCGCTTTCTCTGTCCCTATATCCCTATGTATGCTTAAATCTTTAAAACTACGCAACGGGTTTTGATGAGATGATTTGAGTGTCATTTATTTAGTTGACATTCTGCCATTTAAGAATATGGAGCATTTAACATACGCAAATTGGGTGTTGGAAAAACAGGCCGTCGATGCTGATTTTTCGAACAAAATTTTCTTCAGTGATGAAGCTCATTTTTCGCTTGGCTGATGTCAATTGGCCTCCAAGATCCTGTGATTTAACGCCTTTGGATTTCTTTTTGTGGGGCTACGCGAAAGATCGTGTTTACGCAAACAATCCTCAAACTCTTGACGAATTGAAAACTAATATTCGTAAGGTAATGGCCGAGATACCGCCCGAAATGTGCCGAAAAGTCATTGAAAATTACCGCAAAAGAATCAAGGCCTGTAAGAACTCCCGTGGAGGACATTTGAATGATATCTTGTTTAACTAAAAATGGCAAAGATCAATCTGTAAAATGAAATAAAAATTACAATACATTCCGAATATTTTGTGTGTTTTTTTTAAGTTTACTTTATCAAGCTTGAATTGGATAACCCTATATTTTACTTACTAATAAAATTGCAATTTTAGATTAAAACACATTTAGGTTGAAACACATATATTTCTGAACTTGACTTTTCATTGTGAAATAGCTGAATATTGGAATAATAATTGTTTAACTGACCAACTGGGGACTTTAGGATTACATATTAATTATTGTATTTTTATAACGTTTAGCTTTTATTTTTTTTAATAGAACTTTTTACAAGAAAGTATCATTTACATATATAGACATTATTATTCATTGATTTAAAGTTACTGAATAGTGGAAGTGAAACTACTAACTAAAAATAAAATTTCAGGAAATTCATATCTAGCTTTAAATAAAACTAATAACAATTTAATTCTAAAGTCGTATTACTAAAGGTAAGTTTCCAGTATTAGTCCTTGACTAAGTAGATTAGAATTGTATATTGCCATTGTGTTACTAACTATCGACCGACACCTAGGTATTCCACCTAATTAACCTATCCAATCCTTCGGTAGACTGTACGGCGGGTCCTGCGGGAATCAAAATAGAACAACTTTTTGGTGACAAATCGCATTAAGAATTTTACACAACAATATTTCCAACTTCAATTCGCCGAAAAACATGTTTATAACAATTTTCGTTCATCGTTAAACACCATTCAGCAAATGATTTATAATTTTCTAGACAAAATGTCTGTGTACATGATAAAATGCAGTTGAACAGTTCTGAAGAAAATAATTACTTCGTTCAGTGTAAAATTTAAACATAAAAAAATAACACACCCAAAACTTTTATTTTCTTCAAACAAATAAAAAGCATAGTTGAACAATAAAAAAATGAAATCAAATTGATTGATTTTTTTGTTTTGAGGTATGCAGGACGAGAACAAAAATCTGTGTATCTTGATATTTAAATTTTTTATAACCTTAACAAAGTTTTATACTAAGTTAATTTTTTACGAATAAAATATTCGCTTTAAATTTAACGAACTTTTCCTTTATATGTATGAATATGTGCGCTTGATGCAGAGTGTACTCCAGTTCGTTGATACGTCGGTTATGTACTATACACATATAATACATTTGTGTTACATGAAAAGTTGTGCTTAAATTTTCATGAAAAACTCAGAATAAATTTATAAGAAAGTCTAAAAAATACGTTAAAAACATTATCGTAAACAAGCTTTGATGTAGAAATATAACGAAAGCAACAATAAAAAATAGCATTCAAATGACGTTAAGATATCAATGTCAAGCTTTCGGATTTTATTTTAGCTTTATATGTTTTATGTTGGTTATACGAGGATACGTATAATGCTGCCTGGCAAGAAATAATGAATCACTGTTAGTTACATGAATTTAACATTTTATTCTATCCATTTTGGATGTGGTATGTTTTGTTAGTGTTTTTATAAGTAGCTCTAAATGCAAAAAATACGAAAATGTTTTAGACAATGGAACCTACAACTGTACATAAATTCGAAAGCATTAAGAATTTTAAATATTTTAGATTTTAATTTTTTATTTTCGTAAATGCATTATTATTTTACCTAAAAGTTTAACTTTAGAAATGAAAATAATTTTTTATAGTTTATGTATAGATTTTTAATTTTCGAAACTCATACATAACATTTTTTAAGGTTTCAAAGTTTGAAATTTGTTATGGTTTAGTTTGAAGTGTGGGCATTTTGTATTTAGTGGCAAGAAATAACATTTTAAAAACTAAAAGTTATTTAAAAGTGTTTAATACAGAGTATTCCAAGAAATATATAGTGCAAAACAATAGGGCATGTCGATGTATAAATTTTTAATGAAAATAGTTGAGTGAATGAATTCCGGAAATGACATGGGCTCTAAGTGCAACAACAACAACAAACAATACCATTGTTTGATATACCAAAACAACAACAACTGAAAACATTTCTTGGAACAGCAAAGGAATACATCAGCCAATATCAAATAATCTGCAGAAATCTAAAGCAACCAAAATATTTGCGCCTTCATCAAATCCATGAGAATAATAAATATGTAAATAGGTCACTTAAATTATAAAGTATTAATTGGAATTATTTTCAACACATATATAAGGGTTTCCAATAAGAGTGATATGATCAAAAACTTTTCTCGCAATAATTCAATTTTGGCCATAAAAAATTGCTTATCATCGATCTATACAGATCTCCGTTAACGATGTTGCCAGCTTCATTTCGAAAAAAATCGACAGTTTTGTTTATTTACCGCACCATTCAGATGAAAGTGAGCCTCATCGGAGAAGATGATTTTCTTAAAAAAACCGTTATCATTTTCAAGTTGTTCCAAGGCAAAATGAGTAATCAAAATGTAGTAAAGTAATGAAATTGTAAACATTACTGAATACAATGAAACAAAAAATGGCAGATCATGACATATTACAAACGGCCGAAACGTCACTTAAAAATCATATCATTCCTATTGGAAAACCCTATATAACACTGGGTGGTCAACGCTAGTGAAGTTTAACCAAACTAATCCAAAAAATACAACAACAATAAACTTATTGTAATAGTATTGGTGTAAGTAAACATTCAGGCGAATGTATATTGAGTAATTTAGAGGAGATGTGATTTTTTAATTGGCCTTAGGTACATTCCAAAGTCATTCTAAGCATTTTCTAAGCATTTGATATGCACTTCAGTGATACTGGTGGACTACTGAAACAAAAAGGAGTGTCCCAAGAAAGTTATGATTGACCATCCCTTGACGATCCGTGTGCAGCTGTTGATGTGTTTTTAACGCTTTGGAGTGATGTTTTTTCAGCTTGCCTAGACGTCCAGAAATCACGTAGTAATCGTCCTATTGAACCATGGATCTCTGAGGCCTTGTTAAACATGATTAAACGTAAAATATGGTTAAACACTTAAACACTTAAAATAATTTTTGATTCTTAATTATTAATTACATATTAGTTAAAATTACTGATTATGCCTATCGATAATAACTGTTTATGACTATATCTTAAAACTAAAGTGTACGTCGTATATACAAAAATTTAGAGGAAATAAAAATGTTATACAAGCACTGCGGAAAACAAATGTACATTTTCCGAGGTTGCAATGTTACATTTTCATATTTTGAACGCAATTGTGTATATTTTGTTAAAATTTAATGACCTTACTGAACAATGCGGAAAACAAATAACAGGTCGACTTTTTCGGTAAAGTGTTTTACAATTGTGATATGCATACATCACTAGATACAATAAAAAAATAGTCTCGAGGCAATTATAATTTAACAGTACAGTACATTTTAAGAACTCGAAAGTGAACAATGCGAAAAGTTAAAGCAATAAGTATAAAAGAGAAATTGTAAATAGCGAGTGACAAATAGTAAAATTGCGGAAGAAGTTAAAGATGTTGGGAAACAAAGTTTGCAACTTTAACACGCTGAGTATTTTATTTGCAAAATACAGTACCGCCGCCTATTTCTGAACTAAATAAACCATCCTTGAACATGGAAGAAATGTTGAAGTTACTCTTGCTTCAAATGAAGGGAATGGACGATAAATTCAGTACAAAACTAGACAAGTAAGGTGCAAAAATAGACCTTTAAGGTCCCAAATCCGTGCAGAAAAGTGCACAATCCGTGCAGAAAAGTGCACAGAAAGATGTCCAATTTGCAAAATCTACGCAGCACGCCCAAGATTTAAAGTTAAAAATATATGAGGATAAATAAAGTCGTTGTAGGAATCACTCAAGGAATTTGAAGGAACGATCAGAGTGAAGCTTGACAAAATTAAGTAAATAGAGATCCGCTTTAAAACAGAAAGAGCTACATATTAGCGATTCCTACGTCAGATAACTATGCAATATATTACAAAGCCAGCAGCAACTACGTGGGAGGAGCCTACAAGAACTAGAAAGAGAGATAACAAACTACATAATGCACTTGCAGATAAATTGAATGGACTAACAAAGGAAGTGTTTATCAGTGCTGTCAAGGACCACCGATTCAAAACCAAGCCAGCGCGCTGACTATTAAAAAACTGGAAAAAGCACTTAGCATTTGGATTGAAGACAGCTGCCAAAAACGGATTCCATTGGACGGTAATATCATGAAGCAAAAAACACTTTAACTGCCTTAACGAAAGAGGATCATCTGTGCACCCAGATTTTCTAGCAAGTTAAGGTCGGTTCGAGAAGTTCAAAAAATAGTATCGGCAGATTATGAAGCGCCAAGTCATGCCCAGAAAAATTTTAAAAAAATGTTGAAGATCAAGGACACACGGCGCTTCAAGTGTTCAATCCTGACGAAACCGGGCTTTGGTGGAAAAAAATACCCAACCGAACACTCTTATTAAAAAATGAAAAAACTGCTCTCGGATTTAAGGTATTAAAAGACCGATTACTGGAAACTTTTTTAAAGCAAAGACTTCAAACCGCGATTACCAATAGATAATAAGCCAAATCATCCACACAACCTGAATCATTCTAACGTCCAAATAGTGTTTCTGCCTCCTAACATGACTTCATTGCACCAGCCATTGGTCCAAAGTATAAGCTTCTGAATACTCCCCCATCCCATACACTTTTATTAACCAGTAGAATTGTAGAAAATGGGGCTAGCACTGGTTAAACAGTCAACCCCCCCCCCCCCCCCCCCGTTATCAGCTGCAATTGCCCACGCCCAATATACGATCAAGAGGAATTACATTGGACCGAATACCTTTATTCGTTTGGTCCTTAGTTATTACAGCAATTTTATTGTTACTCTCACTCCCTATTTTAGCTGGAGCTATTACTATATTTCTAACTGATCGAAATTTAAATGCTTCGTTTTTAGACCACGCGTGTTGAGGGGATCCAATCATATAACAACATTTATTCTGATTATTTGTCCATCCAGAAGTTTATATTTTAATCCTTCCAGGATTTGGAAAAATCTCACATGTAATTGGCCAAGAAAGAGGGAAAAAATAACTTTTTGGAGCATTAGGAATAACTTATGCAATATTAGCGATTGGTCTACTAGGATTTATTGTTTAAGCCCATCACATATTTACAGTAGGTATAGATGTCGATACCCGGGCATATTTTACTTCATCCACTATAATCATCGCTGTACCAACAGGAATTAAACTCTTTAGCTGACTTGTGACTCCAGGTGGATCCCAATTAACATACTCCCCATCACTGCTGTAAACATTAGGATTTGTATTCGTATTTACTATTGGGGCTCACAGGAGTGATTTTAGTGAATTCATCAATTGATATCATTCTTCACGATACTTATTATCAATAGGAGTCGTATTTGCCATTATAGCACGATTTATACATTGATGCCCCTTATTAACAGGACTAACAATAAATTCTCTATGAATAAAAATGCAATTTACCGTTATATTTTTAGGAATTAATTTAACATTTTTCACACAACACTTCTTAGGGCTACCTGGAATACCTCGACGATACTCTGACTATCCCGACGCTTACAAATCCTGAAATATCATTTCTACCATCGGATCAACAATATTTGTTGGAAAAAGTTATGGCCAGCATCAGATAAAATATAAAACGTGCAAGAATCAGCAGAAAATGAAATTGTTTGTACATTAAAACTGGCTAGATCGTTCAAGATCGACGCTCAAGATTTACTTGTGAAAAAATAAGTCGGAGAAGCATATTTGGTAGAAATGATATCTTTAACTCATGTAAATGAAGCTCTGAAGAAGATTACTAAAAAAAACCACAATGTTTAAGCTTAGCCGAAAAGTTGGAATCATTTTTGCTTAAATACAGACCCTTTAACAGAAAATTCAAATCGATCCTCCAAAAGTGCACCACATCATGTAATTACAACGGCGTTATAAGGACACAGAAATAAAGCAAGATTACAGATTCTTTAAAGATTGCAGAATGTGTACGTGCAAAATCTAAATGCAGAAAAAAACTCAGAAAGAGAGAAGAGGTCGTTCAACCCGATAAACGCTTTAGTAATTTTAGTACCTACCATCTTTTTATACTATCTTCTAGTCTCTTAAAACGCGGTATCACATAACACGCCGTAGTATAGGAGCCTATCTACCGTGTTATAGGAGGGTTACCTGTATTTTTATTTTAAAATCATGAACGAAGCTTTTGCCTTAGTTTTGAAATAAGAGGCAGACAAGTTTAGCAACTGATTCAGTAAAGTCGCGCAAGCTGGATTGGAAGCAGTGTTATACGTGTAAACGTATTTTGCAATTATCTACATGTTGGCATCACCCCAGAATCAATTGAGCCGGCGTAATTAAATAATGGATTAGCCAACTTAGCAGTCGGGGGACCACAAAGGGTAAACATTTCTTTTGGTTGTGAACTCATGGCCAATAACCAGTCTTTGAGCTGGTTATTGAAGCAACTACCAACCTAACCAGTGAAACTGCTAGTGTATCAGTAAATAACGGGTGATTTTTTAAGAGCTTGAGAACTTTTTTTTAAAAAAAAACGCATAAAATTTGCAAAATCTCATCGGTTCTTTATTTGAAACGTTAGATTGGTCCATGACATTTACTTTTTGAAGATAATTTCATTTAAATGTTGGCCGCGGCTGCGTCTTAGGTGGTCCATTCGGAAAGTCCAATTTTGGGCAACTTTTTCGAGCATTTCGGCCGGAATAGCCCGAATTTCTTCGGAAATGTTGTCTTCCAAAACTGGAATAGTTGCTGGCTTATTTCTGTAGACTTTAGACTTGACGTAGCCCCACAAAAAATAGTCTAAAGGCGTCAAATCGCATGATCTTGGTGCCCAACTTACCGGGCCATTTCTTGAGATGAATTGTTCTCCGAAGTTTTCCCTCAAAATGGCCATAAAATCGCGAGCTGTGTGGCATGTAGCGCCATCTTGTTGAAACCACATGTCAACTAAGTTCAGTTCTTCCATTTTTGGCAACAAAAAGTTTGTTAGCATCGAACGATAGCGATCGCCATTCACCGTAACGTTGCGTCCAACAGCATCTTTGAAAAAATACGGTCCAATGATTCCACCAGCGTACAAACCACACCAAACAGTGCATTTTTCGGGATGCATGGGCAGTTCTTGAACGGCTTCTGGTTGCTCTTCACTCCAAATGCGGCAATTTTGCTTATTTACGTAGCCATTCAACCAGAAATGAGCCTCATCGCTGAACAAAATTTGTCGATAAAAAAGCGGATTTTCTGCCAACTTTTCTAGGGCCCATTCACTGAAAATTCGACGTTGTGGCAGATCGTTCGGCTTCAGTTCTTGCAGGAGCTGTATTTTATACGGTTTTACACCAAGATCTTTGCGTAAAATCTTCCATGTCGTCGAATAACACAAACCCAATTGCTGCGAACGGCGACGAATCGACATTTCACGGTCTTCAGCAACACTCTCAGAAACAGACGCAATATTCTCTTCTGTACGCACTGTACGCATTCGTGTGGTTGGTTTAATGTCCAATAAAGTAAACTGAGTGCGAAACTTGGTCACAATCGCATTAATTGTTTGCTCACTTGGTCGATTATGTAGACCATAAATCGGACGTAAATCGCGAAACACTTTTCGAACCGAACACTGATTTTTGTAATATAATTCAATTATTTGCAAGCGTTGCTCGTTAGTAAGTCTATTCATTATGAAATGTCAAAGCATACTGAGCATCTTTCTCTTTGACACCTTGTCTGAAATCCCGCGTGATCTGTCAAATACTAATGCATGAAAATCCTAACCACAAAAAAATCACCCTTTAGTTTAGAATTTTATAGTGACCAAACACTAATATGCTTCCTCTTAAATGAATAATTCATCGTTTACTTTATTACATTATTTCTTTCTTATCGCAGAGTATAAACTATACAATCATTGAATTAAAACACATACATGCGCCATCAGCAATATAACGGAGTGGGGTGAGGAAGATAGGAAGTTACTGGACGGGATAGGGCATTGGTTTTAGATGCAATTTGTACTACACGAATAATGTTATCACAATGGCTTTCTTGTCTAGCAGACCACGATCGTTTACAACAATTTTAACAATCGATCTTCAGTGCCGTTTTGAAATCTTTCTACTTTACAAGAAATTTCACAACCGATGGAATTTCGGAAATATCCCAGGCGTGCAATGATAGTTTAATATTAGTCTCTCTAATTTCGCGTCGCCTGTCGATTCAGATCAGTCAGTTTTATGTTGTGGATTACTTCTGGCCTGTGCAGTTTAATGTTTGGAGAAAGTGATTAAGGTTCACTTTTAGGAAACTGGTCTATTCTATTTCATATGTATCTCCTTTTGATTAAAATATAAATTATATTTCTAGTTAGTAAAGAACGTTCGTGAAGAAATATTTGAGATATTTGCATCCTAATTATTGCTAAGATCACGAAAAAACGATAATAGAGTTAGCATACATATTCCGAATCCTTTCATGAAATCTTATAAATCGTGGCAAATCGAAAAATAGGTCTAAATGTCTCCATTCTCTTGATTTAACGTTATTAATATCGTCAAACAACCACATATGCCAAATAATTGATATTGGAGCTTGAGGAAGTTTTCTGTATCTTCAGTGCAGAAGGCTATCAAAATGTTTTGTGCCCAAGGTTCTTAATAACTGCAATTGCGTAAGGTCTTTTCTTTGCATGTCACCAACAAATTTAGAGATAACTTTATCTCGTTCTATGCTATGTTGTTGATCATCGATTCATAATTTTTCAAGGGTCCTAATAAAAATTTTTCTTGATCACTAAAAACATCTGTTGGCGTTAAAGCAAGTTATTATCCGCTAAAGTTTGGTTTAAATTAGAGAAAATACATAAAATACTTGCTGCATTTATCTAAAAATTCAACCACATATTCGGCCGCTACATATTCTGTCGCCAACTCCAATACACATTTTACTAGGAGCAGCTGTCTACGCCAATATATCAGAAACACGGGGTATAAAGATAAATTCAAGTTCGTTGAAATAAGTTTTGGGTTATAGATATTAGGCCTCGCAACCGGCTTAACCACTCAACCCAAAACTTTAACGCATTACATTAGTGTAAAGGAAGAAATGGCCGACTGTTAGAATTGACCACGAATGTTAGAAGTTGGAAGTAGTAAAAGTTTCAGTTTAATTTCTACCCGCCAAATTGGAAGAAGACTGCAAAAAAGTTTCTAACAAACGATAAAGCGGAACCCAGATGGTAATTAAATAACCTACCATTTAAAGAGAAAAGTATACCAGCGTCATTGGTGCTTCAAAAACAAACTGAGCGGAAACCGCAAAATAATTAACAACTATGAAAACAGAACCCTGACTACTCAATTAATTTTACCATTTTTTGAATTTCTAATTATATTTTTCTAATTATATTTTATATTGCAAAGTAACATTTTCTACTTCAAAAATTGTACAGCAAATTTGTGTGTTGTTTTACTGTGCAATCGCAAACATGAACAAAATTTGTATCAAAAATATAATTTCAAATTCAAATTTCCTTGGTAAAATTGATTGAGTAGTCAGAATTTCGGCTAGTAAATTGCTTGCTTGCTACCCAATCGAGTATCTAGCCCACTATCTCGAAATATAACATATGACAGTCTCACTTATTTTCAAAGTAAAATTTAGCATTTCACATCATGCATACCGGTGTAAAGTTTTCAACATTTATCAAAAATGTAGCTGCACAAATTAACAAAAAACAACAAATGTTGATAAAAAATTTAACAAAAAGTGTAGAATTACATAAAAAAAATTATGGCAGGGTTGAATTTGTTATTTATCTAACAAAATCTTATCTAATCTAATCCGCGACATATAACTGCGACCTTCGGGGAATTTTTTTTGTTTAGTGTAAAAATAGAATTTATACTTTAATCAAAAGGAGATACATATGAAATAGAATAGACCAGTTTCCTAAAAGTGAACCTTAATCACTTTCTCCAAACATTCAACTGCACAGGTCAGAGGTAATCCACAACATAAAACTGACTGATCTGAATCGACAGGCGACGCGAAATTAGAGAGACTAATATTAAACTATCATTGCACGCCTGGGATATTTCCGAAATTCCATCGGTTGTGAAAATTCTTGTAAAGTAGAAAGATTTCAAAACGGCACTGAAGATCGATTGTTAAAATTGTTGTAAACGATCGTGGTCTGCTAGACACGAAAGCCATCATTTAACATTATTGGTATAGTACAAATTGAATCTAAAACCAATACCCTATCCCGTCCAGTAACTTCCTATCTTCCTCACCCCACTCCGTTATATTGGTGGCATGTATGTGTTTTAATTCAATGATTGTATAGTTTACTAGTTGACCCGGCAAACGTTGTTTTGCCATATAAATAATTTCCTAGTAATTTCTAGTGTAGACAAAAAATAGCTTACTTATTGTAAGTATGTATGTATGTTAGAATGTGTATATTGTATGTATGTAAGAATGTGGTATATGCGTGAAATAAGCATGGAGCGCTGTGAACGATGAGGGAATATAAAAATAACAAAAGGCAAACATTATTTTTAAGTTATTACAATTTATTCCTTAAAATTATATATCATTAATTAAACAATTACGACAGTAACACTATTAAACAATATCAATCTCTTAATGCTATAGCGTGAACAATATTTTTTGTTAGTCCATCTTTAGCTAACACAAACAAACTGGATGGTTTACCCACTCGAGAGCATGCCACGTATAATTGTCCGTGTGAAAAACATGGTGTTCTCAAATCTAATCCACAAACAGACATCGTTTGACCTTGGGATTTGTTGATAGTCATTGCAAATGCCAATCTAATCGGAAACTGAATACGTTTGAATTGAATTGGCACATCTGTAGGTATAATAGGAATCCGTGGTATGAGTATATTTTCACCTCTGAACTTGCCATTTAAAATCCTGGCTTCGATCACGTTTTTCATTAATTTTTGAATGACTAATCGCGTACTGTTGCACAGCCGGGGCGGGTTCAAATTACGAAGCAAGATAATTGGAGATCCAACCTTTAATTGTAAATTATGCGGTGGCATGCCTGGCAAATCCAGTGAGTTTAAAAACTCTGTGGGAAAATTTACTGCTTCGCTGTCGTCGCAAACTGTATCAATAGATTTATATGATACCAAGTTCCCTGGCAACAACATTTGTATCTTCAGATTTGAATTGTCAACGTCTACATTTTTTGCCGCTAAAATCGCTCTTTCTGCAAGCCACTCATGATTTATGTACTGTGTGTGTACATCGGGAAATATTTGTTCAATGAGAGTATCTTGCGAATCAGCGATTGTGCAGAAATCGGTCGGTAATTTTACGTATCCAGTTTCATCTATAGCAACTTTTCCATCACCGATATCTAAGAGTTGTTTTGAAAATGTTTCAGCGGATGGATCTTGAAGCATTTGAACGCGCATATTTATTTTTAGCTGTAATTTTTCAACATTACGCCACAATGGAGATGATTTTAAGCAAGCGTTGATCTCATCAGCGTATGTTGAACGTGGAATGACTGGAAGTGTTTGTCTGAAATCACCTGAAAGGACCAACAGAGTTCCGCCAAATAGTTTGTCACTGTTTTTAATATCTTTCAATGTCCTGTTCAACGCCTCAAGTGAATGTTTGTGTGCCATAGTACATTCATCCCAAATAATAATTTTACACCGTTTCAGCACAGTGGCCATGGACGATTGTTTCTTAATGTTGCATACTGCGTCAGGGTTATTCTGAATATTTAGTGGCAGCTTAAATACTGAATGAGCTGTTCTACCTCCATCCAATAAAGTTGCTGCAATGCCCGATGATGCAACGGCCAATGCGATGCCATTATTTGATCGCATTTCAGCAAGAATTAGCGAAATAACGAATGTTTTGCCAGTTCCACCCGGTGCATCCAAAAAGAAGAACCCACCTTGTCCAGCTGAAACTGCGAGCATAATGCGATCATAAATGGTTCTTTGTTCCTCATTCATTAGCGGGCAATAATCGCTGCCATTTCTACAGTACTGTACTGCAGTTCACGATTCATTTCAGTATTCATTAAATCAGATGCAGTTCGATTTGGCGAATTCATACCGAAATTACTAAGTGGTAAGTTGGCAATGACAATGCAAAGATCCTCAATAGCAATCAATGCTTCATTGTACATTTTGTCGCTGAATGTTATGGTTAGATCGTGGCACCGTATACGATGTTGATGCAATATATCATCAGTCATTGAATCTTTGTGATTTTCCCATAATATCTGTGCTCGGGCTGGGAAACATGTAGTCAACACTATAGCGAATAGTAGACGAATTTGTATTGCTGTACAGTTCAATGCAGCTTCAGCAAGCATGCATTCCCACTGGTTGTCGTCTTCCAGCAAGCCGAGTGCAAGGCATGCATCTTTATACGTTGGATATTGTTGCCCATTCACTTTACGGGGAATTTTTTTTGTTTAGTGTAAATGGAAACAATAATATAAAAAGTGTCATCTCTAGAAGTAAGTGTTAATGGCCCTTAATCATCCACAAGACTCGGTTTACGCGTTTGACATTATTATTTCCATTTACACTAAACAAAAAAATTCCCCGAAGGTCACAGTGATATGCCGCATATCACTAGAAGTTGTACAGAGTGTTCTTGAAATGCCAGTACACTCAGATTCATGTTGTCAGCTGTAGAGTTATGTGTTAATGGCCCTTAAACATCCAAAATATCCGGTTTACACTTTTTATATTGTTGCTTCTATTTACACTAAACAAACAAAAGATTCCCCGATGGTCACACTGACATGCCGCATATCACTAAAACTTCAATAGAGTGTCCCTAAAATGCCAGAATACTCAGATTTGTGGTGTCATCTCTAGAATGAAATGTTGATGGCCCTTAAACATCCACAAGACCCAGTTTACACTTTTTACATTATAATTTCCATATACACTATAAAAAAAAAATTCTCTGAAGGCTGCAGTGATATGGCGCGGATTAGATTAGAATAGATTTAGTGAGATAATTAACAAATTCAACCCTGGCGTAATTTTTTTATGTAATTCTACACTTTTTGTTAAATTGTGTAGCTACACTTTTGATAAATGTTGAAAAGTTAACATCGGTGCACTACTGCACAAAAACTACTTTGAAACTGCATTTAATGCCAAACACAAAGAATGAGTGTTTGTAATTGGTGTGATTTCCTTTTTTTAACGTAGTAAATGAAAATTTTTATCTATACATTGCAGCTGTATGTTTTTCCTTTATGTATGTATTTTTACTATGTTTTGTTTTACTTTTGACATTCGATGACCTGTTTTTGTACTTAAGGGCAAATTTTATGACGTCTTCTCAAATAAACTGACTGATTGTTATATCATTTAGTATTTCAAAATGGCACTCGTTAACAAATTATTGAATTATCTTTCTCCATAGAAATGTACAGCAATCTGTTGTATGTTGCGCTTTCCAAAAATAATTTACCATATACATAAATTAAAACGAGATTCAAACATAATACAATTTTAAAGTTAATCCTTTATGTATTACTCGTTGTACAAATTCATCTTCATGTACCCACGTTCATATTATAAAACAATGTACTCAGATGTAAACTCTTGAGCAAATATTTTTCTTACAACTTTGTATTTAATATTTGATTAAAAATTAATTTTAATGAAACAATAATATTAATTTTATAAAATTATGTATGTATGCCGAAGAATATAAAAAATCGCGAGAAACATAAAAAAGTTAATCCTAAAAATTATAAAATATTAAATAAATAATGTATACGCGGTTTTTGGTTTTTAATTATATTGCTTAATTAATTTTTTAAATATTTTTATTTTTAAAATGTTTTTGTGTGTACTCAAAGAGAAGAGTTATTATATTTGTTGTGTATATATTTTATAGGTGTAATATGGTAATTTTTCAAACACCTTACTTGTGTTTATAAATAATAATCACTAAAATTTTGGATTTTTGTAATGCAAATCTGACTCTGTCTTGACAAATATTTATTTAAAGTATTATAAAAGTTTGCTGGAATCCTGGACATTTGGTTATAGAGCGCTATGGGAATTATATTAATTCTGGCATTCAAGTATTTTAGATTTTAATTTTTTTTCCAAGAATCTGAGCTTACTAATGCACCTACGTTTTGGAATGGAATGAATAAAAATTTATTCATCAACAAAAAATCAGTCATCCCATCAGGCTAAGATGACTGACGTCGTTGTTCAGCATATAGAACAATACCTTGTACTTGTGGTACTTGTGTATTATTTTTAGACTACGAAATCGATTTCATATTTTCGTATTTTCCACCTCGTGATTGTTCCGTACATTAGCATATGTAATTTAGAATAATAATTTCCACGTATCTAGGTTCTGGACCACGGATATATTTTAATAATTTGACACTACTCTGTAGGTGGAAAATCTGATCTTTTCACATTTATCCATTTTCGTGTATTTTAAAAGAAAAATTGAAAAATTCTTACACACAACGTTTGGTGTGTGACTGAAATGAAAGAAAATGGAAAATATACAATAGCGAATCTTTGAAACTACCAAATAATTCGCAAGAACACAAAGTACAAGTTATTGTTCTATATACAGGGTGTTTGGCGCGTGGACCGACATTTTTTTTTACTTGAAGGCTTTTGCTTTCTCTCCAATTTTGTAAACCATTTATTATTTAGTGCCTATCTAGTTCATGCTTCAATTTCGAAATTTGGTCTTCGACTTCTGTTTCATTTTAATTTAATTTCATTTGCTTGGTAACCCGATTAATGCGAATGTTGCATAAACTTACCCCATTTTTATTCTCATTTTGGCTGCCTTTAATTATCACCACATGTCAGCACTAGAATCTCAGTTTACAAAATAATTTCACGCTGCTTCACTATAAAAGGTGTCACAGCAAGAGGGCCGGATTTTAATTTGCCGCCATTTTGTTAATACGAGTTATATTTTTTTTTCTTGACAGTTGTCACGTACAGACCACGCGATTTAAGAATATGGAGAATTATTCAAACCAACAACTTTTAATTATTGTAAAAACACGTTACAAAAATGGTGAAAGTTTTACGAAAACAGTTCGTCAATTACGTCAAGTTTTCGGTCGTAATAATGAGCCAAATGAATCGACAGTGAGACGTTTAATTACAAAATTTGAGACCAAATTTACGCTGATGGATCAGAAGATCATTGTTCGTCGTCGTCCTTGTCGATCACTCGAAAATATAGCCACAGTAAGGGAATCTGTGGCCGAGAATCCAGGAACTTCCATTCGGCATCGTGGTCAAGAATTAAACATTTCCAGAAGCAATATGCAACAAATTTTGGTAAAAGATCTGCATTTGCACGCGTACAAGGTTCAATTAGTGCAAGAAATCAAGCCAAGGGACCATGCGCAGCGCCGTGAATTTGCTGATTGGGTGTTGGAACATCATCAAATTAATGCGGATATTTCGAAGAAAATTATTTCTTCAGACGAGGCACATTTTCAACTCGACGGGTACGTAAATAAGCAAATCAGTCAGATTTTATGTGTTGAAAATTCTCTTGTGACAAGCAATAATTGGGACGAGTTTCTTTGAAAATTCGGCTGGAAATGCGCTAACTGTTAATGGAGCGCGGTATCGCTAAATGATAACGGAGTTTTTGTGGCCCGCATTGGATGTAATTGATGTGGAGGACATGTTTTTCCAACAAGACGCTGTGTGTTACTGCAGACTAAATTTCCAGGCAGTGTAATTTCTCGATTTGGCGATCAACATTGGCCGCCAAGATCGTGCGATCTAACACTGATTGACCTTTTTCTTTGGGGCTATGTGAAGGAAAAGGTGTATGCGAATAAGCATGAAACAGTTTAACATCTTAAAGAGGAAATACGGCGCGTTATTGGTGAAATACAGCCACATTCATGCGAAAACGTTATTTCAACAAAAGAATAACCCTGTGCCAGATGTTTCGAGGTGGCCATTTGCCTTATGTTGTATTTCACGTTTAATCGGAACTTATCTTACTTACTTCTTATTAATAAGAAATAAAAATGTTTGATTAAATCAAAAATAAATGGGGTTTTCTTTAAAATTAAATCCGGCGCTCTTGTCTCAGCACCCTTTATAACTAAAGTTTATAAATTTTACAATTTTTCATTAACTGAAAAATATTTTTATATTTTAATATTTTTATATTTTTATATTTTAATATTTTTATATTTTTATATTTTTATATTTTTATATTTTTATATTTTTATATTTTTATATTTTTATATTTTTATATTTTTATATTTTTATATTTTTATATTTTTATATTTTTATATTTTTATATTTTTATATTTTTATATTTTTATATTTTTATATTTTTATATTTTTATATTTTTATATTTTTATATTTTTATATTTTTATATTTTTATATTTTTATATTTTTATATTTTTATATTTTTATATTTTTATATTTTTATATTTTTATATTTTTTATTTTTAATATTTTAATATTTTAATATTTTAATATTTTAATATTTTAATATTTTACTATTTTACTATTTTAATATTTTAATATTTTAATATTTTAATATTTTAATATTTTTATATTTTAATATTTCAATATTTTAATATTTTAATATTTTAATATTTTAATATTTTAATATTTTGATATTTTGATATTTTGATATTTTTATATTTTTATATTTTTATATTTTTATATTTTTATATTTTTATATTTTTATATTTTTTATTTTTAATATTTTAATATTTTAATATTTTAATATTTTAATATTTTAATATTTTACTATTTTACTATTTTAATATTTTAATATTTTAATATTTTAATATTTTAATATTTTAATATTTTAATATTTTAATATTTTGATATTTTGATATTTTGATATTTTGATATTTTGATATTTTTATATTTTTATATTTTTATATTTTTATATTTTTATATTTTTATATTTTTATATTTTTATATTTTTATATTTTTATATTTTTATATTTTTATATTTTTATATTTTTATATTTTTATATTTTTATATTTTTATATTTTTATATTTTTATATTTTTATATTTTTATATTTTTATATTTTTATATTTTTATATTTTTATATTTTTATATTTTTATATTTTTATATTTTTATATTTTTATATTTTTATATTTTTATATTTTTATATTTTTATATTTTTATATTTTTATATTTTTATATTTTTATATTTTTATATTTTTATATTTTTATATTTTTATATTTTTATATTTTTATATTTTTATATTTTTATATTTTTATATTTTTATATTTTTATATTTTTATATTATATTTTTATATTTTTATATTTTTATATTTTTATATTTTTATATTTTTATATTTTTATATTTTTATATTTTTATATTTTTATATTTTTATATTTTTATATTTTTATATTTTTATATTTTTATATTTTTATATTTTTATATTTTTATATTTATTATTTTTATATTTATTTTTATATTTTTATATTTTTATATTTTTATATTTTTATATTTTTATATTTTTATATTTTTATATTTTTATATTTTTATATTTTTATATTTTTATATTTTTATATTTTTATATTTTTATATTTTTATATTTTTATATTTTCATATTTCACTTATTTTTATATTTTTATATTTTTATATATTTATATTTTTATATTTTTAAATTTTTATTTTTTATATTTTTCTAAATTAATTTATTTTGTATATTTTCTTTATTTATATATTAATTAATATTATATTAATTTTTTTATCAAACAGAAATTTATCGCAGTATGGAAACTTTTTACCTACTATTGTAAATGTCAATAATTTTTACTAATCCTTATAATGTTTTGTCCGTGGCAGATATTTGGATTAGTCTGCTAACAGTTCCTCTAATTTAACGTGAAATAAATCTGAATGCAAGATTTTATAAAACAAAACGGAAAAAATAAGTTTCTATACAAGGACAGCAAAAATGTACAACATTAATTTGTCGTAATTTGCCTTAATTGCTAATCATAATTTTTCTGCTACGATATACATTTTTTGCAAAGTACTTATATAAAACACCAACAAAATATAAATTTAAATTTTAAATTAAAAACCAACAGTTTTTATCCGTCTGCTATATTAAGATATCAAAATGTTTTCGTTTACTTAAATACATTTCTTACACCGTATACATATTTACCTTTTTCGTTTGGTTGTTTGATTCATCTTTTTTGCTAAGACACAAAAAATGTAATATAATAATAACAATATAAAAGTTAAAAAAATTTCTTAATATTAATTATTTTATTCTGGCATTCATTCATTTTGTTTTCTGTGTAGCTCTTCTTTATTTTAACAAAGTGACAGTGAAATTATAAAAATCCACAACAAAGGATTATGTATGGGAGAAATATTTCTGTCATCTTGGATTAATTAAATGCCGCATGGAATAAAATTTTTAATGATTTTGTATTTGAGATGTATCATTCTTAGAAGATTTTTTTTTAGTGCTAAGATTGATCGCACCAATGGATTAAATCCGGTGGTTTTATTGTGTATATCCGTTTGTGCAACCATTCGAGGCAACAAAACAAAAAAGTGCTTGAGACCACATTTTAAATCATTATAACAATAACTACATATACAACCGTGTTTTGCAAATTTAAAATAAACATTCTTTTCAGCACAAGACAGCGAAATATTTCGAATACCCAAGAAAACAATGTCAACATTAAAAGGAAACATGAAGAATATTCTGTTTATTTTTTTTTAACATTCTTACTGTTGAATAGTATTTATACAACAAAATTTAAAGCTTTTTGTGCTTTTCTTCTCATTTTTTTCTTATGTAAGCTTCATTTTGTTCGAACATTTTGTACATACAAAAATTGACCGTCTGACATTATGAGATAAGGAACATGTTTGCTATTTTTGATCTTCTTAAAAATACATTATAATTTAATATTTTTTTAGCTATTTAGATAATAAATTTTTCTTCTTTTCTTAAATAACAACATCAACAGCATCAGAGACTGGGAGACAACATCAAACAAAAAAAATCTTAAACGAACAAGATCATTTAAGTTTTTGTTTCCAAAACGATTTTCTACCTTTTCTGTTGTTAAAAACTTGGGTTTTCTTCTTATTTTCTAAATTTTAATAATAGTAAAATTAAATTGGATTTTTTTATGTTTGTGTTGATGCTCGGTATGCTCTTATTTATAATAATCATTTTTACAAAAAAAAAACACTAAGAATAGTTTGTTTTGGGTGTGATAAAGAAAGTAAACAATTTCTTGATAATTAAATGATATTTATTGTGCTGTGTTAAGTAGAATTTTTGTGCAAGAACATTACGTAGATGAACCAATTATGTGAGTGGTTTATATGGATACGTAGTACATGTGTGCATGAATATGTTGATATAGTTTTTAATAGTTTTGTTTGCCTTTGGTGTTATGTGAGTGAACAGAAAGTAATCTAATACATGTAAACAGAATTGTTGTTCGTCAATGCGTTTAATGAACTTTTTGGTTCGCATAAAACGCATAACCAAGTTAATTTGACATTCCTACTTTCCAAACAGAAAGTTTAAGAATTTATACTTCACTATACGATACTATGAGAAAGTACATCTGTAAGTGTTTTGAACAATAAAATTTCAAATGTTTGACTGTGAGTTTATACTTGCGGAAATAAAAATTGACGCACTCGCTTCCGTACTCTAAACCAATCAAATTTCGTGAAATGCCTCATGCCCTGCCTACATGTTCCACTTTCGAGTTGAAATAATTTTAACTTTGTGGTGGTTTTAATACATTAAGTACGATTCTGCAGAATTTTTCCACAATCGCTTCCTCAAGTATAAACGCACAGTGAAAGATTCCCTTTTTCTGAGCGGTTTCGTATTGTTACATAAACTAATAATTCTAGAATTGTTTGACAATGTGTCTTGCAATTGTTTCAAAAACTTCCGGACATCTAAAATATTTTTTCTGAGAGACATCGGGTGGAGTTACCAACAAATTTCATAGTTTGGTTTCGAATAAATGAGACGTTGGGTTTTTTAAATAAACAATTCCGTTGTCTCTGTTGAAACTACCAATTTTTTATAAGAATATAAAACTCTTGGATTCGAACCAAGCTTCCAACCTTCATATCGACGTAAAAGAAATATCTGGCTATCATCCACAATAACTTAAAATTTCATTTACAAAAGCATGGCCATGTGTTGAAAGGGCCACGTTCAAAATTAACATATTAGAAGCCCCAACTATTGTTTTGTCCATAGTGGTTTTACTACACTTGTGAACTTGTCTGACCTATCATTTGCCAATATTTCTATTAATTTATTATGCGTAACTTTAAACGCCAAAGAAGGTTTATTATCCTAAAATTAAGCGTTATGATTGCTAAGTGAGAGGCTCCCGAGGCATCCCAGGGACCAAGCCTAAGTTAAAATTGAATTAAACAACCATCTGGTTAAATAATTAATTCTTAATATATTTTGCGCCATGTGACTATGTGCATAGCTGGTCGCCACATATTCACTTCTTACCTAAGTACAGATCTGAGAACCGAAAAGTCAGCACCGGTTTCAAACCATAACTTTCTCATGTCGTTCCTAGCATTGTATATAGTTTACTTTTGTTAAAATGATCACATTTCTACTCAGACTACTATTCTTAGTGGTACCCGGAAATCTCCTCCTATAAGTTTAATGCCTTTCAAAGCTGGAGGTACAATTGTAGGAAATTTCTTTGGAGAAGCAACCCTGTTTTGGGGAAGTTGTATCGTAATACCTACCTCGTAATACTGTGCGGCGTACAATTTAATCAACTATCTGAAAGTGGTTGAATTTGTAGACTAAGGCGAGAAGATTGGTTTTGTCTATTTATTTCTTAGTTATCTTTGGTACTTTCTTAACTTCTCCTTATGTCGGGTTTTCCAAGAGCGACATACCAATTTTGTATTTTAGCCCCCTTAAACGTTCGTCATGATCTGCCAACAACAAAACGTCAGTCAAGTTAACATGATGAGTTTACGAACGAGCAACGTTTGGAAATTATTAAAAATTACTGTAACTTTAAGAGCGCTTACTCTAATTTTCGGCCGTGCGTGCTACAATTTATCCACTATAATAAATTTGAATCAAAATGTTCACTATTTGATGTTCCTGTGCCAGGGTGACAATGCACTGATCGAAGTACCGAAAATATCCCAGCCGCAAATGATTCAGTTCAAAATAAGCAAAATCAGTCGATTCCACGCCTTCCACAGGAATTTAAACCTCTCAACTCACATTTTGGCAAATTTCGTGTAAATATTTTGGCTCACACCCTTACAAGGTCAAATTAACTTGAGAACTGTAGCCTCTTGATCATTTTAAGCGTTGAAACTTCTCCGGTTGGGCTCTGCTAAAGTTTGATGAAAATCCTGAATTTCATTCGAAAAATCTTAAGCTAATTTCTGGCTTAATGGCTTTGTCAATACAAAATATGCGTTATTGGACAGCAATAAACCCACATATGTTTCAAGAGACTTCAATACAACCACAAAAAATTAACCGTATAGTGTGGATTTCTTGCCGGAGATGCGATTGAAACATATTTTTTCTTCGATGAAAATGTTCGCCATGTTACGGTCAATGTAGTTCGCTATCGTGCGATGCTGGAAGACTGTGTTTAATCAGAATTGGATGGACTTTACATCAGTGATAAGTGGTTCCAACAACATGGTGCTACACAGCTGGTCAAATAATTGATCTATTGAAGGTGAAGTTCGGTAACCGGGTTACGTTTAGTCGTTGGTTTATGCCAACAAGCCAACAAGTTTGGAGCAGCTCAAGGAAAATATCGAATTGCCAATGTTCCGGCCGATATGTGTGTAAGAGTAGTGAAAAATTGGCTCCATAGATTCGATCACTGCAAACGTGCTCGCACGTTTTAACTATTCCATAGTTAAGGGTAACATGTGTATTGCACCTGGAATAAATTTTAGCCGAATATCTCAATAAATCTGTGGTGTATTTAAATGCAAAATTATTATGTCCTTATTGAAAAAGCTTGTAATAATACCAAGTGATATTCTAGATTTACTCGTACTTTCGGATATATTGAAGGTCCTTCTAAATATTTCCTGATATGTTACAAGTTTCGCACGCCACCCAATTGCTTACAAGTCAATGTGCATCCAGAGAGAGATTTCAGACGTTTGAGACTGTAATTTTATCTGATTCTACAACACAATCCAGTTCAACCAATTTTTTCGGAGGACTTAGGGTCCCAGATAATAAAAGATTTTTCAGCATTTTCTTATATTTGCCTGAGTTTGGCCTCCTAGGATTCCTAAAGGCACTCCGAGTAGAATGGTGGTTATCAAAAATATAGAACAAATATAATGAGGGTGACCAGAAAGCTCCAATTCAAAATCATTTAAAGAATAGAGGCGGAGGCGGGATCCACATATAGCCACCGACCTCCTGATTAGTTTTCGTAAAATTTTTGGTGTTTCAAACTAAAGCGGTAGTGCTTAATAGGCATTTAGCAGATTAAGTGCCTTTTCACAACATAAAAGTTGTGACTTTTTCTAAGAATACAAGAGATAATTGGACATCTCAGATTACTTGAGTAATTAGATTCTATGGTAGTTTTCCCATGGTTGTTGGATAAGAACTTAAATCTTGTCACGATGTAATAAGTCTGAGAAGGGGATTTGCTTATGCATCATTGATGTGATACAAGATAATCAAAGTTATTTAAAGTACCTTGAGGTTTTTAATTCACCAATCCTCGCCCAATTGCTACGAAACCTGAATTTGGTCATCTATCTATTCTTAAAAACATTGTTAAATTTTTTTTATGAACGATGGCGGTTGTTCTGTGAGGTTTGAGGTGGAACGTACGTAGGCAGAGAAAAGAGAGTTTCTCCTACATTAAGTATATATCCTAGTAGCGTGATTGTTGACCCATAATAATGTTTAACTCATCTAACACGAAATGAGGATTTATTTCCTATTAGTATTCCTTTACCGCACCTATTCATAGCAGGTGTGTTAGATATGTACCAGGTATAATTTTCTGTGGAACAAATACCTGAGCCCATATTCTTCTGAATACTAAATACAAATGTGAATATTTTTTTTAAATAAAATGGAGTCAATTTTATCAACATTGGGGAATGATTAATTCCACGAATATTCAACGTTATTTTGGTACGGTTATAGGTTTATTAGTTACCGCAGAAAGACTAGGTTGAGTTATATCAAAAGGAGTGTTATTATCAGACAAATTAGTACACAACAAAGTTGAAGTACAATCATCCAGGTTATTCCTGAATTATTCAGTTATGGTAGACCGTAGGTCATAAATAGTGCTGGATTTTTTTTTTGTTAAACAAACAGGCTGGGATTCTTTTTGTTGTGGTTGAAGAAGAATAGCATTAAAAAGGCAATAACCATCTCCTGGTATCTTATAAACCTCCATGGTTTTTGTGAGAATAATCTAAAGGTTTAATCATAAATGTAAATTATTTTTTACGTTACATACAGTGTGGTGATGTTTTACTATAACTAGTAAAATAGTTAATTAACTTTATTGAAATCCGCGCTATATTTTATATTATTTTATTTGCAAGAGTTTTAAGTTTATTTGTGCTTTCATGTAATAATTCGCAAATAATAATTTTAAATTATAAGCTTGGCATCTTATTTGAGAATAATCATTAGGATGAGTAATAAAAAATATGAGTAATAGGGTATCTAGTGTTTTCAGCGCTAAATGCCCCACTATCGCCACCGCCTAAAGGTGCTCATTCTTGAAAACAAGAATCGGTGAACTAAGTAACCTAGGTGTGGGGCGGGTCATGCTAAATTGTAGTGGATGAGTCAGCGATGATCAGCCTGGCTGGGAACCCATCTAAAAATAGTTTCTCAGTCCCAGAATACCTTACGACCTATACCAGTTGTATGTAGCCTAACCCGTGAATACGGATCTCTGCACGGGCGGACCATCATTTTCTCCGATACTCGTAGGAACAAGTATGGACTATAAAAAAAAAATTAAGAAATGGCCAGCACTTCTCAAATGCTGGCGAAAACGAAGGGGTCTGTGACTCCAGCCATCAGGGTGGCTAAGACTGGTTCCGAGGCTTGCAAGCCAGGAACTAGTGGTAGTGGAAAGAAGGAGAAAGTGGTTGCTCCTTCTGTATGGGAATTTAGGAGGAGGTGTTCAGCCGTCCGTTTCTTGGACACACTGGCTATAGTCCCGGAGGAGCAATGGACGGAAGAACAGAAGAAATCTGTCAATTGGACAAAGAGTTTCATAGCCGAGGAGAGTAATGCACGTAAGGAGTACCTTGGAGGTCCAAAAGACAGAGGTCTAGTGAGGAGGAGCATGGAGGACTGGATGCCAAGAGGAAACGAGCCAAGCTCCATGTGGGACAGTCGCCGAAGGGGCATAAGCTCTTCGGCGACATCGTGAAGGAAGGGGAGGTGATGACAACACCCGGGACCTCCGACAATTTGTAGGGACGCCGGTTAGTATCAGTGACGGGTGAAGCTGACCACGTGTGCATATCACAGATCGGTCTTCTTGTATAGGAAGGCGATCGAGGAGTTAGGCGAGGAATAGCCAGGAGCAAAGATCAATGCAGTTCCGAAGGAGGAGATACCAAGTAGACCTAGGGGTAATGGCCTGGATTCCCACGGAGCCGGCTAACCTGGATGAAACCATGAGGATTATGCAGGTTTGCAATCCGCATCTTCCGACGGAAAACAGGAGTATTGTCGGATTATCACGCAGGACGAGCCCAACGGAAGTTTTAGATTATCAATTATGATTAGGAATCCCTGGGCCCCTTTTAAAATCCAAAGGGGTTATAAACTTAGGCTTTGGCTCAGTCACCCTTACAAACATGGGCCGGGGGAAGCCAGTGCCTCTAAATTTACTGGGGTCACTTGTTTGGGACGCGAAAAGGAGAAAGGTGGGAGTTATCCTAGGGTGTGACGCGAACGCGCATCTTATCATCTGAGGTAGCTCGGACATCAGTGACAGACGTGAGTTATTTTCCGAATTTCTTTTAAGAACTAACCTAATTATTAGTAATATAGGTCGGCCATTTTTATTAATAGCAATAGAATGGACGGTGGCGGAAAAGCATTCCGTCTCTGACCGTCGGTACCTAACGTTTAAGCTTAATCTCCAAATTAAAAATCAGTGCGTGTCCAGAAATCTCCAAAGGACAGTATGGCGCGTATATACGGAGGTATTGGAGGGCAGGATTCCATCTAAAGTCCCAGGACTACCCGACACGGGAGTAATCTGGATTCAATGTTGGATACTCTTACTGGGGCTTGCAATACCTCTATGAGGGAAGCTTGCCCATTAACAAAGCACAGGGGAAAGCGAAAACCTGTTTGGTGGACCTCGAAACTTGCGGAGTGCCGGAGAGTCTGTCAGACCCACGGACTCTTTCAATAGAGCGAAAATATGAAGAGAAAGTCAAGACTGAGACTTCTATAAGGAATGCCTCAGAGAATATAAAAGGAAACAAGAAAAGGTGCAAAGGAATTCGTAGAGGCTTTTCTGTGATAGAATGGATAGAATGGAATACCTCACGAATAAAGATTTTCTCTACTAGTCTAGTTGTTCCAGGCTATCTGAAAAAACCGGATGGTTTCTAGTGAATAGACTCTTGATCTCTCTAGGGATGGCTGCGGTGTCCAATTGTTGGGTACAGAGGATATTCTGAATACACGGAAGATAAAATGGGGTATTAAAAGTGTTAAGCCTTTGAAGTCAGCTGATCAGGATGGGATTGTGCAAGTAGAAAATCAGAAGAAATTGGAGGTCTTACTTCCCTAACTGCAGTTTATGTTCAAAGGGTGTCTGAAGCTGAGGTACATCCCGAAGAAATGGAGGGAGGTTTGGGTGATTTTCATCCCGCAAGTGTGTAGAACCTCGCACAAACACCCCAAGGACCTTAGACCAATATCTCTGTCACATTTTCTGCTGAAAACCATCGAAAGGTTGCTCGATGTCTATGTTCGATCGAGAATTATACCCAGAAACTCGGCACAGTCTCAACATGCGTACTATAAGGGTAAGTCCGTGGACACGGCATTAAAAACCTTGGTTTGGAAAATTGAGAAGTCATTGGATTTTCAAGGATACTCGTTGGTGGCGTGTCTCGATATCGGGGGCGCTTTCAACAACGTGAAGGTGGAGGCAATTAGGGAATGATTGTTGCCACTTGAGTTTAAATACCTTGTAACCAGGCTAATTAATCACCTGCTAAATGGGGTATTAAAAGTGTTAAGCCTTTGAAGTCAGCTGATCAGGATGGGATTGTGCAAGTAGAAAATCAGAAGAAATTGGAGGTCTTACTTCCCTAACTGCAGTTTATGTTCAAAGGGTGTCTGAAGCTGAGGTACATCCCGAAGAAATGGAGGGAGGTTTGGGTGATTTTCATCCCGCAAGTGTGTAGAACCTCGCACAAACACCCCAAGGACCTTAGACCAATATCTCTGTCACATTTTCTGCTGAAAACCATCGAAAGGTTGCTCGATGTCTATGTTCGATCGAGAATTATACCCAGAAACTCGGCACAGTCTCAACATGCGTACTATAAGGGTAAGTCCGTGGACACGGCATTAAAAACCTTGGTTTGGAAAATTGAGAAGTCATTGGATTTTCAAGGATACTCGTTGGTGGCGTGTCTCGATATCGGGGGCGCTTTCAACAACGTGAAGGTGGAGGCAATTAGGGAATGATTGTTGCCACTTGAGTTTAAATACCTTGTAACCAGGCTAATTAATCACCTGCTAGGCATAAGGGTTATAACGGAGATGGGGGAAGTGTCCGTTAGAAGGCGGGTTGTTCAGTGAACACCCCAGGGAGGTGTCCTTTCTTACCGTCTTTGGAATGTAGAAATCATTGGACTACTATTGGAACTGGAGGTGAAAGGAATAGGCGTGGTTGATTATGCCGATGACGTAGCGATAGTAATCTCGGGGAAGCACCTAAATGATCAGAGATGTGATGCAAAATGCGTTATCAATCCACTATGGGTTGGGCCAGCAGATGTGAATTGGGATTAACCCATCGCAAACAGAGCTGGCTCTTTTCACTAGGAGATATAAAATTACGGTAATGGTTCCACCAACTCTAAATGGTACTATGCCCTTACTGATAGGGCGAGATTCCTAAGGATCCTTCCCGACAGTAAGCCCAGTTAGGAACCAAACACGATAGAAAGAGTGAAGAAGGCCACTGTGGCACTATATTCTTGCAAAAATGCCATCGGAGGGAAATGGGGTCTGAAATCGAAGCTGGTGCACTGGCTTTATACGGTAGTAGTATGGCCCGTACTACTGTATGGTGTGAGTAAATAGTTGCCAGCTCTGGAGAAATTATCATAAAGGAACATGATGGCGAAGGTGCAGAGAGCAGCCTGCTTGCTCATTAGTGGGGCGTTGAAAATGACCCCCACTAGTGCCTTAGAGGTTATGCTGTACCTTCTCTCATTGGATATTATCGGTAAGCGAATGGCGGTCAATACGGCCGCGCGGCTATCAGCGGTTTCTGGGTGGAAGTCCCTGCAAAAAGGGCACTCAAATGTAGCCAATTCTGTGAGCGATGACCTGGTGAATTTTAATTATGTATCATTTCTTTTGTGCTTTTGTAAAAGTTTTAATGTGATTCTCCCTTGTAGGGAGGATTTGAAGAATGGTCTCATTATGGAGACCTCAGAGTTAAATTCTTCATCGACGACTCTAAGCTCGATGGTAGGGTGAGAGCTGGTGTGTTCTGTGGGGAATTAAATGTAAGTTTATCTTTTCGTCTACCTGATTACTGCAGCGTGTACCATTCTTAAGTTATAGCGACTGAAGAAGTCATGAACTGGCTAAAGCACAGTGTAATATCGTTGACTGATATCACTATCTGTGTGGACAGTCGGGCGTCTGTTCTTTCGCTGGATTCAGTATCACTGGGGTCAAAGGTGTCGTTGGATTATTTCACATGTCCTAACGAGATGAGTGAACACTTCAATGCTAGTTGTTCTGGGTTCCGGGCCACTCTGACGTTGAGGGAAATTGCACGGCATACGTATTAGCAAGGTACGGTATGGCTCTCCAACTGGAACTAGGGAGAGAATGTGTAGGAAGCCCTTTATCTGGGCTGAAAGCAGCAAGTCATAGGAAAGCAGTTGCCTTGGAAAATGGTAGGTGGCTTGCCAGTCCGACTGATAAGGTAGCGAAGCAAGTATGGCCTGAGCTAAGCTTCATGCGATCAAAGATCCTGATCACACTAAAGAAGCGTGATTTAGGTAGAATTGTAAGGAGTGAGAAGGATGGGTCTGGTTGCAAATGACTTCTGCATAAGCTGCAAGGACGAGGAGAAGGAGGAGACACTTGTTCGAATCACTTGGGCGAATACATTACGGACAGCCTCTCTGATATCGAAATCTGTAATGGGCGAGATCTCTTACGTTATGTAAATAACACTAGTTGGGCTTAAAGGGCCTAAATGTGCGATAGTGACCACTGGAACCTAACCTAACCTAACCTATTACTAAATATTTATGAAATTTAATATTCAATTATTGCTTTGATTATTGAAATAATTTTGATTTGGATCTTTTTTAGGAAAATGTGTAAATAGGAGTTGATAATTGACAGTAATTTAAAAACTTAATCAAAAGAAATACGATTTATTTTCAGATTTGCTTGTTAAAAATATTTGTACTTGATACTCAAGTAACTGAAGAGCGAACCAACTGAAAACGAGAAAAAATTATTTAGATTTAATTTCAGGAAATTTCCAGATGCAGGTGAAATAATCATAAGTGTTCTTATAGGTGCAGAATTATAGAAGCAATTGATGAAGACTGTTAAATAAATTAATCAATTCTATCATTTTGTGTACAGGTGGATAGTTTTACTTTAGAGGGTTCCCTAGTTGGAACTATGTTGTGTTATGTTGCTCGATGTTTTATTATAAAAAACCTCAGTTAAAATAGCGGATATTTCCCTGCGAAAATTACCGACTTGACGCTAAGCCAATTTTTATTCGATGTTAATTAAAATTAGAGTTAATAACTGTATAAAGTGTAATTTACTCAAATTCCGCATTGTATTCGTGTTAAGCGCAAACAAATGGAATTCAATTGATTTAATTTATAGCATCAAATGCTTATAGTTCTATTATTTTTCCCACAAAATTATTCCAATCAATTATTCCTATCATAGCATGATGTCATTAACTTGTCGAAGACAATTTCCTCGAAAAATGTTGCCTTCCACACGAGACCCGAGGAGTAATATGTATAATCAAATATACACACAGTGAAATAAATGTATCCACAATTCTCGTTTTTCGGTTAAATCGATTTTTTGTTCACATAGAGTAGATTTTAAATTTGTGCCCCACCATTCCGTTACCCAATCCACATACCGCTCAGATATTTATTTGCTAAACATATCGTACCGTTGTTGCTATTTTCTTCTGGTAAAAAGTCTTAACAAAAAAGGAAAAGGGTTAAATTGAGTTGAGTATATTTTTGATACTTTTCTCGTCGTTTTTATTTTGTTGCTGGCTGGTTGGTACAAAATTGTTTTTGTGTATAAAAAAAATCATTTTCTTGTATTCTACATTTCATTTCTTTTGTATGGCATACACTTATAGGAAAATCTTGATAAATTGATACAAATAACAATAACGTGAACTTTTGTGTGTATCCTTTTGGACACTCTATATAATAGATTCACATATTGGGAGAAATAAATTCGGTTCTTGTCGTTTTATTTAATACATTTTGGTTTATAATAAAATTGGGTATATGAAGATAATAATGTCTTGTTGTTGCCGAAATATAAATTTGTAAAAATTTACAATTTAATTAGAAACGAAAATGTAAATTTTGTAGCGCTTATGTAAAAGTCATATAAGTAAATGTACATGCTGATGTTTATGTAACATCTGTATACAACAAATTCGTTTTTATGTTTTTAAAATCATAATTTTATATTATGTTTTGTTAATGTTCACGGCGCTACATATCGGCTGTTTATTTTGCAGTTGAATAATTTTATTATGATTATTTAAAATTATTCCCAGGAACTCGTACGCAGAGGTGGGTGTAGAACCAAATCGAATAAAATAATTTTCTTCATAACCAGCAAACCGGCTTTAAATTTACTGCGACTTAATAGCTTTGAATACATTTTGTATGTAGTACAACGACACAAAAAAATAAATTATTTGGTTTGCAAATTTACCAATAAAATTGTATTTGATTTGCAATTACAAACAACATAAATTATTCATCTTATAAATATACGAATGCGAAGAGAGATTTTCAATTTCGAATAAATAAATTGAAATATAATTGGACAATTAAAAATTGTTTGATGTATGTGGAAATAATTGAAGCTTTTTTGTATTGAGTAACCTGTGTACCCATAGTCCCATCGACTATGGATGGTAGGTGTTTACTATTGTAACAACGATTATACGAGGGCTGCCGTAAAAGCTTTTAGAAAAAGTAATAAAAAATTAAAAATGTTCATTAAAAATTGCTTTACACTTTTGGATACGCTCAAAACATGTTTCGAAAGATTTTTGCCAGTCCGAATATGACAGCTCCAAAACATGGTTTTTGAACGCCTCAATTTATCTTTGATTGTTGGGAATAGGAAGGAGTCATTGGGTGACAAGTCGCGGCTATAAGGCGGACGACCTATCAATTCGATCGTTTAAGTGCTCTTTACTCTCTTGTTTGGTATCTTGTGTATGAGCTCGCATTACCGTGATGCAAATTGATTCGCCGTTTTGGATTGTTTTCTCTCAATTTGTTGAAAACCTCGTGACAGGTGACAATTCATATATCCATGATTCGTCCCCTATCACAATCTTGTATACGTTTTCGGAAGTACCTCCAACGAATTTTTCAAGCGTTTGGCGGCACCAATCAACGCGAACCTTTTTTTGTGCGTCTGTCCACAAATGTGGAATTCAACGTGAACATAGCTTCCGAACGCTGTTGTTACTAATGCCTAGGCATGCCTCAATCCTCTTAAATCAGTTTTCTCACAGAATCGATGTTTTTTGGCACAACAACTGTTTTTGCGCGAGTGTATGAGTGAACGTCATTCGCGTTCAAATGCATTGTACCAATTGTAAACACTAGCCAGGGATGGTGCTTTGTCGCCAAAAGTCGAATGAAGTGATTCAAAGCACTGTTGTTGAGTTAGCCCCTTTCGAAAATCATAAAAAATCATCACACGAAAATTCTCACGCGATAATTCCATTTTTTCACTAAATTCAATTTTCCAAGTATAAAAAATCAAAGTTGCGATGCGAACTGACAAATGACTTCTGAGAAACATGACCTCCAAAAATATTACACTTTTTGACTGACATATAGAATGTATCTAAATATACGGTGTTTGAATGCACGACTACAAAATTTTTTTTTCTCTTGGCTCTCTCTCTACTGCCTTATAGCCCAATAATATTGTACAAGCACAACATAGTAACGCTGCGAATAATCGAAGATGCTCACCACAGCACTTTGCACGGTAGCATTCAATTAACCTTGTCACATTTAAGGAACAAATACTGGATTATTGAAGGCAAGCGGACGGTGCGAAGCGTGATTCAAAAATGTCTAAAATGTTTTCCCTACAAGCAACATATGTCAGAATAACTAATTGGAACTTTGCCAGGCGCCATTGCCCAGGGAGAACATTTGCCAAAACAGGGATCGTTTTTGTATGGTCGTTAAGGCGATCCATATCGAAAGCTGTCTTAAAACGTAATCCTTCATTGGTGCCTACAAACGTTTCATTTCCAGGAGAGGATTGTGTACCGATATTTTCCCCGACAATAAAACCTACTTTGTAGGAGCAACAGTACAGGAACTGTATTAAAAAAACACTATCACACGGCCATGCCAACATTATCGAGTGACATTGCAGCTATGTTAGCTATTGATGGAACCAATTGGCACTTCATTCCGTCTTACACTCCTCATTTTGGAGGTATCAGGGAGGCAGGTATAAAATCAGTAATATTTCATCTGAAGAGGGTTATTGGTGAATCAACATTAACATTCGAAGAACTGTGCTCAGTCACAGCTCAAATTGAAGCGTGTTTTAACTCGCGATCTTTAACACCACTCACAAATGATGCCTCTGACTTAGCAGAAATAACTCCAGGGCATTTATTAATTGGTGATTTACTGAAGGCGCCACTATGTGCAAACATCGAAACTATGGGGTCCAGCCTAACTTATTGGGCGACTTAGTATTAATAAATGATGATCAACTACTACTTGCTACTCGGTGGAAATTGTGGCGGGTTCTTGAAACTCACGCTAGGAAGGATGGCTTGGTTCGAGTAGCTACAGTAAAATGTCAGGACGCAACATATAAAAGTACAATTTCAAAATTATGCAAGCTACCCATCGAAGATGGATTGAAGGAAGCATTGCCACCGTTGTAACAATACAAGAGAAGGAAGCCCAACTGATAACAATAACAAGGCCTCTAGGCAACAACCACATAGACGAGCAAAACAAGTAGGGAGAACGAATCAAATGGCACTAGCAATATTCTCTATGTGCTGCATTTTTGGACTTGCACATGACACCATCCAAATAAATCGATTCAACCAGTCTACAGGGATACACTTTGAGGAATTAGACAAGCTTGAAGTAGGCGCGACGAAATGAACAATAGTCGTTCATTACAATTTAACCTCTTATTGGGAGGAAATTACAAATTTTAAAAGAGCCCACACAGAATTGAAGTCGGTTTGTATGAAGCTGTCCGGTCTAAAATGTGACGTCATTCT
This sequence comes from Nephrotoma guestfalica, assembly GCA_963691935.1. Lineage (NCBI taxonomy): Eukaryota > Metazoa > Arthropoda > Insecta > Diptera > Tipulidae > Nephrotoma > Nephrotoma guestfalica. The sequence goes on along the minus strand of OY829915.1, from coordinate 66,691,323 downwards.
TCAGAAACTTTGATGGCAAAATACAATTACTTGATAGCAGACAACGAGCTATTCGAAAGCAATAAGAACCATAAACGCGTGAAACGAGGTTTCGGTGACTCGATGGGCCTCGTGTTAGGGGACATGTTTGGGGTTCTCATCCAATGAGAAGCTGAACAGTATGAATCACAATTTGAAAAAATTAACGATGATGAGAATTATCTTTTGGCGCTCATCAAAAATCAAACAACTATAATCGATAGCACCATCAATCTAGTAAAACATAACACAAACCGCACTGCAGTACGATAAACAACTTGATAAAGGACCAAAATCGCTTGCAACAGGAAATGCTGCAATTACCATGATATAGAAGATGCGAAGGCAGAGTGCGATCATTGTTAACAAACATTTTCAAAATGATGGTAGTACTAAAGAGCCTTCAGGATACGCAACAAGGCTTACTTAATGTGTTCTATCATACTCACCAAGACGTGCTGCTTCCATCCATACTTACACCAAATCAACCGGAAGAAGAGTTACAATTATTTGTAGGCACGTGCCTGTAACCATTACTTTACCAGGACACAATATTCAAGACCTCCAATACGTGTAGAAGAGCACGCACGCAGTCGAGTAACCCAAAAAAAATGTAATAATCGAATTTACCTTGCCACTCTCATTAATATGGGACTATACACTAATATCCAGAGTTCGAGTTCACCGATTAGATAGTAATGAAGAAGCAGCGTGAATACTTCGCAATATTAACCAGATAAGATTTGCAACAATGTCAAGTCTTCAAGCCTGTTCACTACTTATGCAAGGTATCACAAATTATCGACACTCCCACCCCCAGCATTTAGTGATATTACAACGAAAGGATGGACTAGATACCGTATGCAGCACAAGGGCAATATACACTCTACTAATCACTGGATGATCAAACATCACCCAACGAACTCGAAGTCGATGTCATATGTTGGTCTTCGAGCCAATCGTATACGATTGTATAGGCTCCAGCATAGTGGAACTCAAGGACGGCTGCCTGGCCAAAGATTCTGATGTTCAAATAATTGCTGCAGGTTAAACAAACACATGCATGGTGCAAACAACTTACGAAACTTTAGTGCGTTTGTTGGATTGGACAAATAATTAGAAGTATTGACAGATCACGAGGACGTGGCGTTACCTTTCATCTCCAGAACGTTCATCGCATTCACCAGTACGCGATGATCCACATCTTATTTTGGGGCGTCGTAGTAATCGGATTCATTTGGCTTGTAAACAAATTAAGGAGAAAATATATCGCCACGCACAGACCTCCGTCTTCATTAGCGCGATCAGATGGAACCAGAGTTTAGCGGATGCGCGACATAATTACATATTAAAGCCCGGAAATATGTCGAAACAAGTTCAACATGGTATTTAATAGTGGGTTAACTGTTCATATTTCCACATAGGGTTATACGTAACGACACGGTTAACATACAATAGTTTTAAATAGAGTAGCTAAATTGTCAATGTTTATAGCATTTAAGCTTTGTTTTACTGTTCGTAAGAAGAAATTGTAACATCAGCAACTATAGCGCTGTTTTTATAATTAATACATCAAGTTTGTATATAAACCAAAAAAATTTAATAAAGTCGCAGAATTACAACCAGTGGTAATCCAAATAATTAATTATTTTACGAAATCAAAGCAGAGGCTGGATTTATCATTGGTCCTTGGAGCCAGTTCGCCCGGCGTACACACTCAACAACACACTAAAGTGTACATCAACAAAGTATACAGAAGTAACTAAAGTCCACGCAGAAAATTCTTTCAGCAAAATAACAAGTAATGGAAGAATTACAAGGCCATCAGCAAGAAAATTCAGACAAAGTAATTGTGTTGCACTGCAATTACAGCAAGAATGGCGATATACGTAAAACCAAAACAGTGGGTCGCATACAGAACATTAAGTCACTATACAAAGATTATGTGACAATAGACAACCAAATTAGACCAGCAACCTTGCCACTGGAATTAACTTATCGTATTGGGGTTCCAAAAGACAACTGGTGGAGAGGTTCAACCTATTCCTAGAGGATATGCGCCAATGGTTGAATAAGGGACCGCCTGGCACTCTGACGATATGAATGTCCAACCGGTAACAAATATCGTCACTGGCCAGTCAAAATCAGGTGAGCAACAACATTCATCGATGGAAATGTCAACAATAAATTATTTAAGAAACAAGACATCTTAATGTGTCAATTACACAAAAATATCGCTTCGATTGAGTACTCATTAGCTGCCGCAGAGTGCTCAAAATAATATTTGCAGCTAAAGACCAATCAGTTGCAAAAAGACATGGATGTGATCGGTCAGCTCGACACAGAAATCATGGTAGAAAGCGATGTAGATGAACGAGTAATCTCGTATTTTAAAAAGGAGTTCCACGACACCTTGCAAACCAAGGTGGAAGCAACGATTATCAGATTCCAACAGTTGCAGAGAGAAACATCGACAACAATAGGATGTCCAAAAATCAAATAACCGACTTGGACGTGCTCAATTTGGCTGGGGATTACGAGAATTGGAGTTCATTCAACGAAATATTTACTGAACTCATTCATCAAAACAACAATATTTCGGTTACGGGAAAAATGTAATATCTTAAGTCGCAGTTACAGAAAAGTGCGGCACAACTTATCAACCACCGGCGAAACTTCTGAAATGGCTTAGAACATGCTACAGTCGAGATACAACAACCCGCGACTGCTGGCTGCCAAATATTTCAATTCATTGTTTTTACTTCCAACGATACAAGTTGCAACTATGAAATCACCACGATTTCGCGAAGGAAATGTTACACAACACACAGCGGTTAAATTTGAGCTCACCATTTGAGTTATTTGTTACAACATTCATCCAGATTAAAAACATGGATCCAGAATCTGCCAGGCTCTATGAATCAACGGTATCTAATCCAAGGGAAATACCAAAAATATCAAAGTATTTCGATTTCATGGAGATAAGGTTCCAGTCACTAGAAGCAATGGGCAGCACAAAATCAACCGCAACACGAACACATAACGTATCACCATTCTTGCTACCACTAAAACGTATACATGACGAGTTCGTGTTCGAATAAGTGCCCGTTGTACTAGCTGCCCTCTTTTTAAACAAGAATTTGAGGATTCAATACGTTCGATGAAGATGAACTGCTCTTAGGAAAGAATGCTTCTCATAATATGACTCGGTGTTTGAAAGGGGCAGAAAGAAATACATTTATAAAAAGTGTTAAAAGACTGGAAGCTAGAGCAGTGGAACGGAAAACTTTGGAACTCCAACCAGATCCGGTTTACCGTATAGTTCTCTGCCGCTTTGGACTGATGAAAAGATTTCTTCAATACCATTTCTTCCTTCACAAATGTTTTTGTTCGAGCACGCATATTATATTGCTACCGCTACCTTTTATCGCTCTACGTAAATAACAAGCGATATCTTTAATATGCTTGTCCCAACCTTTCTGGTCGACGTCGATGTAGTTCCTTATTGCAGATAAAATACTATGGTTTAACCTCTCGGCCGGATTGGCTTGGGGATGATATGCCGCATTCAGCCAATGATCATTGCCAAATTTATTCATCAAATCTTTGAATCATTTCGAAATGAATTGACTCAGCTTTTGTTAAAGATGGTAATCACTGATACTCCAAAGGAGAGGAAAACTGACTTTTCCAAAATACTTTGATGTTATCGTGACTACGCCCTCAAAATTACGAACTTAGTAAAAACGTCTAACACTACCGATAGGTACTGATTGCCTTGTTTGAACCTGAGGTATGGTTCCATGCAATCAACCGCCGTTACCAGATGGTTCTGTAGGTGTTCTCGGATAAGCCCACTTCGACCTATTTGTGGTTTAAAACATGTGGCCTATCTTTCAGCAATACCTTCAAGCTCGTCGTGATCGTTCCAATTCCTACATAATTTTTGTCCGTTCAGTCAAAAATTAGGGTACTCCTCAGATAGGTTGGAACATCCAGTATTTCAAAAGATCGAAATCGTATTGCTGCAGCTTCATTAAACAACGAGCCGAGATGCACGATCAAATTTTTCTATCATATCAGGAAAACACAGTTCGTGATCACCTTGAATTTCACTCCATCGACAAGCAGTCAAAATGTTCCATTTGCGGGATACTTATGCTGATTTGAAGTAAATTTTTTAGATTCATGTACGCTATCAACTTTATCGGTCGTCATCTTCCTTCATCAAGACCAATACTGGTGCCAATACCAATACTGGTGCTGAAATTCGGATTTACCAGTATTGGTGCGAACACTAGGAGACTTTAACTTGGTTAAAGCGTTCTGTACATCGTCCGACCAGGCAAATGGTTCATTAGTTTTCGTCAGAAGGTTAGTGATGGGCGCTGTTACCTCGGCAAAATCAACAGTAAAGTGGCGATACCATGCTGCTTAACCAATCAGACTTTTAACGCCTTTGATGCACATCGGTGTTAAGAAATTTAAGACAAACTCTTAATTCATGATTTTCCACACAAATCCTAAGATTCGCCTGTCGTAAACGTTTGACTACCTCCTGGAGCAGGGATATCTCCCCAAACGTCCGAAACACCACGATAATGTTCTCCAGATAAACAAATACCCTATGGGCTCCAGGTCGACCCTAGCACTCCATCAGCCGGCAAAGAGTTTGACTGATATTACAGAGCTCAAAATGCATTCTCCGATACTGAAATAACCCATTACCAGACACGATAAATACCCCATTGGGTCGTGATGCAGTATTTTGCTTTATTTGACTTTCGTACCAGATAACCTCCAAGATCCTATTGCGATAAGGAAGTGGGCAAGTTGCTTCGTTGAGCTTCCGGGTGTCCAAGATTTAGTTATGCAAACCACCGAGCGTGTACATACAGTGGGGCCGCAATCTAGCATCTTCTGTTTTGATGTTGTGTATTATCAGAGAAGTACATCCGAGCATGTCAAGAGTAGTTGAAAGAAATAATCTGGTCATTGTCATTAATTGTTCTTGCTCAAGTGCGTTCAGTTGGTGTGCTATTAAATCATCATTTTCTATTAACTCCATGATCTGTCCGACACTATCGAAAGTTACGGTATCTGTTTCTTATTCTGTTTTTACTTTACCATCGTACGGTACCAATTGAATTCCTAATTGTGTAAACACAGCCGAAGCTTTACCACCTAGCATGGAGCACCTAGTACCAGAATAAACTAATCTTAACAACCCGAAACCTAACATTTTTACGTCTATTCACAAGCAACATCTCAAATATCCTTAACCCCATCATCATTATCTTCTGCGTTTAGTACTGAATTGTCCTTCATTGCCACTCTAGTCCTCCTTTGGTAGAAATATTTAATTTTCTGTCTTTCTCTTGTTTTTGAGTTTTGATTTGCTCTTTTATTAATTTTATTGTTCTCTGGTATATTCATGGTCATCGAAGTGCGTCGATCCCCTACTCAGTCTATTTCCTTCACTACCCATAATGAACCCCCTATATCAAACGTAACTTTTGCTCCTTTTGAGGCAGTTTGTACTGGCTACATAACCTAAACACTGTTTGAAGTCGAAAAAATATTCAACTTTACCGTTCTAAAGACCCCGTCTTGGGCGCCAAATGTAAGATACCCGACCGATTAACAGAATAAAAATGAAAACGAAATCACCTTTCTGTTTTTAATAAAGATTTAATATTAGAAATTGCAAATTACTTGTTCTACTGTTCGGGTCGTCTTTCCCTGCTCTCCAATTCAGACCAATCTTCACAGATCCCTTAATTAACTTGCGCGCCAGCCTGCGCGCATGTATTCGAGCAGCGTAAAACGTTGGTTACAGACTCCGTGCTAAATATAACAACTGAAAGTTGCACAGACCGCAACATTGGTCAATTCCTCGTCACCTTCCAATTTTCGGTTATTATTCCTTTTCACCTTTTGTTTTATATTTAGTTGAACTTCACTTTAATTTTTTTACTAACAGGTATTTTTTTAAGCCCGATAGAACTGGAAATTGTAAAAAATAACACAAAAAATTAAATTGTAATCAAACATTTTGGTTTATTCGAAAGATCAATACATGGCATTAATATTTGAAAATGATTTCGGGCATATGGGCACCGCTCCTGACGAAACGCATTCTGGACGAGCAATTTTCGGCCACTTTTTCGGGCACTGCTAGCCGTATGTCACGAGTAACATGAACAATGCTGGCCTCCAAGGCGTCAATTGTTGCTGGTTTATCAGCATAAACCAGTTACTTCACGTAGCCCCACAGGAAATAATCGAGAGGTGTCAAATCGCACGACCTTGGAGGCCAATGGACAGATCCATTTCTCGAAATCAACTTATCGCCAAATTTTGATTTTAATAAGTTGATGGTTGCGGTCGCGCCATCTTGTTGAAATCACATCGCGTCCGGATCAATGTTATCCATATTTTCAAAAAGAATCATTGATCACGGTGCGGTAACGATCGTCATTGAACGTAACGCGATCCCCGACCTCATTTTTGAAGAAATAAGGTCCGATGATGCCACCGACGTGTAAACCGCACCAAATGGTGCATTTTTCTGGATGTAATGGAGTCTGTAGGGTTTCTTGTGGATTGACAGTTAACGACGAAATTCATTTTCCCCATTGTTTTGAAATAAAAAAACTAGCTTTACTAAGTCAACTATAACTTGTAAACTAATGGTCGGATTGCCATAAAATGTTGACGTAAATCGTTTGAAAATATGATCATTTATGCCCCAGGCTTGGTACTTGTTGACCGACCGATTATGCAAAGGAATGTTTTATACAATGCAAAAAAAACATTTACTGAAACCAAATGAAATTAATAGAAAGGTTTTAGGGAATGAACAATAATAATAGCCTTAGTAATATCAAATTCAACAGTACAGGGTGACTCTTAAGTAAGTACAATAAATTTTGGAGGTGATGTAGGAAATAGTAATATTATTTATGAATTGGAACATTTTAAACATTTTAAAAGCAATTTAGCAAGTTGTTTCGTTTTGATTCAGCAGTTTCACTTTGGAACATGTTATCATGCTCAAATTCAATCTCATGTACTACAGAAGAACCTTCATCTGATGGCCGTGCCAAATCGACCATTTCAAGTTTGTTCAAAACGCAAATGTTATAATGCGCGGAACAAACATTTACAATTTTTAAGACTTTTTTTGGTTCATATGGCAGCACTCTTTCTCCTGAGAGGCAACGAAACGTGTTTTTATACTCCTAAACATCGCTCAATAGGATTACGAATTTTAGCATGTAATGCATTACAAATTGTTTTCCTGTGATTTGGATTTCGATATGGGGTTATTATGTAGCGTTCCAAAGGATATCACGAGTCGGCAAGCAACCAAGTATTCCTTTCTCCATTTTTATATGCTTCTTGCGGTTTGCGTTGATCTTTCGAAACCTGACATATGGCGGAATAATGGGTAAATCCCGGAAATCGACCGCAAACTGAGAGGATCAGTAGATCGTAATTACAAATCTTAAACACATATGAGGATATCAATAAAACAAACATGCTCAAAATTAATTTAATTCAAAAACTTACCAATTGCACAGTCATTGAATGATTTCCATGGCGATCAACGTGTTCATTTACGTGTGGTGCGATAATATCGACGTGCATGCAGTCTATGCAGCCGATCACACTGGGATGGCTTGTATTTTTATAAAATCTTTCTTTGTACATCGCTTTTTCGCGTGAGTCTGTAAACTTAATATATTGCCTGCAAATCTTGTCTTCTAATATGTTTGTAATTTCTATGACGGATCTTGAAATTACCGATTGATTCTGTGCATAAGCACGTCACCTATGTAGTACGCTGTTATGAGCCGGTAGCGTAAAAGTTAAGTACTGATGCCAATTTCAAATTCAACGGTATTTTTGTGGCTCGCGTCTGGCGGATTCAAATCGAGTGTTTATTTGTGTTAACAAATATTTAAAAATATCCTTCGATACACGACAGTGTGTTTATATTAAACACTTTTATTGGAAAAAACGAATAACTTACTTTTTATTGGGCAGATTCATGGCGTCATATCGAGCGCCGTTCCAAATAATAATTTACATTATTTCGAACATTTTCAGAAGATTCGTAATTATTAACTCCCAGTAATACTAATGCAACAGCAACGTTCATTTTTTAAAAGTGTTACCGCAGGCTTACGTACAACATGGCACCCCAGATAAAACAACGAGGACCATAATAATAACTCTATTTTGGAAAGATATTTGTCTGAAATAGGAAATAATAAAATTGCAAAAGGCAAAATGTCCTGTAATTGTACGTACGCCTTTTCCAAATCAGGAATACTAGAAAATGTTGGAATTAATACAGTGTTTGTTCGAGAAAACATCATGTAAAATGCATAAATGTTCCAAAATTAAAATTGTTGCCAGTATTTTTTGTGCCAACTGCAATGTACAGAAAGACGAGCTATAAGCGGCACATTTGTATAGATGGTTGATGGAAAGTAAACTGAATTTGAATAAAATACTGAATTGCTGGTTTCATTTTGAATTTTAATCTACACAAGGGAATGTCAATAGCTGTATCAGATGCTACGTCAATAATTATTACAAAATATCAATAAATATATCAAAATGGAAACTTTTGAAAAATACAACATTTTCCACAATATGCTTAATTTAATTAAATAAATTTAATTAAAATATGAAAAATGATTGATCACGAAATCATTTCATTGACGAGCCTTAGTGTATTTTTCGCATCAATTGCAATGACCAACGTTTCCTTATAAGTGTCAATAACTGTAGCCCTTATAGCTTAAACAGTCTGCGAATTATTTAAACATCCAGTATGCTAAACTGGTTTAGCAAAATTCAAACAAGCACCCAGTGGAAAAACTTAAATTTGCTAGTATATTTTTGAATTTTTCGTAGTGCGTCAACCTGAATTAAATTTTATTTCCTAGAGTGCTTGACCGAGTTTTGCTAAACCAATTTAACTAATCCTCAGTTTACCCAGGCTATTAAGCTAATAAAGTTTTTCTCGTTTTTTTATTTGGTGCACAAATGAATTGTCGTCCTTTTTTAGTGAAATAAAAGACTTTAGTTTGTGTAGAAAATGAAAGAATGTTTTATTCAAAGTATGCTCCTTCGGAAGCTATAACCTTCGCCCATCGTTCTAAAATTTCCAGTTCTGCCTGCCCAAATAGTTTTTGACTGGTATAGCAACATGTGGCCTAGCGTTGTCATGTTGAAAAATAATCGTATCGTGCCTTTTATCCCATTCCGGTCATTTTGCAGCTAGAACTTGCTTTAAAGCCATCAGTTGTCGTCGATAAACTTGTCCCGTAATAGTTTCACGCTCGTTCAGCAGCTCATGATAAACGACGTCCTTCATATCCCACCAAATACAAAGTATCAGCTTTGAACCATGGATATTTGCTTTTGGCGTTGACGGCTCTGTTTCACCTGGTTTGACTCAAGCTTGTTTTTCACTTTGGATTGTCATAATGGATCCCCTTTTCATCCCCAGTGATGATCCGATGCAAAAACCTCTTGATTTTGCGACGTTCCATGTCCCATTCTTTCAATATGTGGCACCCAATTTTGCAGCTTCTGAACCAATCCCATTGCATGTATACGTTACAATTGTTTTTCGGTATGGCAAGGGTCCACATCAAGCAATTCTTCCAATTTAGAATTTTCTAATTTTCTTGGTCGGCCTTCACGTTCTTTGTCTTTTACGTCAAAATCACCAAATTCGTTGAAACCACTCTTTACATGTTGTATTCGATGGAGCATGATCACTGTAAACTTCCACAAGCAAACGATTTGTTTCCGCTGCACTTTTCTTCAACAAAAATAATGAAGTAAAACTTGACGCAAATGCTGTTTTTTGGCACAAAATTCGACATTTTCAATTACATGAAAATAATTGTTGTTTACGCTTTGTACAAATGTCACTTAGTATTTATTCAAGCTTGACATCTAATAGACCCAATATATTTTACGTATAAAAGTATTGAAGCTTGATGTTATAATTGCATCCTCCGAATTTATTGTACTTACTTAAGAGTCATCCTTAATCTAGATTAGATTAAAATAATTAAAAATCTTTTTATCGTCAATATCTGCTAACTCGTTAACAATATCATAAATTTACCAAAATTATTATCTCGCCGTTCAATAATTTTTTTTGTTCAACCAAAATTACCATTTTACCCTTTTGTTTTACTTGTCATCTACCTCGGAATAACCATTTTGAAATTACGCTAACAAGTACTGAGGCGATATGTACTTTATTGCCATTTCTTGAATACACAAATAGCTTCAAATTCGATCAATATTCATCAATAATTTTCGGGCGAAACAAAAACAGAAGAACCGATTATAAATTGATATAAGATTACAAATAAAAATTTCAAGTAAGGTCAATATTTTGAGTGAAATTATGGAGTAATTCTAGGATTTTTGGTTTGTTTTGTGTATTCGTCCTCGTTATGGTTTGTCTTTGTAATACAGAAAATTTTATGTACACAGTAGAATAATTTAAATAATTCTTTTTTACAACGAAAACAAACTTGGCACACAAAAAAGGTTCGCCTTATTTTCGATTAAATTAGATATTTCGCAGAATTGCGAAACACAAGAGAGATTAGCTAGCCATTGCGTATAAGAAGCAATTGGTAGACAAATCATTTTTTAATAATCTGCGATGAATTTGTTTTAGGTACATGTACGACGATCACAATACCCTAAAATACGAATATATAATTTCAACCCCTATAATCGAATTACATATATTTGTCAATAAAAATGGTATACATGTTTTATATATTGTCGTATACATATATACATATTCAACAAACGGAGAGCTGCCAAAATACAAATTTGTAATAATAATTCCTACATATATGTTATGAAACCCAAATAAAATTTCATATTCAATTTGAATACACAAAAACATAATCGAATTTCAATGGATGAATATTATAATATGATTGCTGTGTGTATGTAATTGAAGTTCAAGCTGAGTTCGGTTTAGTAACAAAAAATTCTAATTCTGATCAATTTGTGTGATTGACGCATGTTGAAATGAAAGTGTTAGAGTACGTACTTACGTATATCCAACCAAAACTATATCTAACTAACAGAATCCTAATTTTATTTATTTGTCACTATTTTATGTTCGATATTTGTCTGTATTCCTACTATTCGCAAGCACAAGCAATTTAGCCCTCTTGCTTATTTAACGTTATGTTTAAAGTTGAACTTTACTCTGACGTCCAAAAACACCACACATACAATAAAGAAGGACACGAAGAAAATTTAGCCCTAGAGCTAATACCTTCTTAGCCACAGGTTACATACTTAGGATGAAACTACTTTAAACTGTTCAAAATAAAGTTAAAGACAACTTGCAATTTATGAACGCCTCCTAAATAAAAAGCAAACTTTTGCAAGGGTACAGAAAAGCATTCATAAAATCCATTGCAAAACACCATCCTACATTAGGAAATTAGTTTAGGTTTTCAAGTTGTAAGAGGTAGAAGTGATTTGGGTGAATGTAAAAATGACGTATACATCGCCGAAATCGGGTAAAATAAAGAAAACATAAGATTTTTACAACGCTACAACGCAAGGCATCTGTTAGGCTGGTTATTCGAAAAAAATTGTTACATAAGGCACAATTCGGTGTGCGAACTGTTGTTTATCCACATTATAGATCGGTGTTTCTCGTGTAGAAGGGAAAACTCCAGCAGGGAAACTTTCGAATTTTAAAATTCAAGTTTGCATACCGATTAAGCCTAATTTGTGCTAATTAGTGCTCACGGGAAAATATTAGTGCTAGTCCAGGAGCCGAACAAAGGCGTAATCAAAATTTCAAATTCCGTCTTAGATCTTTCGCCGGCTAAGCTGACGACATCTGTGCTTATAATAGAAATAAAATTTTCATAAATGTTCATCCATTAATTGAGGGAAAACAAAGGAGCCCCTAAAAGATACTAAATTAAATATACAAAATACATTCAATAATATTTTTATTGTTCAACAAAATAAACAATAGAACAGAAATGTTCTAAAATCCAAGAATACGCAAATAAGATACCATATTCCCGTCAGACATGTTCATTGGCATCCAAAAAATAAAGTGGCTGAATTTGTGCTAATCCAGAATTGCACCAATTTCATTGAACAACAAAGACCGTTGAATGAACGATTTTCTGACATCAAGTTTTCTATTAAACAATAAATTTGCACTGACTATATAGTTGGTGCATCAAAACTTCCCAGCCATAAGCTCTCTCAGTTTCTGCCGGGTTATCAATGATGTGTGTGGTCTAGAATTATCATGATGGAACACAACGCCCTTTCTACTGATCAATTCTGGACGTTTTAATTAGATTGCTGACAGTAAAGATTAGATTCAATCGTTTGGCCCGGTGGCAGAACCTCATAATGCACGATTCCTTTCCAATCCCACCACACACACAGCATTACCTTTCTTGGCGTCAATCCTGGCTTTGATACCGTTTGGGAAGCTTCACCTCGTTTCGTCCATGATCTTTTTTGCACAACGTTGTCGTATCTTATCCACTTTTCATCACCAGTAATCATTCGCTTTAAAAATGGCTCGATCTTGTTCCGTTTCAGCAGCGTTTCGTAGATAGAAATCCAGTCCATTAAATTTTGACTGTTAATTCATATGGTGCCCAAACGTCAAGCTTTTTTTTGTATCCAGCCATGTTGAAATGGTATAAATCTGTTTTGTGATCAATATTTAGTTCTGTACCAATTGCATGGCTGCTAATATATGCCGGTCTTCTTCAATTTTCCGCATGATTTCATCGACTTTTTCAGTGGGATGCTGACCAGAGCAAGGTGCGTTGCAATCAGTTAGAGTTAGAGCTAAGCCAAACTTTTAAAAATGTCTAGGAAAAAATATAAAGAGTTAAAAATAAAAAATAAATTCGATGTAGGTAAGTTTTTGGAAACCCACAGCGATCGGAAAGCAGCTAAACATTTTGGCATATGTAAGACCACTGCGCATAATTTAAAAAAACGAAAGCATAAATTTGCATTCTGAATGGAAATTCAAGCAGAATCATCAAAGCGGAAAAAGACAAAAAGAACCGGTTATGAAGATGTCAACAATGCCACATACCTATGGTTTAACAAGCTTAGAAGCATCAACGCACGAATTACAGGACCTATATATGATACAACGAGCTGCGCTTAAATTTGCAGGTCATTTTAACCCCTGACTTCAAAGTTTCTAATGGATGATTGAACAAGTTTACGGCGAAAAGAAGCATTAGTTACAAAATGCTATCTGGTGAATCAAACAGTGTTCCCCAAGAAGTTGTCGACAATTTTAAGGAACGAATAGCAGAGTTTACTGCTGGTTTTAAAACAAGCGATATTTTTAATGCTGACTAATGTGGCTTATTTTTAAAGCACTGCCAGATCGGAGCTTTGTTTTTAATACAAAGCTCCGATCGCATGCGTGACACATGCAAGAGTGGAAAATTGCCGAAAGAACGATTTACGGTTCTACTATGCGCAAGATGTGAGGGAGAAAAGCTTTAACCTCTAGTGATCTTCAAATCACGGAAACCGCATGCGTTTATGAATATGAAACTGAATCAATTGCTCGAAATATGGCGAAATAATCAAAAGGCGTGGATGACAAGTTCATTGTTTGAAGAGTGGTTGCAAACTGTAGACAAGCAGATGAAAAAATCTACTGTAAAGCTAACTAACGTTAATTTCTGCCACCGAACACTACGTTCGTGATTCAATCCATGGATCAGGGAATAATCAAAAACTTTAAACAACACTACCGAAATTTGATGATGACATCGATTATTGCCCAATCCACTGTTACCGATGCAACATTATCGGCCATGAAAATCAACCCATTACAATCAATTAATTTGATGGATTCTGTATGGAAAGCTGTTACACCAGAAACAATTTACAATTGCTTTAAAAAAGCTGGTTTTATTTTATGCAATGAACAGTCAGCACCTGCCTTAGAAGAAGACGTATCTTTATTTTCCGACGTTTTACAATACGTAAACATGCATGAATTCATTAGAATTGATGACCTCCTCTGTGTTTGCAAGCAGCCAGATGTATTTGAAATTCATCAGGATGTAGTAAATGAGATTAATGGTCAATCATTGGAATTTTGTGAACCATCGGATTCAGACAGTGAATGAAATGTGAATCAGGAGTCAAAATTAATTTTTTAAAGATTTTTACTAAATAATAATCGCAATATTATCCAGACCACTATTGATAAATATTTTACATCAAAATAGGTAGAATTTTCTGATAAAATCCTATTATTTCGCTTCACGAGAATAAGTTGCGTGGGCGGGTTCCAAGAAAATTACCTTATAGTATATATAATCCCAGTAAATCGCGAGAAAAGACTCAAATTTTATTTTTATCATGTTTTTAAACCAGAATTGCTATAAAATTTAATGGACCGATGAATCTATGATATGAATGCAGCATAGTCATGGCCGAATGTACGTTTGGAGAAAATAGGATTAAGAATTATCTTATAACTGCACAAAGTCAACTCTGAGGAGTTTTGAGAGAAGAATAATGGTTTAGGGATGCTTTTCCGCATATGGAATAGACAAAATAATATGTTTAGTGAAGTAAATGCTGCAGGGTATCTAAAGCTGATGTAGGAAGTTATTGTTCCACATGGGGAGAAATTTGTTTGTATAAATTATTCCATACTCAAGAATAAAATGTAGCTTAGCTGTTCGGTTTAATTTATTCCATTTTATGATAAATTAATACTTTACATTTTAATATTATTCCTTTTATGAATAAATACAACTTCAGAAATTTTATAATTTGAAATTATTAATTTCCTTAAAAAAATAAAAGATAAAATGTAAAGTTAGTGGAATACTCAAAATATTGAAAGACACCAACCAACTATATATTCCTATAAAGCATAAATTAAGCAGAGCTTAAGAAGATATATTCTTCTGATTGTAGTTGTATATCACAGGTATTCGAAATAGGTATTCGAATTTTAGACCTTATCAAATAAACTACCGAACGAGATCTATGTAGGTAAAAATTGATGTTTTTTCAGCTACTCATACTATTTACTGCACATCTATTAGTACAGTCCATTAAAAATATTATAACACCAAACAACCGATGGATTTAATTTTTTTGTAACCGTGGTGATCGGAAACGTAAAGTAATATGAAAAAATGGACTTTTTTAAATAAATGAAATATCTTAGGTACTAATTGGGATATATTTTTTTCTGTTTTACGAGTATTTTGAGCACTCAATAGCTCTACTATAAGATGCTTCAGGCTTATCCATTCATTCTGGAACACCCTGTATATAAGTTTTTAATACTATATTAACTGGATGTATTACCATACATCACCATGTAGAATATAAGTAAGTATACAAGAAGCACTTTCGATGTAAGGGCCACGGAAATTGGTAACCACTCTGATTCCCTGAACAAAATATTGGATAAATTGCCACTTTTTCATCATGCGGATGTAGTCAGATTAGTAAGTTAATTTTAATTTTGCTTTAATTTTGAAAGGCATGAATACAAATTTTAAAACTTTAATTATTTTAGAATGAAATCGATTTCGAAATGCAATTTCCTGGAAAGAGTAATCTTCTAATAATTCATTTAGAAAAATTTGAACCACACATTGGAAAATATTTTTTTAAAAAACATCAAATAGGGGCCTGGAAAGGAAATATTAAAAAAATTATCATTAACTAAAGGTATTTTTATATTTTATAATAGCACTCAGTTTGAACAACTAAATAATGAAAATTGCCTAATTTTGGCTTATTCTTGGTGATAACCATTTATTGGTTTTACATCTAGATGGTCGAAGCGAAACATCATAATTCGGTAAGGCATTTTGATTAAACTTTGATTATAAGTTCACGGTATTTTCAATATTTTTGTAGCATGGTCACTGCAGTCTGATGAGACGACCGAGTTTTTTTATTTAAAAAATCATCTCGTGGTAATTAAAATTGTATTGCAAATTATCACATAAACTAAAATATTAATTGTCTATATTTTCCACTACTACTTTTCAACGTTTGTTCATAACTTAGACACAATTTCATAATTTAAAGTTGTTCTCAAGATTTTTTTATTAAAAGTTGCCACGCATTTAAAGTTATTAAAAAAATAGAAAATTTAAAAATAAAACAATAAAATGAAGTACACAAATTGAAAAAAATTAATTTTTCAAATTATGTACTTCAATTTATTGTTAAATTTTTAAATTTTGAATAAAAATTTCATTCGATGTACACAAATTTTTAAAATCAAAACAATGTTAGACAATAAGTGCAGAATAAACTGCCAGAATAAATAATAAAATTGCACTTCTCGTCGATATTTTATAAAGGGTTTTTCAACAAGAGCACTTCAACTTTTTTTTTGAAAAAAACACAAACTGTTCGACTTTTGAACTAACTTTTTTTTTATTAACGAATTTGAACATATACATTTAAGTATGAAACTCGATTTCTTTTGCATGACCACCGCGAGCACGTTTTACGAAATCCAATCTTTGAACCCAATTTTCGACCACTATTTCGCATCGGCCGAAATTCCAGCAATTTCACGATCTATATTGGCTCTGAGCTCTTGCAACGTCGCCGGCTTATTGGCATAGACCAATGACTTCACATAACCCCAAAGAAAATAATCTAGAGGTGTCAAATCACACGAGCGCGGCGGCCACTGGACGGGCCCATTTCGCGAAATAACACGCTCTTCGAACTTAGTCTTCAATAACGCGATTGTATCGTGTGCTGTGTAGCATGTGGCCCCGTCCTGTTGAAACCACATGTCGTCCAAGTCCATTCCATTCAATTGCGGCCAAAAAAATCGTTTATCATATCGCGGTATCGATTTCCATTAACAGTAACGTGGCGATCGTTATCGTCGATGAAAAAATATGGCCCAATGACGCCGCCGGCATGTAATCCGCACCAAACACTGACTTTTTCGGGATGCAACGGTGCCTCATGAATCACGTGTGGGTTGCTTCCTGCCCAGTAACGCATATTTTGCTTGTTGACAAATCCATTTAGCCAAAAGTGAGCCTCATCGCTGAAGATGATTTTTCGATTATTCGACAGAATCGACAGAACGATTATTTTGATAAAAAATTTGCACGATTTGCAATCGCTGTTCACGTGTGTAGCGTTCCATGATGAAATGTATACTAATGTAGTTTCCAAATGACAAAAGATTAATAAAAAATATGGCGTCGTTCGCCGTCCCTATCGGAAAAAAGTTGAAGCGCACCTGTTGAAACACCCTATACATGTGGTCTCAAAATTTCAGAACTGGTTTCAACTGCGTCATTTATTAGATTGCGACTTGTGTCAGGTCCAAATTGTTCCAATATGCAATTGATGGATGATTGTTTGATTTTCTCTATAAATGGGACTTGTGTCGACGGCACACTAAGATTGAAGGTTTATTGGCAAGTTTCGGAGAACTAAAGTTGCAAGTTAAGAAGCCAATATCATTATTATTCACCATTATTTAGAGTATGCGACCAAGACTTACGGTTTTAAAAATAACCAGATACAGGGACAGAACATGTTTGTAATAATTATAAAATTGACCCGGTTTCAGATGCCTAGTAGTCAGAAGTAATTAAACAATTTGTTATAGTTCTATAAAATATACTGAAGCAATCATATTATGATATGATATTATTATATTTTTGTATGGATCATAAAATTTGATCCTCTTGTGCACTCAACTCTCTTGTGCAATTCAATAGATTTTTGATATTGCACACTCGACTATGAATCTAGAATCTGGGGGTGGAATTTGGAAGCATTACGACTTCGACTTACGACACGACAAATATCGTCAGAAGTCTTTTTTATTTAAAGCATTTGGGGTTGTCGGTTATAAATGGGAGGCACAAGTTGGTCGTAATGTTCTTTTTTGTTTTCATTGTAAAGTTGTCAACATTAGTTTGAGTCGAAAGTCGTAAGTCGTACTAATTCTGCTTACATAATTTGCCTCCTAGTATACATATTAAATCTATAGAAAAAATATGAGCTTGTCTTGTAATTTTAAACAACAAGCGATCATACCTGCTCTTATAAAATTATTTATTTTTTTTTTAAATTTATTTATTACAACTGATTTACAAATCATCTAGTAATTTATCTTTCATAATTTATATTCCTGTTTGGAGGATTGTAGCCATTTGGCTAGTCCCCTTTCCAATTTTATTATATTTTTAGTCGATCCTGATTGGATCTTGTAGATCTTGCGGTTTCTTCCTTCGCAGCCGTCTTACTAGGTTTGAATTATCCAACATACGACGTATCTCAGCATTTTGGTGTAGACTAATACGTTGCATGTGTTTTCTCGCGTGTTTGCTTATTTCTTCACTAACGAAATCCATCTTCAGATCTTTATGGAGGTTGTCATTTCTTATGTACCACGGTGCATTAACAATTCCACGATTCCACGAACAATCCCATTCTTTGTACAGCCCCAGAGCTGAATACCGTAAGTTCACACAGGTTTTAGGATTTGCCGGTATAGTAGCAATTTATTATGTAGAGTTAGCTCAGAATTTCTTCCTAAGAGCCAATCCATCTTTCTGTATTTGATGTTTAACTCTTCCTTTTTCTTTTTCACATGCTCTTTCCATTTTAGTTTCGCGTCTAGAGTCATGCCTAGATATTTTGCCGTATTTGCATAGGGAATTTGCTGGGAGTTCAGTTCTACTGGTATCCAGTTGACCTTCTTGTTGGTAAAGTTTACGTGAACAGATTTTGTTTCATTAAGTTTTATTCGCCATCTCTTGGTCCAAGTACTGACAATATTACTAGCTCTTTGAAATTTGCTTGTAGATTCTTCTATGCAATTAGCAGCTGCTAAGATGGCTGTATCATCCACAAACGTCGCTATGTTAGTCTTCTGTATTGTTGGCAGGTCCGAGGTGTATAGAACATATAAAGTTGGTCCCAGAACGCTACCTTGTGGTACCCCTGCTGATATTTTCTTTATTTCTGAGTATTCGCCATCTAATTTAACTCGAAAGTGTCGGTTATATATGTAAGATTTTAGAATTTCATAAAACTGCTTTGGTAAGTGTCTTTGTAATTTATATTCCAAACCTTTATGCCATACTCTGTCAAAGGCCTGTGCTACATCCAGGAAGACGCTTGAACATACTTTCTATTTTTCAAGTACGTCTTCAATTATGTTTGTAATTCGGTGTACTTGTTCTATTGATGAATGGTTTTCTCTGAAGCCAAATTGATGTGGGGGAACTAAATTTCTTTCTGCTATTATTGGTTTTAGTCTCTTTAGGAGTAGTTTCTCGAATAATTTTGAAATTATTGGGAGTAAGGAAATTGGCCTCTACGAATTTTTGTCATTAAGTGGTTTGTTTGGTTTAGGTATCATAATTACTTCTGCTACTTTCCATTGACTTGGAACGTGTTTGAACATTGAACTGAACACTGCATTAATTATTTGGAGTAGTTTACGTAGACTGCAGTTTGTCTAGGTAGAGGCTGAAACGTGTTCTCGAGGTGAGTTGTAAACAACGAAGCTTTTTGCTTTGCACTTATAGCCAATGTGCCATCTTCATTTTTTACTGGTGGAATTTGTAGTTTAGGTCGTTTTAAACTTTTTGTCGCTTTCCAAATTGAGTACTCGGTATCTTTTGACCCAAAGTAAGGCCACTCAAGTATTTATTAATGTATTCGTTTTTGATTTCTTTAATTAGCAACTTTAGTTTATTGGATAAAAAATTAAGAGTTGTTTTATATTCCTGCGCACGACTTCTTTGCCAGGCCTTTCTTGCTTTTCATTTTGCTGCAACCAGTTCCCTAACTTCTAGAGGATAAATAGCATTTCGGCGTATTTTCTTTGAACTTGAGAGGGTACTACTCCACGCCGCTTCTTGTATACTGTTGTTGAATTGTTCTAGTTCTTCTTCTAGCTGTATCGGGTTTTCCTGAAAGTCAATATTATCCTCAACAAGTTTCTGGAGTTTCTCCCATCAGGTTTTTTTGTTCGTTAGCGAAAGTGGACTAGTTTTTTTAATAATCGTTGCACTGATTGTCATAATAACAGGCGTATGATCCGACATAATCCCCTCGCTGCTTTCTAGGTATATGTAGTTTTCGTCTATACCTTTGGTGATAAAGAAGTCAATGCTATCGGGTATTTTGTTTCTATCCGTAGGCCAATAAGTTGGTTGATCTCCAGAATGAAAATCGTAATTGCATAGTCTTCCTGCAGCAAACAGCTCCCTTCCTTTTTTAGAGGTTACTCTTGATCCCCAGTAGGTGTTTTTTGCATTAAAATCAACTCCGATTATGAAACTTGATCGAAGTGATTTAAATAACGTGCAATAGTCTTGTTTAAGTAAATTATATCTTGTTGTTATTTATAAATACTTTTAAGGTTACTACTTGCATAAATTCCTCTTCAATTTTAAGATCTATAAAGTGTTTGATGTTTTCTTTTATAACCACCGACGATCCTCCCCTTGCCCTTCCTGCTGGATGAATGGCGTGGTAACAATTGTATTCAAATATTTTAAGATATGAAGTTGAAGTAAAATGGGTTTCCGATACTAGGCATATATCTATTTTTTCAGTATTTAGGAAAATTTCTAATTCTGGAATACGTTGCATTAGCCCATTTGCATTCCAGGTTATTATTCTTAATGATTTATTTGTTGTTGTTTGCATCATTTTAATAGAGCATGGGTTTCATTTCATTTAGAGAGACTTGCTTATCTAACCTGTTGCTTAGAGCTTGAAGGCAGTTCTCTTGTTTAGCTAGACGAATGTTAAGAGCTTCCATGCTTCTTAGTATCTTTTGGAGCACTGCTGTACCTTCAGGAGTGTCCTCCGAAATAATTGGTTTTGTCATGACTACTTGCGAGTACAATTTTGGTTTTGGTTCCCCCGTTTTACTAGCATGAGGTTTAGGTTCCTCTCTGGTAGAAGTTTGATAATTTTTTACCGAAACTCTTGGACTTTATTTTCGCGTTTTATTTCTTATTCTTTGTAGCTCCTTAGCTATTTCACATCACCGATAGTTTGCGGGATGTGACTTATTGCAATTGACACATTTTGCAGCAATATTTTTACTAACCGGGCATACCTGGACATGATGCTTTTCGGCACATTTCATGCATCTAATCTCTCTTTGGCATTATTTCTGCGTATATGATTAAAACCTTGACATGTTTGCACTGTGGCTCTATTTTAACTCTCATGCTAAGTATTGCTTTGATATTATACACATCTTCCACTTTTTGTTTGTTATTAAAAGTGAGCATAAATAGTGGAAGTCCTCTTTTGTTAACTTGAACTCCTTGTTCAGTTTCGATTTTTTCTTTCTTAATAATGTTTATGGCATTTTCTATTTGATAACCCTTTTGCTTGAGATTCTCAATAATTTCTTCTTTTGCACAGGTTTGGGTGAAGACCTCTAGCCATAACTTTAATTGGGCGATCATTCTTATCCTCATAGGTAAACCACTGATGCCCCTCAGAATTAAGCTTTGTAGCCAAAGCTCTATTAGTTTCAGAGTCTACAACATTAATTTTACAGACGCCATTGTTTACAGATACGAGTTTGTACTCGGCTATCGTAATCGATTTCATAATCGATTGTATAGTGGAGAAATTTGATATCCCGACGACATTTATTGGTGGAGGTGATTTCTCTTTCAGTTTAGCTGGTTGTTATAAAATTATGTATAAAATTATGTTTCACGATTTACGAGATGAATTTTGATAAACGGATTTATTTCAGAAAAATGCGTATCTTTTCATTCTCTAGTAAACAAAACACAAATACAATTTATTATTGTATGTATTAGAGATTGAAAGAAAATCATAATTTCATTCACACCACTACAAAATATCAGCTGTACATCGAACGTCCTCTTGCTGTTATTTTCCATATAAATACATCAAAATGTATATAAACACATGTATGTATGTATGTATATTATATAAATACAGTGCCTTCTAGTATTCCTCGTGCACCTCGCAAATAAACTGCAGATAACTCTTTTTATATAAACGGAGGACATTTTGACATTTATTGTAATTTTACTTTCATAAGAACTCACCAATTAATGATTATAAATTAAACAACTGAGTAAATAATGACAAAATAAGTATATTTTTTTTAATATCCGAATACTTTTGATCCATAAGAACTGTAAATGCCAAATTGCCATCTGCGGTATTCAAGGTGAACTAATATATATTATGAAAAATTACAAATGTGTCTTTGATAAATCGATAAATAATTACCAAAGGATTTTGTTTTTTGCAAATTTTTAAGTAACTACCTATAATTTTGCAAAAAGCCACCGTCAATAACTTCAGATTTTTTTCTGCGTGCTTTGGTATATCATAATGTAATTTTCATCGCCTAATAGAGCCGCAATGGTACCAAAACTTTTCCGAATATCAATTACTTTGAAGCGGAAAAACTAGAGGGAAAATTTAAAAACGCAGCCGTCAATTTAATTAAACTTCAAATAATTTTTTAAAATAAAAATATTGGAGATAAAATGCCAAAAAGTGCCATTTTTTGCAATATACGTGAATCGGGGCCTTAAAAGAAGAATTGTTTTTATTAACTAAATTAAAATGAAATAAAATATGTACTGCCCTAACAAAATATAATGACTTTTATTAAAATTTCGTGTGTGTTTACTTACTTATGACACTCACTGTATATATGCGTTACCGAGTAAGAAAAGCGAGTAAGCAGTGTAAAATGATATTTTTCTTAACACATTGTTTATTAGGGATGTATAGTACTGTACTTATACGCCCTTTAATTATCCCCAAAGGGAGCACCAGATGGAAAACCTAAAATTCCGTGTTTTATTAATTTATTAGAGTCAACATTAGAACATAATTTATGATTAAATACGTGACCATAAATGCTCGTACTATCATAACAGAAAAAGTTACTTAAGGCTAAAGAACCAATGAAAAATTGATCACGTTTCAGAATAGTTTTTATGGGTTAATAAAAAGAAACACAGCATATTTTACGATTCTATTAACTAACAAATAATTTCAATTATAATTTCTATTTTAACTAATTTTATTTCTGAAACAGTTGTGATTTTCCGCAAAATTCTATATAAAATAACCATTAACAATAATTTAATAGGAGCATAATACATATTTTAAAAAAATAAAACTTTACCATAGATTTGTTCAGTATTATAGTTATTTTATTTTTGTTTAAAGTCACGTCCAAACCTAACAGAAATTATCTACCAAACACAAGTTATCTATGTATATAGGTATATAGAAAATAGAAAAGCTATTTTCACCATATAAAAGTGTCTATATAGACGTATAAGAGAAAATGAAAAAAGCAAACTCATAACGAGTTGAAAGTACTTTGTAATCTAATTTCAGTGAATTTTTTTTTGTGCTCCCACTTCATAAATATAAGTCTAACATGTCATAAATAGTTATTTCTCTATTGGAAAAGGATGTTTGAACAGCATTATACGGATGTATGTGCTTAGCTTAACTGCTTCATATTTTGTGTGCTACACATCGTGTTGTAATGAAATATAGAATAAAGTACATCGGGAAATTGGATAAAAAAATGTTGTTTTTGCATTGTATAGGTCAATTTTATAAAATTTTCCAATACCTCTTCTATAATCATATTTAGCATTTGCGTCTGGAAAGGTGCTTAAAGTTTTAATTGCACGATTAACCTTAAAATATTATTTTTAATTACTTGTAAAAGTTTATTATAAAATTTTGTAAAACAATTAAATAATATTTTTATTTGTGATCCTTAATTTTCTAGACTAAACCGTAAAAATAAAATCATTACGTGTTTGATGAAGTACAATTAATTAATTTTTGTACATTCGAGTACTCAGTACATGTATGCGCAAAAGCTTTTTTGCAAGTACAAAAAAAAATGATTTGCTAAAGCTGTTCTGATTGAAAAATGAAAAAATGTCTAATGTTCTATATAAGGTATACATACGTAATTTAATTTTGTTTTGGTTCGGAATACATAGAGTGAACCATAAAAAAACATCCATTAAAAGTATGAGCATAACGATATAGTTCTTATTTTACTGTTCAACTGCACTTGCAAAAAATTTAAATAAAAAAACATTATAAACTTGAAACAAACAAAAACAACAAAATTGCAAAACTAAAAATAAAAAAAGTTGAAACTCTGCAAAGAAAACTTTATATAATTTAGTTGTTCTCGAAAGTTGAACAAGAATAAATATATTTATTATAAAAAAACGAAATAAAATTAAAAAGATTCAATAAGTTTCAAGTTCTTATAAAAGCAGCTCTTCCATTCTTCCATAAATATACATATTACTTTTATATGGAAATTGTCAAATAATTTATATTTTTTTTAATATGAGAGATATTATTTAATTTGTTACGCCTTTTGATTGCGACCTAATTAGATTTAATTTAGAATATACAATTATCAAAACATGTATCTGTATAACTCCACTGGAATGATATGATATGATAAGAGATGTAACCCAATACCAAAACCAAAAGTATTCCAGAATTATGCGCGCCAACTCCCTGATTGTATCCTTACATTTAAGGTAATATCACAGAATATACTACAGAAACGACAGTTAGAAACCATAGTTTTTTTGACAATGCCGTGTTACGTGCCTCAATGCTTGGCCAACACGATTTAAATCGGGTAAGCTACAGTAGTCTATAGGAGGGTTCTTTGCCGACATTTTCAAAAGAGACACCACAAACAAATATCGTGTTGAATAGTTTTTAATTCAAATGATCCTTGCACAGACAAATCCATCACAAACAAAATTAACAGCAATTATCTCATGTTTATACTTTTATATTTTCACCATAAAAATGTTCGGTACATAATGTGTAAATTATTATATATAAGAAATTAGAACATGATTCGTTTTGTTTTATTGAAAATCGTATATTTAAATGGGTATGAAAAACGGTTTTTATAAAAAAATTAAAGGTTAAATGGAAAACTCATCTGTAGGTCTCCAAAGAGCGCTCGTTAGTCTCCTACGGCTGGATTACTAAAAAAGAAAATGTTTTCCTATACACGCCCACTGTCACAAAACAACGATTCACTTTACTTAATTATTATTAATTTAATTGAATTTATTAAATGAATACTAACTAACTTTATCGCAGAAGAAAATTGAAAAATTACAACTAAATAAAACAAATCAAAAATAAGTTAACATTCGTTTAACACTATACGTTATACAACGCACTCGTCGTAAGAAAATCCTTGTAGAGATAACAGTATCACTACGTTGATTCCTATAAGTGGTGCTATACCAGCGTCCTATACGCAAACCTCCACAAAAATCGAACGCAATTGTAATGATTTTTAACTCCACAAAAATCGAACGCAATTGTAATGAGGCCCTATTAAATTTAAAATAAATTCCAAGTTACAGATTGCACAACACTAAACTTTGAGATTTTGCTTACCCGTTTCTAGTTACTGAATATAAGTAAGTGATTATTCTTCGAAACATCTATCAATAGAACATATCCCAAATCTATTGTAAAAACCGGTTGTCCAAATATTTTACTCACTGAGACATAGAAATGTAAATAGATAAGCACTAATGCTACACGAATTAAATAACATACGGTTCTTACCCATAGACGTTTACAAAATACTGCATGTTTTTTTAGCAAACTAAATTAGCTTGTCCTATTCTAGTTATGTGCATAATAATTTAATTTAATTTATAAACCTTAACAGGTAATTTTAATTTTCGATTAATTTTATTATTATTATTAGGCGTATTTTACATTACTGGCGTTGTGGCGGACACAACTATTCGCGGCGGCCTCTCGTTAACTTTTGTCTTACAAATTGAATAAAACCTAGATTTTTTTAAGCTATCGGCATATGCTACGTTACATATAAATATATCCGTTTATTTAGCGTAATTGTGTAAAGATAGCTTTACTGGTTCGATTGCACACACACTTTTGGACCTATTATATCGCGACGATGATCATGGGCCTAAAGAGAATCAAACAAATAAATGCACACAAAAGAAAATACACCAATCAACGTCATCTAAATCTAGTTGTAATCGTAACCATGTTTATGTATAATGTTGTAAGCAACAGTATGCAACCGACAATAACACCAAAAGAAAATTATAAAATTCACACCAGAGGGAAAGGTTCACGTCACCGCATTGCATGAAATTGTTCATGTTAATGGGCGAAAAATAAAAACTCCAATACCACTGTAACAGAAATAGTTCCTACGTACGCCAATAGATGGCTTTAACTTTTAAAAAAAATCAACCATAAATATTTTTAGAATTGAAGAAATAAATTCTCTCTCTTCGACTATCAGTGAAATTGTTTGTGTGTCACCATTTGTCAAACAGTAAGCGAGTCAGTATCAACGCCCGCCGGGAAAATTACAATGATAATTCGTCGGAAAAATATGCATTTTGTAAAATATGTGATACAACTTTTACCCAAATCAAACCACTTGGAATACATTTACAGAGCCATACGGATAAAAATTCATTTCAAAATGTGAATCTGCACGCGAAACTTTATGCGATTTGACCAAAATTACGTCAAACCGAAGATCACGATACATTCAACGATACGTTATTAATGACATCAATCAACTTGTTCGACATCTGCGTATTCATGCGTTGAAAAGGTAGCATTAAATCGAGCGAATGATTTACTAAATTCAAGCAAATCAAAAAGTAAGCTATGTATACTTGAGATTAACATTATGTGTGCAACTCGAGTTCGAAGCTCTTAACTTAAGCATATTTTAGTAAAATTACAAATTTTATAATATTTGCATGTAATTGGAAAGTGTTTCTAAAATTAAATACAATTTACTTGAACTAAAAATGATAATTTCAAAGCTTGATTTATGTCTTTTATGCTATAGGGTTTTCCAATAAGACTGATATGATTTCTTTAAATCAAAAACACACTATTTGTTAAGGAAATTGAAATGTTTTTTATTTAATGTGAAGTACAATCAATACAATTTAGTTCTGATTAAATGTCATTCAAATGGCCTCCACGACTTCTTCTGCAGGAACGAATTCGATGAACGCAATTTTCGAGCACTTTTTCCACTAAATCAAGTCGTATGTCATGAATAGCACGTTCAATATTGACTTGTAAAGCTTGAAGAGAGTTTGGTTTATTGTTAAAGACCAATGACTTCAAACAACCCCACAAGAAATAGTATAATGGTGTTAAATCACAACTTCTTGGAGGCCATTCAATATCACAATTTCTTGAAATAATCGAATCTCCAAACTTTTCTCGCAATAATTCAATTGTTGCACTTTTTGTGTGGCACGTAGCCCCGTTTTGTTGGAATCAAATGTTGTCAAGATCAACTTCTTCCAATTTGGGCCATAAAAAGTTGGTTATCAGCGATGAATACCGATCTCCATTGACAGTAACGGTGTTACCAGCTTCATTTCGAAAAAAATACAGACCGATGATTCCACCAGACCAAAAACCACACCAAACTGTCAATTTAGGTGAATGTAATGGTTTTTCATGAAAAATTTGTGGATTTTCTTCGCACCAGAATCGACAGTTTTGTTTATTTATCGCCCCACTCAGATGAATGTGAGCCTCATCGGAGAAGATGATTTTCTTAAAAAGATTTGAAAATAAAACAGAATAATTTGTAAACGTTGTTCTTTCGTATATCTCACCATGATGAAATTGTAAACATGACTGAATACAATGAAACAAAAAATGACAGATAATGACATATTACAAATGGCCGAAACGTCACTTAAAAATCATATCATTCCTATTGGAAAACGCTATAGAAGTAAGAATGATAAATTAAATGTCACGGTTATACACACAAATATTAATTTAAGAAACTAATTTGTCAATGCTTAAAACTCTCTCTAAAAAAGTAGAAGTTGCGAATTTAGTTTTTATTAACACATTAAAAATTATCGTAACAAGTTGAATTCTAGTTATATTGATCGCAAAAGCCTTTTGAAGTTATGTAGATAAATTAATTGAAGTAAAATAATTAATAGTGAAACAGTGTACAGTTATATTTAAAATTATTTTAATAGAATCAACTGGTGGTTCGTAATAATCAGCCTTATTGTGGTTGTCGTGTCGACGTAAATTTCAAAACGACTGCGATAATTTGCATTGTGAATGTCGTTTACGACACGACGTTTGTCGTAAATCCGCCATCTTTTAGTCGATGACATTTTAGTACGCGACTCTAGTGTATTCGTATACGACGTGCAATTTCAAAAATGTAAGTTAAAATAGAATAAAAACAAATTAAGAAAAAATAAAAAATAATTTTTTGTTAATTATTTAAGTTTTTAGATAAGATCGATTTCGTAAAATTACGTATTTAATTTTTAGGAAAATTACAAATAAAAATCAGTTTGAGAGACTAGTGGAGCTAATGCAAGAACATCCTGATATTGCGCGTGGGTATATAAAATCGGGAAAAGATTTTAAAACTGATTTGAAAACCAAGTGGGAAGAAATATCTACAAATCTTAATAGTTTAGGGCCTCCAACACGAGATCCAGATGGGTGGAGTAAAGTAAGTTTTAATGAATTAGAGGTAAAATATTGAAAATTGTTTATTTTTAAATTTATTAAGGTTTGGGCAGACCTAAAATTTAAAGTTCATAAAAAATTAATTAATAATAAGACTGAAATAAGCTGTACAGGTGGCGGTCCTAATCGCCAAATAGTGCTTACAAATTTAGAAGAGGATGTAGCAGAGCTACTAAATATCAAAAAATCTGTAAATCCTCCAGGAAATGAATTTGACGCAGAAGCGGAGCCCACTGGGGCCCTACAAGTTACTGAGGAACTTCAAAACGAGATATTTGAGTTGCCTTATTTCTCAGAAGAAGAACCGGAACGAGAAACTGTCATAGAGCCGCTTCAAAATGTTTCAAATGATAGAATTAAAAGAAAAAAATGCCAGTTGATTTAAATTCAAAACGTTTTAGACTATTGGATAATCAAACGAAAATCCAAGATAATTTATATAAAAGTGTTCAAAGTGGATTTACTGACACGAACGGATACTTAAAAGAGAATTTGGCCTACACAAAAAAATTATATTACGTGGAAAAGGATAGGTTAAAAAGTCAACAGAGGGCTACTGAAATTCAAGAAGAAACCCTGAGACTTTACAAAGAAGATCTCAAATCAAAACAAAAGTTTAGGATTGATAAATTAAAGATAAAGCAGCAATTACTGGAATTGAAAAGGCAGGAGTTGGAAATCCGGCAGGTAGAATAAGGGCCTTACTATTAAAGAATATATATATATATATTTACACAAAAATACCAAGTACCTAAAATGGTTGAATTTGTGATATGCAATAATATGCAATAAATGAATTGAAATTGTGATGTTTATTTGAAAAAGAAAAGCTGTAATTAATTTTATGACCAATTTTTATTAAATATAATTATTTTGATTATTTTAAAAAGGATGATAAGATCAGAATTCCTATAATAAAGAGTTTACTATTTTATTCCGTATAATAGTTGCTTCGTTATACCCTATATCCTCGCCAGTGTCCTCGTCCAACTCAACTAGGTGTATGTCTGCTGCAGGTTCATTATATTTACTTGGCTCTTGCACTCTATAGTGGATGCAAATATTATGCAATGCAGCACAAAGATTTTTAATTTGAGTGACTTTTTCGGGCTTGTAATGCAGTTGACGCGCACCGAGAACACATCGGAATCTATTTTTCCACACGCCAAACGTCCTCTCCACGATATTTCTTCCTACTGAATGGTACTCGTTATACCGACTCTGAGGCGATCCCGATTCTGGAGCTCGGGATGGTGTCATCAGTACCGGCTGCAACTTATATCCAGCGTCTCCTGTTAAAATAAATTTGAATGATTATAATAAGAAAAAGTAATTACCGATTGATCTTTAAATACCCAGCAACCACAAGTTCTTCTCACCATTATTGTAGGCTAGCATCAGTTGATTTTTCAGTTTTGATAAATCCCAAACCATAGCGTCATGGGAAGAACCTGGATGTTTTCCATTTATATATCTAATTTTCATTTGATGATCACACACCTAAAAAATAAACTCATGTTAGTAATTACATGCATTTGAAGTTTTATTTTAACACTTACTATCAACACATTAATACTGAAAAATCCTTTTCTATTATAATACAAATGCTGCGTGCCATCCACACACCCAATGACGCCTGGGATTTTGCATTTATTATAAAAAAAATTTTTGCAATTGCGTTTCTCATTCTCACTCATTTTAAAAATAATCCATTTACTACATAAAATGGTTTCTAATTCATTTAAGATCTCGGTGAGGACCAAAGAAAATATTGGTTGTGCCATGCCGATAAGAAAATCGTTGCTTGTACCTCTCTGGTAACTACCCTCCGCGAAAAACCTTAGCACAGATGCCAATTTTAAAATATTGGGAATTGAGGATAATCGTATTTGATTTTTTAGATGTGGTTCCACATCTTCTAATACATACATAAATGCCACTTTTGATAGTCGAAAATATGTTATAAAACTTAAAATAAATTAAGAAAATGAAATGAAAAATACCGTAAATATTAGAAAACAAACATGTTTTAAACTTACGTAAAATCGTCCACCTCAAGAGGATTCGATGAATCTCTCAAAATTTTTCTTCTCCGTGCCAATTCTATAATTGCTTGTTTGTCGTCTTCGAAGAATAAATCAACTGAATTCATTTTCCTTTGCACAATTTATTTTATTATATTTATTACTAAATATTTAATTATAATATTTTACTTTTATTTGTTTTATTGATATTGATAGTTATTTTGACAGATTATAATTTATTACTGTTCACAATAGCTAACTTAAGTGAAAAAATTCACAAAAATACGAAATGTTCTCGTTTTTATGTGGTAATACTAATAAGTCGACACGACAACCACAATAAGGCTGATTATTTACAACAACCACATCCCCAGCAAGATTTATCGGATATATTAAATTACTGGAATATGAAATTTCTGTTCCACCAATTTATTGGTAGGTTTTTCATTATTTACATTCATTTATTAGATAAGTGCAATTAAGGTAAAAAAGCCTGAGACTCATACATTTCATTTAAATAGAAATTATTATACCATTCAATTCTACTCTAATTATTTTCCGGTGCGCGACAACTCGGCGAAACCAACTCGGCGACGGACATCTCGGCGATGGACAACTCGGCGATGGTCAACTCGGCTACGGTAAACTCGGTAACGACCAACTCGGCGACGGTAAACTCGGCGACGACCAATTCGGCGACCGACAACTCGGCGGCGGTCAACTCGTCGACGGGGAAAAAATTGAAAGCAATCAAAAATGGAGATTAAAATGGATTAATTGCGGGATTGCTGATTTTTGGTCGCCACAACGTGTAAACAAAATATGGTGCAGGTATATCTTCGAGGGGTGCTAGTTTAGTTTGTCTGTGCTTAATTAAAAATAGTGCTTTAATAGCTAAATTTCACTCCATGTTATAGTTGTACGATTTTCCGCGAAGGTGTTCGATTATGCTCCGACAATCATCAGGGAATATCACTAACGTGGAGTAAACATGTGAAGGAGTTATATTATGGATGGAACTTTTTTGCTCCCTCCTCCACTGTTTCCTCAAAATTTCATCATACTGGTTAGAAAGAATAGAAGTACAGTTTTATCTTTTATTGCCGGATAAAAGAGCGCCCGATTTGGTCTCTACTCAATCCAGAAGGTATACATGTGGATTACGAGCTCGCAATTCATGAAGCCATTCGTATGATATTTCCAGAAACCAACGTTAATGATTGCCTCTTTCATCTAGTGAAAAATCTACGAAAACACTTGACATCTTTCCATCTTCTAGAAAGATATAATACAGATGTCGATTTCGCATTGCATGGCGAAATTATTACGTGTATTGTATTTGTTCCTGAAGACGACATTATCCATACCATAACAGGCCTGGAATATTTTTTACTGGAGGAGTTAGAACCAATTTTAGCGTGGTTTACTAATACATATATCGGACGCCTGTGGAATAATGGCACCAGAGGTGCAGCAATATTTCCATACGACATTTGGTCAGGTAGCTTGTAGTTCTAGCGATAGAACAAACAATTTTGCTGAAGCTTGTCATCGCAAATTACAATTGAGCTTTAGCGATGGTATTGCTTGCCCTAGTGTATGGGTTTTCATCGATAAACTAAAAAAATGCAAAAAAATTTCGTCATGAATGTCCACCGATCTTAAGCAAAGTTATCAACTATGATTGTCGTGGCATAATCGAACACATGCAGTGAAATTTAGCTATATCATTGGCAATTCAGAAAAACCACTTATCTTACTACCTATGTTAAATGGTTTTTCTGAATTGCCACAGCTACATATACATACATACATTTCATTCATACATATGTAAAATCTAGCATCCGCGCACTATCATCAGCCCAATATCGATAATGGATGACATCGTATTATGTCATATTACTGCAACGTTGAATAAGAAAGGCTCGCCACAATTGTGCATGTTTCTCGCACTTCGGGCGGTAATACTTCTATCCTTCAGATCTCAGCTTATTATTACACTGGGTTCAAATTGGCGCCGTGTATTGGTGCGATCGTAGGCCCGTTAAATTAATTTGCACTAACTATAGGTGACCATATCTGAAATATTGAATCCATTAGCTAAATCGCAAAAATTGTTACTGGAATATCGACTATCGAATAAAAATGTATTTGCTAAAATTTACATACTGATACTTGGTGAAAATCCATCTGCCAAAATTGGCAATTACGCTATTAAAGATATTAATATTTACAATTTGATTATGCAACTAGAATTTATTGTATGCTAATATTATATCTATTCCACAAAGCACTATTTTTAATTAAACACAGACAAACTAAGCATGCACACCGCGAAGATGCACCATATTTTGTTTACACTTTGTGGTGACCTAAAATCAGCATTCTCGCAATTAGTCCATTTTAATCTCTATTTTTGATTGTTTTCAATTGTTTTCCCTTCGCCGAGTTGACCGTCGCAAAGTTGGCCATCGCCGAGTTGGTCATCGCAGGGTTTACCGTCGCCGAGTTGACCATCGCAAAGTTGACCGTCGCCGAGTTTACCGTCGCCGAGTTGACCATCGTCGAGTTGTCCGTCGCCGAATTGGTCTCGCCGAGGTGACCTGTTTGGTTATTTTTGTACGATCTGAAATATTGGATGAACCATAAAAACTCATTGGTTTTCTAAATTTTTATTTATGTTAAATTAAGTTAGTGTATCAAATACAATTATTTGGCACATACATAAACACTAAGATTTTGTGAAATTAATAAATATTGTACAAGTTAGTTAATAATAGATTATTTGGAACTAGAAGCCCCAAAATGTATTCTTATTTAGTTATTACATACAAATACACGCTTGGATCACTATAGTGAAATAATCTTAGAATAATGAACGATCACACTTCACCACACACTTTAGAACACTTGTTTAAACTCGCCTTTATTATGTGATATTTCGAAACACATATTAAAGTTTTAGCTATACCAATGTTGATTCTTCCTTTCAATGAAAAAAATTATTTTTGATTTCGTATTACATAATTTTAATTGTATGCATTTATCAAAATTTCAGAATCCGTGTTACCTTTTGTCATAAATGATATCAACCATAAATCTTTAGACATCGTATTTGACTCAACTAATTTAATGGCGAGTTCGGAACACCTACCACCAATCAAATACAAGGTCAAAAAAACAAACCGTGCGGAGCTACAAAGTTACCTAGAATACTAGCAAGCAACTCTCAATTCCAATGATATAAACCAAAATGTTGATAAATTTAACGACATTATGCAGCAAGGCTTCGAACTTTATGTACCTATGTGCTGTAAACCACAAAATGCTCACCCTCAGTGGTTCAATGATAGACTAGTTAACTTAAAAAATCGGAAGTCGAAAGCGTATGCCAAAATGTTGAAAAGCGGGTTAGAAACCGACAAAACAATGTTTCTACAACATATGCTGCGTTTTTTGCGAAGAAGCTGCTCTAGACCGCGATAAATTATATTTTGATTTTTTAAACAATTCACATATTATCAAAATATTTGTGCTTAGGATTTACTAAATCAAATCCTAAAGAGCTTATACTAAATCAATATCTTGCATTATATTATCGAATAAAGTTTATTTATGCTTGTTCTCAACAACTCTGAACAACTCTTGATATTATGTAGAGTACAACAGAGTTCATCAAAAAACTTAATAATTCCTGAACTGACGAAACAGGGACATTTTTTTAGTACACAATTTTTTGATTGTTCCTTACTTCATTTGCAACAGGAAATTTGAAAGAATGACAATTAAATGACTGAATTGTATTTTCAATAAGAAAAAATGGATACCTTAATGTTCGCTGGTGAAATTAATTAATTTATTTCAATATTGGATATTATTGTGTTTAATTATAAACCAAAAATTAAATGTCAAAATGATTGACATGAAGTTAGTTAATGTTGTTGTTCTAAATTTTTTTGTCTAAATTTCCCTGTATTTTCCCTATATTTTATCGCGGTCTCGAACACCATATTTCAAAAAAACGCAGCTATAGTAACGAATTTGAAATGTATTTCAAATCAAAATACAGGTCGTCGTATCTCGAACAAATTCAAGGAAAAATCAAAGTAAATCCAAACCAATTTTGTAAATACTTTAGGAATAAACGGGAAATTGATTCCCTGCAAATATGACCTATATGACCTTGCGCGGGTACCCTGCAAATATGACCTATAACAATACCAGCTCCTCAAACTCCAAATATATAGCTGACATGTTCGCGAAGTTTTTTCAATCAGTCTATAAACAAAGCGTTACTAATGGATTGTACGAACAACCTAGCAATAACAACGTATCAATAAGTCCTCCTGTTATAATTGAGGATAACATTTATCGGCTTTAAAAGGATTTGGAGACGGTTGTGGTCTTGACAATATACCCTCTTCTGTTCTGAAGGAGTACGCTGACATTTCAGCAATTTTATTATGTTACCTATTCAACCACTCCTTAAGCACCGGCGTGTTTCCCGAAAAATAGAAAATTTCAAAAATTACATCAATTTTTATATCGGGCAAACGAGATGACGTTACATGCTACAGAGGAATATCAACTACATCATCAATTACAAAATCGTTTGATTTGTTTTTATGCAACAACTTTAAATCCACAATTGCACGTCATATATCAATAAACCAGCATGGGTTTATGACTGGCCGATCCACATATATTAATCTGGTTGAATTCACCAGTAAAAATATTAATGAGGTAGAAAAACATCATCAAGTTGATGTAGCGTATACGAATTGCAATAAAACATTTGATTTCATCTGTCATCAAAAAGCACTCCAGAGTTTATTCGCATTTGGGTTTTCACTCGATTACATAAATTGGTTCAATTTTTATCTATCAAACCGGCGACAATTTGTAATAATGGGAAATTATAAATCATACGTTATTAAAGTTACGTCTGGTGTTCCCCAAGGATCTCACATCGGACGTAGTTATTTATTGTTTTTATAGATCAAATAACCGAGATAATTAAAAATTCAAACGTGCTCATATTTGCTAATGTCGTGAAAAGTTTTCGAACTGTTAATGGAATGCTAGATACGAAGAAACTTCAAGAATACATCGATAGATTAAGTGAGTGGTGTGATCGAAACTCGTTTTACTTAAATATTAAGAAATGCAAAATCATGTCTTTCCATCGTAAGAGAAATCCATTAATTACCATATACAAAGTCAATAACGAAGTTTTGCAAGGAGTCAATAGGCATATTGAAAATTGTATTCAAACCTTCAAACCTCATGTTCACTCTATTTAGCTTACGTTCGATCTCAACTGGAATACGCTGTACCGGTCTGGAATCCATACTATGCTGTACCACATTAAAAGAATTGAAAGCATTCAAAAGAAGTTTCTGATTTTCTTGTTAAAGAAAAGTGACTGAAATTACGACCACAATTTACCATTTCATGAAAATGTGGCTCGATTACCTCCGTACTCAATAAGATGCACGGATTACAAAATATGCACGCTTGAAAATAGACGACTTCTCTTAGGTGCAGCTTTCGTTGGTAACGTTTTGCTTGGTCAAATTGATTCAGCTTACATTTTGGAAAACATATCAATTCATGTACCTTGCAAAACATTTCGAAACCACGAGTTTTTAGTACTAGAACACCATTCCACAAACTATGGAGAAAATAACCCCATTAATAGGTTGTCTAAATCATTCAACATCAAAAATATCCTTAATAATTATTTATTAAAATTTTAATTGTTAAATCAAGATTTGATTTATATATTTGTGTTTTAAAATTCTGTATTTGAATTATTAATATTTTTGTTTTAAATTAAATTCTGAAATCATACATGTAAATCACAGAATAAATTTCTTTAAATAAATAAAATAAAATAAAAATAAGATATGGGATCTATGTATACAGTGTCTACGACACATCAATTTGGAGTTAAGGTTAAATTTCGAGCGAAACTTTAAGAGTGACAAATAAATAACATAAGATCATTTTCACTTCTGCGAGTATTAAGAACTGAATGATTCTTTGAGGCGTTCGAAACTATTAATATTTTGTTGAATTAAGTCTAAGAAAGCTTTTACTCTTGGTCGATGTGATGACAAACATTACATTTATTGGATTCTAATATCTTGGGTAATTTGTGCACTCCAGTGGCGTCGAAATGACAAATTAAAATATCCTCGCTTATCAATCTTCTAAATTTACGAGTTGACAAGTTATGCCCAAGTTAAAAAATTTGTGTTATAAATATTCGTCCAAGTGAAAAGGCAGCAAACCAAATGACGTATATAGATCCTTTCTTAATCCTGTTGACCTTATATACGTATCTATTAATTTTAACTCGAAGGATTGTGTTCCTTGGAAACTCATATTTTATAACTAGCGTGCATGCATTTTGTATTATGTCTCTTCATAGAGGATTGACTTTATGGTCGATGATATTTAATATTTGAAAAATAACTCAAATTGGATAACTGAATTCGGGGATTACCATTTTCGAAATATCGGCACAAAATCTCCAACTCGAATTCTACAGTGGCATCACCTCTGCCATCACCATCACGTGCTGCGACTATCACTTCACAGTGGAATAATTCATTGGTATAATTAATTGTAATTTGTTCTTTTTGCTATTATAAATCATTTTTTCCGTTTTAGGACAGTAATTCGTATTTATTAACAACTGGTAAAAATATTGAGGACGCATCCACTAAAAACTCTGGGATCAAATCAGCACCACTACGCGAGAAATTAATTACAGATATAGTGAATCATTACATCAGTAATCATCACGAACACTACGAATGAAATGTTTAGAAGGTTTCCAGAAAACAACTCAGATTATCATTTTTGTAATAAAGGTCTAACCAGAACCGGTCGTATTTATTCTAGATATAGAAACTGCGCATCAGCTCCTCGTAAGCAAGGATTATTTTCGATAGAAACACAACCTAAAATATGAAAACCAAACGAAACCCTAGAACCGACACAGAAAAAGGTTCGAACATTTAAAATAAAATTCAAACCGATTCTTATAATAATATTTTATGTTTAGGTGAAGTTTTTGGAATTAGATTGTCGCGAAGAAAACCAAACCTGGATAAACGTCTATTCTGAACCGTGGGATACTGTGCTATCAAAGTGAGCGGATACTACCGGTGGTAAATCACAGATTAAAACTGCCAGAGGATACTTTTCAAAAATTTTAGAAGCTTTATCAAAATGGTTAGTTCAAAAGATACTTAATAATCTAAATCTTTTATTACTTATGAGTAGTTGACCATTTTTTAATAGATCGATATCGATTATGAACATTTGTTCCCAGGAAGAGGAAATGAATTATTTTTAAAATAGGATCAGTTCTATGTAGAAGTCATTCTTAGTTTTCGGTCATCTGTAGAAGACAAATTTAACTGGATTTGGTCAGCAAATTAGGTATTATAACGTATTTAAACTAATAAAAAGAACCGCAATTATATTCATCTGAATTTTATCTTTTTATGCCAATTTTAACCACGTGAAACACTCTTATAGTTGTCACAAATTATCTGTATTGTGATGCAATTGAAAATTTCGTTTAATTTTACAACAAAGTAGTCGAATTAATTTAAATTAAATTCTCTTAAAGTATTATTTTTCGATGCTTTATCAGAAGTTTATATCCCTCTTTAGTAGAATGACACAATAAATGACTGTTAAGAATTACGCCTGAGTTATACCCAACAGAAATAAATTGATTGAAAATTAAAAAAATATGATTTTTATACGACCCCTGCAGTTATTTTCGAAGAAAGTCTCACTCACATTAAGTATATCGTATCTTTAGCCAGTGGCATAAGGGCTTAAATTACATCTTGGTGGAACCATTTCGGCTAGTGGTATGAATACCAAAGATGTAACTAAAAAACTAACCTCTAAAATTTTGGTGGTCGATACACTCGGGTAAATGGTCTAAACTGAGTACAACTTAAGTTCACACGTGTTCGCTGATTGAGACAACATTTTATCAATAATGTCAGAAACCTTATTTTTACAGCATAGTAAAGTCTTGATAATCGCATCAAGTATAACTGTGATATTATGGAATCATATGTTTCTGTTTTTCATTCACGGCGGTTCGTCTAGTATTTATATCTCAGGGAGCAAGGGTTATATTTTTTCTCTTACGATTTTCGGTCAAGTATCGAAAGAACCATTCCTTTGTTCAGATAAGTGATATAAAATGTGAAATAGTACCAAATTTTATTCTAGAGAATGAGATATAAACTTTGTTAAAACATCCCGAATGTGGTATTATCATATTAAATGTGCCTTTTGCTTCAAAATTTATACATAACAAATATTTATCAGAAAACGGGCACGGATGAGTGACATTTAACAAAAAAGTTCCATTAAATGTTGTGTGCGGAATCAATTTTGTGGTGCCGAAACGTTCAGAATGTTGCAAAAGGCCTTCGGTGATAATTGTATGTCGCGAGCAAGTGTTTTTGATTGGTACAAATTGTTCAAAGAGGGTCGAGAACGTGTTGACGACGAACCACGTCAAGGACGGCCATCAACATCAACTGATGATCAACACGTTAATAAAATCAAAGAATTGGTGATCGAGAATCGACGGTAATTAATTATAATTGGCGAATTTACTTTTATTATCCATGACCAATGAAGAGCCGATAGATATTAAATACTCCAATACTTCTCTACTACTTAGAAATCGACTTATTTCTACATCTTCAAATAATTACTTCCGAAAAAGTGTTGATAATTATTCAACCATAGAGTTCGATTATGGTCTGGCAGTGAAATTAATACCGGAGTTTGGTGGCGATCATCAAACTCCTCTACATAAATTCATCAACTGTTGTGATGGATTCAACTGAATGTTGCCTAAGGAATTAAAATCTAATTTCCTTACATTCATTTCTCATAAATTAAATGGCTAAGCATACTCTGTATATCGCTTTGGTACTTTTAAAAATTGGGACGAATTGAAAATTGCTTTGGACAATAACTTCAAAACCCTCCGTTCTATGGAAGGGCCATAATCAAGGCTACCCAAGCCAAGGATGAATCCGTGCAAACGTTTGCGAATAAAATAGAAACTTTATTAGCAGAGCAAAACGAAGCTTGCCTTGAGACGCAAGGCACACTAATTGATGAAGTACGCCAATTAAATTCGAGAACTGTCTTACGCTCATTTCAATGTTGGCTTCGAGAACCTATTGGTATTATTTTAAAAGCAGGCGATTTTAAATCTCTAAAAAATGCAATTGCAAAAGCTTTAATAGAGGAAACACAATTAAAATGGAAAATTGCAATGCAACCCAATACAAATCAATTAAAACCCCAAGTGACAAGGTGCCAAATTTGCCAAAAGAATGGACATATGGCGTCTGTTTGCTTTTCCAAATATTCGGGTCCAGGTGGCTCTCTAACACATTTTAGTGTTTTAAAAGGAAAAATGCTGACTTACGAATATCTCAATGTTGCTCAAATAATAATTCAAATCTTAAATCGGAATCTGAAGCTCAGGTTAACTCGACGGGTCTCGAAGGTCACAAGAGCCCTTCCGAGTACCATTCAATCAATAACTGAGTGTCCAATCAACACAGATTACTTACCGATAATTAAATCTTGTAACATTTATTTGGAGAATCATACAGAGTATAATATTTACGTTAAATTAAGTTTTGACATTAGAAAATCTGATTTGAATAAATTTTTATTAGATACAGGAGCAGATGTCAGTGTAAACAAAGAATCATATGTGATTAAGTCTTCAATATTTTATCCAACTTTAAAATGTCAAATAAATTGAGTAACCAGTGGAGTTGATGAATCCTTAGGATTAGTACCATCGAAAATAATTTTTCTGATACGTGCAGCATTGCTCATAATTTCTAAATTTTAAATGATAAATTCCTTGTAGTGGAATTATTGGAAAGGATTTTCTGACTCATTGGCAATGCAAGATAGACTTTGAGAACCTTACTTTAGAAATTCCACTTGAATCTACCTCAATTATTCTTGATCTAACATTCTCGTCTAAATTAATAATTCCTCCAAGAAGTGAACAAATCATTAATGTAAGGTGTAGCAATATCGAAAACAACGCGGATTACTTGTGTTTATCTAAGGAGATAATATCGGGCGTGTTTGTTGAAAATACAATTGTTGAACCTCGGAAATACGATTGTTGAATCAATCTGTTATACTTAATTTAATAAATTCTAATGACAAACCTGTTCAATTTTTAACTACGGGTTTATCATTTGATTAAAGATGATAAATCATGATATGCATGATTTATCATCCTTAATCAAATGATAAACTCTTAGCTAAAAATTGAACAGGTTTGTCATTAGTATTTATTAAATTAAGTATAACAGATTGATTCAACAATCGTATTTGAAGAAAACCGGCATATAAGCAGCCATGCAGTTCGTTAAGAACTAAATATTGACCTCAAAACAGTTTTAAACCATTTGAAAATGGCTGAATACAAAAAAAGTTTGTCGTTTGAGTACCACATGAACAGTTAAAAATGGACCGAATTTCTATCTGTGAAATGCTGCTGAAACGGAACGAAATAGAGCCATTTTTAAAGCGAATAATTACTTAAGCAATTCAGTTAAAACGTCCAGAATGACCAGCACAAAAGGCGTTGTGTTCCATCTCGATACGCTAGACTACACACATCATTAATGGCCCGGCAGAAACTGAGAGTGCTTGGCTGGGAAGTTTTGATGCACCGACCATATAGTCCTGACCTTGCATCATCGGACTACCATTTGATCCGGTCCATGCAGAACCATCTTAATGGTTTTACATTAAACTCAAAAGAGGTCAGCGAAAATGAGTTGTCTCGATTTTTCGCCTCTAAACTACAAAAGTTCTACAGTGATAGGATCATGGCTCCACAAGAAAAATGGCGAAAGGTCATCGATCAAACTGGTACATATTTGGTTTAATAAAGTTCATTTCAAGAAAATTCTTTGATTCAATGTCTCCCAAAAAAGGCCACGAACTTTTTTCCTAACCCTTTATTTTCTATTATGATAACTGCATTTCCTTAACTGCTTTTCCTGCCTTTCCTGCATAATACATATCTGTATGTGTCTTAGCATTTTCAAGTTTGCTTAAATTTCGGTTTAGCTCGAAAAGCTCTATTTACCTAATTTTAATCTCGTTTATAGTTTGATTGGTTTTGACAAATTTCATCTTATCTTCTGAGATTTTATTTGTACCTCCTAATATGTGGGCATACTTCATCCCTTTAGTTCTTAATTGAAAGGATTTTAGATTATATTGCTTTTGAAGTTTGCTGTTTGTCGGGTGAATGGTTTGCATGCTATTAGTTTTATTGTGAACTTTTGAATTAATTTTGCAATCATACATTCCCTGTTAGCTTGGGATGAGCTTTACCGCAGTGTATACACTTCAATAGGTCATCTTTTGAATTTATGCATTCTCCACTTAAGTTCTGCTTTACATATTTAACCCTTCTTAGTTTTTTGCCGCAATATCGCTGCGTGTTTTCATATGCTAGGCATCTTTTGTATTGCGGATTTAGTTGTAATCATTATTGGCTCTATTTCCACTTTGCAGCCTATAAATTAGTTCTTCTATGAATTTTATGTATTTCTTCTTCATCGCTGAATGATAGAATAAACATGTTAGTGGTCTCTTATGTCCACATCTAATTATATTAATTACTTGGTTTATTTTAAGATTTTTGATAATAACTGATCTTTAACGCTATGTGTTACTAAAAAACACAACGGGACGTG
Source organism: Nephrotoma guestfalica (assembly GCA_963691935.1). NCBI lineage: Eukaryota > Metazoa > Arthropoda > Insecta > Diptera > Tipulidae > Nephrotoma > Nephrotoma guestfalica. The sequence continues at coordinate 66,648,761 of OY829915.1, read as the reverse complement.
ATAAAACAATAAAATATCTTAAATGACAAATTTTACAAATTACAGAGATAAGAAACGATGAACGTGGAAGACCACCAAAAAAGTTTCAAGGCATTGGATTGCATGCATTGTTGGATGAGGATGACGCTCAAATGCAAACACATTTCGCGGCTCAATTGAATGTGTCACGAGAAGACGTCTCCATACGTCTAAAAGCAATAGGAATGCTCCGAATGCTGGGAAAATGGATTGCGCAAAAACTGAAATGAAAGGCAACAGGAAAAGCAGGCAACAGGAAAATAGAAAAACCACTTGCTAAATGTTGCTCGCCAGATACAAACCTAACCTTTCACAATTGGCTAAGAATTCCAAGAAATGAAATTAATAAATTTTTTGATATTTTTAGAGTAAAAAATAGCTAGGGTGGTGTACCCCTTGGTAAGTTTGAGAAAAAATGTATGGCATAATTAGATGGTTTATGGTTCCTAGTGATTTGACTGAGGAACTTGACTAAAAAATTATGTGTAAATTAATTATGGGAAGTACGGTTTTTAAATTTAAATTTTGATAATTTTCCAAAAACGTCGATTACAAGAAAACTTGGCAATTTATTGATCCACTTTCAACACCGTTTTAAGATAAATAAATTTTTAAATATTTTTAGGGTAGAAAACATCAAGGGCTGTAAAATTAAAAAAAAATGTATGGCATTTATGTCAACCTTACTAAGTGGGAATTATTTATTTAAAGTGCGGTATTTAAATTTAAATTTTGATCATTTTCCGAAGTTCAATCGTTGATTACAGGAAAACTGGGCAATGTATTGATCCACTTTCATCGCCGATTTTTTCAAAATTACCTAGCCTTTTACAATTGATTACGAATTCCAAGAAATGACATTAATACATTTTTTCATATTTTTAGGGCAATCAATGGGTGTACCCCTTGATAAATATGTGAAAAAATTAAAAAAAATTGCATGGCATAATTAGATGGCCTATGGTTTCTAGTGTTTTGACTGTCAACCTGACTAAGAAATAATGTTTCTAAAATCAGAAAAATGTAGCTCAAAATGTAGCTTTCCTGTCCTTCCTTCTTGTTATATCTAACCAGCGCATTTCGCGACACATCCATAATATTTATTGTATCGGGCTGGGGGTGGTACTGGAATTTTTTACAAATTAATTACAACATATCGGCATAGTTCAAAACTCAAAAAAATACCCCTAAGGGATGCAATTCTTCAAAAACCATATTTTCCGTTAAACCCTGCTTTTTGCATTTCAATTAATATTTGTTGTATCGTACTGGGGGTGGTGCAGTAAATTTTTACAAATTAATTACAACATATTGGCATAGCTAAACCCCAAAAATTACCCCTAAGGGGTGTAATTTAAAAAAATATATATTTTTCATCACACCACATCCTAGAGCTGGATGTAACGTTCTGCAATTTAGGAATCTAGAACTATTTGTGCATTTCTGGATATTGTAATTTGTCTACATATAAAACATTCGGCGAAGAAAAATGTTTTTATAGAAAAAAGGAAACTGTTGTGTCAAAATTTTTACATTTTTAATAAATCAAGATAAAAAATTTTAGCAAAAATAAATAAATGTCACAAACAATATATTTTTAAAATAACAGTTAATTTACATGATCAGTCACAAATGACTATTACTAGTTGTCAAAAATAACTATTTGTTTAAAGTACGATCAAGGTATGTTCCACTTGATCGGTATTAAACACGGATATTGGTTCGAAGTCCAATATAAATAAGGTAGCAAATCACATTCTTAATATAATTTTTAAATTTTTGTATTCCAATATAACTGTCCAATTCTATTTTCTATTATTTAGGAACCTGATATTGAATGAATAAGCTACACAAAATCTATGGAAGGAAATTGTAACTTAAAATGTGTTTATTCAACCAAAACGGTTCTTATATATTTTTGTAATATAAAACGAGCTATAAATTGGCAAACGAATTTAGACATTTTAATGTGCACGATAATAAACTAACTGTATAGAGTCGTTTTTATCGTTTTACCGTATATGCTACTCGTATATACCCATAGCAAAAATTGCAAAAACATGAAATTGGTTGTGGTTTTTATGAGGCTGGAATACATGCATTTATATACAGAATTTGTGCTTCCGGTGTGACGTTTATAAATTTTCAGTTTATTATATTTTAACGAAATATTAAATCGAAAATTTACAATCCAAAGTATTTTGTGGCGAGTCTTAATCTAAAATTTACAACAAGCTTTTTGTTCTTGTATACGTTCAAAAATGTTGATTTTATGTGTGAAGTTTAATCACATATTATGTTTCAGAGAAAGTTTCTTACCTTGATTTATAAAATTGTTTGTTACATTTTAAAATTGGCCATATAGGAAAAATAATAATTCCCATTGTAATGAATCTTAAAATAGCCGCGCACGCTGACTTACGACTACCAAATAATCGACCATAACATTAAATTTGATTCCACCCAAAAAAAATTATTCGGATTTTATGATGATTATGTTTGTTTTTCGCGTTCATCTATAAACTCTCGCGCTATCCTTAAAAATACAAAATTCTTAATTTTCATATTTTTCATCTAAAATATATTTGTATACATTATACGAAGTAGAGAAAGCAAAACAAAAACAAAAACTTTTTGATTAAGAAAAATTAATTGAATATTTTAAGTAATTAAACGTAAATGTGTTGAAATCTCTTAGCGCACAAAAAAAATTGGGGAACAAACTTTTTTTTTGTCGAAACACACAAAAATACAAAACATAATAAAAATAACACAAAAAATTGTTTTAAATTCAAATGAGCTTTCGTTTTATTATTATTTTTCTGTTAATACGAGTTCCATTTAAAATTAAAAGTTTTTTTTATTTTGCAATTGATTTACTTTTGATAATTTATGCTAATTTTATACAAACGATGGAAAAATAGTAAGAAAAAAATCGAAGTTTATTGATTCAATGATGGAATTAACGAAGAAGAGCGGCCGCAATTTGCATAGAATTGTTGTATTTAAATTTTCCGAATTGTTATTATATTTTATGTGCGGGGTTGTTTAAGAAATTTGAATGTACTTATAAAAAATTAATTGGAAAACATGTTTTACTTGAGTTGTAACTGTTGTTGTCATTTTTTATTTAATAATACTTGAAAATATTGATCATTCAAATTGGTGATTAAAATCATTTATGTATAATGTTTCTGGGCAAAATATTAATTAGTAAGGTAACAAAGGTTACTCTTATACTACCCAAATAGAGGGCACACGCACTATAGCAAAA
>OY829915.1:66434441-66645269 GCA_963691935.1 Nephrotoma guestfalica | reverse complement strand
ACTAAATGTTTCTTCTTTGGATTATAATATAATTGCCGTTGGGAAATTAAATCTTATTTATATGATTTTCTCATCGTATAGCTTATACATACTTATACAATGTAATATATTTAAATATTATCTATACATATACATATTTATATTACCCCAAACAATGATGTAACATCGAATGAAAAAACATACAAAAAATGCTACATAAAACATCAAGAAGAACAAAAATTATCTTAAAAAATTTCTAATTTCTCAAAGATTAAAAGATTTATATAGTTTATCGTTTACAAACAAAAAAATAAATAAAATTTCATGTCAAACAATTTAATGTTAAAAACTTATAACAAAAAATATTCAGAACAAAATGACCATTAGGCAAAAGTCAATTTGATTTTGTTAAAGTCACATTTAGGAAGGGATTACATTTTTAAATTGTATAGACAGTTAATCATTGATGTTGATAAATGCGATTTATCGGATTTATAATAAAATTTACTTAAGCACAAAATAATGTACTAAGCATTTATATTAGGTTAAATGTGTTGAATACGACTTAGAAAGCAAATGTTATTACCTCTTTAAATCATTTACAATAAAACGGTTTCAAAATTGATCGAATTGAAATATCAACGAACAAACTGTTTATAATTAGAAATTTTAATTTATACGTTGCTCTGAAAAAAATAATTCCATGTTCACCTCTTATTCAAATACTAAGAATTACTTGATACTCGTCAATATGTAACATAAATTTAAATATAACTAATGTACATACTAGTATAACAGCATATCCTCAATAAACCAATAAAAAATTACGTCATCAAAATATAAATAATAAATAACAAAAAATATAATAATATGAAAATATAAAAATATATAAATATAAAAATTAAAAATTAAAAAATATAAAAACATAAAAAAATATAAAAAAATATAAAAATATAAAAATATAAAAATATAAAAATATAAAAATATAAAAATATAAAAATATAAAAATATAAAAATATAAAAATATAAAAATATAAAAATATAAAAATATAAAAATTTAAAAATATAAAAATATAAAAATATAAAAATATAAAAATATAAAAATATAAAAATATAAAAATATAAAAATATAAAAATATAAAAATATAAAAATATAAAAATATAAAAATATAAAAATATAAAAATAAAAAAATATATAAATATAAAAATATAAAAATATAAAAATATAAACATATAAAAATATAAAAATATAAAAATATAAAAATATAAAAATATAAAAATATAAAAATATAAAAATATAAAAATATAAAAATATAAAAATATAAAAATACTAAAATATTAAAATATTAAAATATTAAAATATTAAAATATTAAAATATTAAAATATTAAAATATTAAAATATTAAAATATTAAAATATAAAAATATAAAAATATAAAAATATAAAAATATAAAAATATAAAAATATAAAAATATAAAAATATAAAAATATAAAAATATAAAAATATAAAAATATAAAAATATAAAAATATAAAAATATAAAAATATAAAAATATAAAAATATAAAAATATAAAAATATAAAAATATAAAAATATAAAAATATAAAAATATAAAAATATAAAAATATAAAAATATAAAAATATAAAAATATAAAAATATAAAAATATAAAAATATAAAAATATAAAAATATAAAAATATAAAAATATAAAAATATAAAAATATAAAAATATAAAAATATAAAAATATAAAAATATAAAAATATAAAAATATAAAAATATAAAAATATAAAAATATAAAAATATAAAAATATAAAAATATAAAAATATAAAAATATAAAAATATAAAAATATAAAAATATAAAAATATAAACATATAAAAATATAAAAATATAAAAATATAAAAATATAAAAATATAAAAATATAAAAATTAAAAATATAAAAATATAAAAATATAAAAATATAAAAATATAAAAATATAAAAATATAAAAATATAAAAATATAAAAATATAAAAATATAAAAATATAAAAATATAAAAATATAAAAATATAAAAATATAAAAATATAAAAATATAAAAATATAAAAATATAAAAATATAAAAATACTAAAATATTAAAATATTAAAATATTAAAATATTAAAATATTAAAATATTAAAATATTAAAATATTAAAATATTAAAATATTAAAATATAAAAATATAAAAATATAAAAATATAAAAATATAAAAATATAAAAATATAAAAATATAAAAATATAAAAATATAAAAATATAAAAATATAAAAATATAAAAATATAAAAATATAAAAATATAAAAATATAAAAATATAAAAATATAAAAATATAAAAATATAAAAATATAAAAATATAAAAATATAAAAATATAAAAATATAAAAATATAAAAATATAAAAATATAAAAATATAAAAATATAAAAATATAAAAATATAAAAATATAAAAATATAAAAATATAAAAATATAAAAATATAAAAATATAAAAATATAAAAATATAAAAATATAAAAATATAAAAATATAAAAATATAAAAATATAAAAATATAAAAATATAAAAATATAAAAATATAAAAATATAAAAATATAAAAATATAAAAATATAAAAATATAAAAATATAAAAATATAAAAATATAAAAATATAAAAATATAAAAATATAAAAATATAAAAATATAAAAATATAAAAATATAAAAATATAAAAATATAAAAATATAAAAATATAAAAATATAAAAATATAAAAATATAAAAATATAAAAATATAAAAATATAAAAATATAAAAATATAAAAATATAAAAATATAAAAATATAAAAATATAAAAATATAAAAATATAAAAATATAAAAATATAAAAATATAAAAATATAAAAATATAAAATATAAAAATATAAAAATATAAAAATATAAAAATATAAAAATATAAAAATATAAAAATATAAAAATATAAAAATATAAAAATATAAAAATATAAAAATATAAAAATATAAAAATATAAAAATATAAAAATATAAAAATATAAAATATAAAAATATAAAAATATAAAAATATAAAAATATAAAAATATAAAAATATAAAAATATAAAAATATAAAAATATAAAAATATAAAAATATAAAAATATAAAAATATAAAAATATAAAAATATAAAAATATAAAAATATAAAAATATAAAAATATAAAATATAAAAATTTATATAAAAATATAAAAATATAAAAATATAAAAATTTTAAAATATAAAAATATAAAAATATAAAAATTTATATAAAAATATAAAAATATAAAAATATAAAAATATAAAAATATAAAAATATAAAAATATAAAAATATAAAAATATAAAAATATAAAAATATAAAAATATAAAAATATAAAAATATAAAAATATAAAAATATAAAAATATAAAAATATAAAAATATAAAAATATAAAAATATAAAAATATAAAAATATAAAAATATAAAAATATAAAAATATAAAAATATAAAAATATAAAAATATAAAAATATAAAAATATAAAAATATAAAAATATAAAAATATAAAAATATAAAAATATAAAAATATAAAAATATAAAAATATATGAAAATATAAAAATTTAAAAATATAAAAATATTAAAATATAAAAATATAAAAATACAAAAATATAAAAATATAAAAATATAAAAATATAAAAATATAAAAATATAAAAATATAAAATATAAAAATATAAAAATATAAAAATATAAAAATATAAAAATAAAAAAATATAAAAATATGAAAATATAAAAATATGAAAATATAAAAATATAAAAATATAAAAATATAAAAATATGAAAATATAAAAATATAAAAATATAAAAATATAAAAATATAAAAATATAAAAATATAAAAATATAAAAATATAAAAATATAAAAATATAAAAATATGAAAATATGAAAATATAAAAATATAAAAATATAAAAATATAAAAATATAAAAATATAAAAATATGAAAATATAAAAATATAAAAATATAAAAATATAAAAATATAAAAATATAAAAATATAAAAATATAAAAATATAAAAATATAAAAATATAAAAATATAAAAATATAAAAATATAAAAATATAAAAATATAAAAATATAAAAATATAAAAATATAAAAATATAAAAATATAAAAATATAAAAATATAAAATATAATAATATTCTTGCAAAAATTTTGGAAAACCATTAAAATGTTTCTTTTTTAAATTTTGAAAATTTTAATTACCTTAATTTGTTTTTGGCGCAACTGTCAAAAAAATAAAAAATATTGGAGGCACAAAAATATTTTCTAAATTGTTTACTAGGCTTCTAAAAAAAAATACGACAATGGTTTAAAAGGTATACGGAAGCTTAAACATCCACAAATTATTCAGTTAATAAGCGGATTTCTCGAAAGAGGAACTCTGATTGCTTAGGAGCAATCATCGACGGATTTTTTAAATCTTCATGAACAACTTGTATCAATTTTTTTTATTGCAAAACGCAAATTAAATTTTATTGTAAATTTATATTTTTTATTTGTCACTAACAATTATATTATTTTTAAACCATTTCTAAAACTTAAAAACGAAATATTATTTTATTAAATTACAACAAAATATCTGATATCGTAGAAAAATGAAAAAATTATTTAATGACTGTAGGTTTCTTTAGTTAAATATTTAAGTTAAAGTTTATATTAATAGAAGGTTTTTATTAAATTAAAATAATTATTTGCTGAGCTTTCGATGTCAATTCGACATCATTATCATTACCTTTGATGATGATGTTGGATTGACATAGAAAGGTGAGTAAATAAATATTTTAATTTAAAAAAAAACACGAGCCAGAAACCAATAAAAACGTTCTATTACTTTTATTGGCTCATTAAATATTTTTAAATTACGTTTAAAAGTTTATATATTCATTTAAAATAATTATTATTTATTTAACTTTACGTATCATAGATGCATCATCCAAATTTTAAACTAAAGGAAAATATTTTTGGATCTACAGTTTTTTAAGCTTTTGGTGCCAACTGTAGCAAGCAAAAAAAGTTGTTAAAAAGATATAATTTATTTCTTAAAATTTCTTTTGATTTTTACAAATAGGGTTTTATGATACCCGAAACTTTTCTGAAATAAATATGTTAATTATGGAATTTTAATTTACTTTAACGTTTTTGCGCATTTTGAAATAAAGTATTCGAACATTTATAACAAAACACAGTTTTATAAGTATTACATTGGATTCAAAGACTTTTTGTTTAAATATTGAAATGCATTGAAGCTTTTTACTTTATATTTTTCTCAGTATACAAATTGAAAATTCTGTGATTTAGCAGAAATTTGTAATGCACTTTCACTATTTCGGTTTATTGATGAATATTATGTTTGCTTTAAAAACCAGTATTAGGTTTTTTTAATACTATTTAGTTACAATGTTGATAAAAGTTCTACTCGCAAAAAATGTATATCTTTTTGTCTCTAAATCGTTGAAGGTTTATTAAAATCGCCCATAAAATGTAAACCATAAATAACTTTCATAACGCACATATATCAAATAATTTTAGAACATTTCAAAAAAGTAATTGACATTTCATTTATGATAACGTAAAAATATTCATCTGCGATGATGATGATAGCGCAAACGAAACAAATAAATAAAATATTATGAAATATTTGTTTTATTTTTTGACAATCAATATATACACATAAATGTTTAGCTACTGTATATAAAGTACATAGATCTAAAAATAAATAATAATCTCGAGTACATAAACAAAAATCGAACAGAAAAAACAATGATGTATTAAAATGGAAAAACTCAACAACAACAATAGCAATAACTTCAACAACAACAATAACAAAAATTGGAAGGAAATTGAAAATGTTTTTGTGTGCTTCCAATATTTGTTTACTCGTGGAAAAAAAAGTTAAATTAAATTCGAAATATATAACAGAGTAGAGTACTGGTATAGTCTACACGCCTAAAACATCACATATTTGTGTATATTTTTATTCTCTGTAATCATTGACCTAGTTTAAAGTTAATTTTGTTGATTTCGTATAATACAATACAAGAAAATATTTTGGTTATAAATTTTAATTTATGGTTCAACAAAAATTAATTCTAATCTTTAGAATGGTATCTCACCGAGAAAAAAATGTCAAATATTTTATTTTTGTGAAAAGGGTTTTGTTTTATTCGTTTTGTGCTTTTCATTGATATATCTTCAGAGTACCGATGGATTATGTAAGATAATGTATATAGTTGGTTTAATAATAACAAAATATGAGTGTATATATATCACTACATAATCGTAAAGCGCCTCTTCGTCAAATTTCACCAACAAACAAAAAACTATAATTTTTAGTCCATCCGATATAAAAATAAAATTCCTTTCATACCCATCTATGGATATGTTCATTTAATGAAACTTCATGTACAGAAAAAAAATCTGGAATGTCTTTTGTCTATGCTGGAATATTAAAAATACCTACGGTAGAATAGCCATGCCATTTTTTATCCTTATTGTATCCTCTTTGTGTATAGACGAGTATTTATCTGGAAATGAAAAATCCAGCTTAAATTATAATTCCGGTTCTCAATTAACTTACTATATTCGTCTTCTAATTAAAAGTTAATTTTCGGTTTGACTATTTCACTTTGTTCTTGTCCTAGGTTTTTAATTTACAAAAAAAAATTTATTATATCAGGTTGAGCCGAAATTTCTGTAGTGTGATACACTACTAAAATAGCTTTCGTTTAAATTGTCATTGAGAATTCATATACCAACCAAAAAAAATGTGAATTATAAATAATAAAACAACAAATAAGTTAATAATTAAAAGAAAACAATCATAGCTTTTAGCATAGTAGCAGATATAAAAAAAATTTAAACCACAATACGAGAACAAAGTATAAGGAAAAACTTTTTTTTTTTTATTATTTTTCATCTCTCTGTGAAAAGGAAAATTTTTCTGGTTTTTTTAATTTTGTCTAAATATAAATTATAATATATATTCCAAGGATTATATGGAGAATGGAAAAACAGAAATGTACAGGTTTTAAATGTGGTATTAAATAAGAAACTTTAACCAAATTAGATGTAACCAAATGGTAAAATGAGAAATCCTAGGTAACCTGCTTTTTTGCTATAAATCTAATTTGGTTTCAAGTACTGTGAACTGATTTTATCGTTACGGTGTATGAACATCTAATGACCTTTGCGCGTGGCTTTATTCTGTGTAGTAACCCAGTCATAGTCTGCAAAGATTTATGTTTTTTCAATATAACTAAGGTTTTTTTATGTTGACAAAAATGACAAAGTTAAGTGTATATTAAAGTTGTATGTACGATAATAAACAATGAAGCTAACGACAACAAAGTACTTTTGTGTATTACGTACTATATGTACAAGTACACAGACAAAAACCATTAAAATGAAAACCCTAAACAACAATTTTTTATGTCATTTTATATTTCATGCAAATGATCAATAAATACGAGCATTATTATCATTTAGAGCTTTTGTAATATGGCAGAGCAAAATGAAAAGCCAAAAACCATAAAAACGTTCGAGGAAAAAAATATAATTCTAAGTGTTTTCCTTTTAATTGTCCACCAGTTTTTTTTTTTAAATAAAAAGAATACCCATCTTTGTAATATCATTTTAATTGAAATTTTATTTAAAATATATACAAATAATTTTTTGCCAGCCATTTTCTTTACTGGGTAATGTTATGTAGATTTTTTTTGCTCTCCAAATACGAGTACAATTAAACCATTATTTTATGTTTTTAAAATAATTATTTTCGGTTCTTTTATTTTTATGTTCAATGAGATATAATTAATGAAGAAACTAATTTTATTATTTGTTTATATAGTTATTATTTTTATGACTGTGCTTTCTAAATACTTTCCGCTTGCCTTCGACGAGAGTTAATTTGATTTTAAATTGTTATGCTTTTGTTGCTGATATAAATGTCAGCGACATCTTTATGGTGTATCGTCTATTTGAACGATCTGTGAAAAATCATTTACAATATATTTGTTAATATTAACCAAATTGTTTTGTTGCATAAACTTCGTGCTATAATGATTATGATTCACACAACATATGAATTTGTAGTTAACAGTTTAGCTGTACTTACCCATTTAAAAATAACTGTCCCCACTCCCCGCCCTCCCTCAAATTAAACGATGATTTCAATTGAGTATTTTTTGTGAGCAAGAAGATTATTGGGCAATAGTTAAAGTTGCAAGAAACAGAAAAAGATTGAGGGTCATTCTAATATGTTAGAGTTAGACAGTTTTCAGTATGTATAGTTTAATATACTCAATGATTTGAGGACAAATATATTAATTTTCATTGTTTTTCAGTTTTTTGAAGTTCTTCAGGCTCTCTAAAGATGCCTACAAGGATTTATTAGACGAAGTTAATCCGAAAATGAAGGTAATGAAACGTATATCGTCAGTACCAAATATTTTAAAGTTAGCTGCTACCTTGAAATTCTATGCTGAAGGAAGACATCAGACGTGTCCAGTAGTTCTGAAGGAAATGCTTGACATTTTGGAGGAAAATATATGCACAAAATGGATTTCATTTCAATACACACATGAGGAAAAAAGAAAAGCTTTTCTTGAAAGAAGTGGAATACCAGGGATCTACAAGACTTACAAGATTTGTACTATAACAGAAAAGGCTTTCATAGCCTAAATGCAATGATAGTAGGTGCAATAATTCAAACGAGTGTTTCGATTTTCATTTAAACAATTTTATTTATACAGGTTTGCGACAATAGAATGCAAATCAGATACGATTAATCGATGGGTCGAATATCGTTGATAGACCAGCAATTTAATTTCCTTCCTTAAAGGGAAGCGAAAAATTTCGCAAAAAATTCACAAATATGCGAGGAATGACTAGCAACCGAACTCTGATAGGTTATTTGAAATGGGATAAGATGTTAACTAGTCCTCAATTCGCACCGCATAATTACACAAAAATCAATTTAGGCTTTTGAACTCTTTCCGGGCTAGATAAAAATATGGGTTGTAATATATGCCATGTAGTTTGAACAATCTATGTGTCTTGTAGCGACGTTTCTCCAGATTCATTAATTCCTTATTATGTCAAGGCTCCTAAAAGCCAGCTTTTTTAGATAAATATTAAAACTATTTCGTTTAAAATTCGGCCCCGTTGGATGAAATTCCAATTGCTATTTCCAAAAAATTCGTTCAAACATGTAGAGTTAGCGTTTCTAAAATAAAAATAAACATCAGGTAATGGCTAATATTTAAATTTTTCCAGTGAAATCTACACATAAAAAAATCTACTATAAATACTATCTCGCATACATAAAGCATCATTAACAAAAATCAGATCTAAGAGTTTACCTCGGCTGTTGCTGGTACGATTAAGTTAAGTTATCGGTATACTAGCCAAGTAGTCTATAATTGATAATGCTCTTATGTCTGCATGTAAATATACTGACAACATCAGTACAGTCTATATCAGTTAAATTAAAATCACTTAGAGTGACAAGCTGATCGTTGAATCGTAGTACAGGTACCACAGCAAAATCGACAAAATTGATAATCGTATTGTAGCTTGTTACAGGATGGCATGAAGCCAACCCGCAGATTCAACTAAATATGCAGAACCCTCTTTCACGGTGATTTTTCCGACTAGATCTCAAGGTTCTGGGTCGTGGGGAAGTTGAGGCTTGCATATTCCTGACCTACACCGTGGAACAGAACAAAAATAAAAAATAAATACTGAATCTAAATTGAATTTACACCAGAATTAAATCAGCCGAAATTTGAGGAACAATGATAAATCTAATAAAAACCGGGTGTGACGAACCAGGAAAGGCTGAATATACATCCCCCCGAATGACCCATCGATTACTAGAGACGTCTCCTCAATAGACAAAGCCTCTCTTCACCCGGAGAGACCTCTAGGTAATCTCCCACATTACACACATCGACAGCTGGATACTGCCGAAGTGCCACGGAGAGACCCTGTAGGTTTTACGGTCGCCCCCGAATGGACGACATGTATGCTGGACTCACCACTCCGACTCTGTGGATGTCCTGCCAAGGGAATGTTGGGGAGTGACAAACCCAGCCTGCAACTAAGGAGCCGACACGAAATGAGCCCCTCCTCACCCATCATACCAATCCGAAAAATTTAGTAAATCATTTTATCACAAAAAAACAAAAGAACAAAAGTAGGTAACATAATCAGGTCAATAACGGAAAAACAAATCGAGGCCGAAGAGGAAGAAAGAAAATGTAAAATCGAGTACCAGGAAACACCGAGCTTCTTTTTTATTTAAATAAATTTTCACCAAACGATCATAGGTGGAAGGAGGAAAAAAATTAATCAAACAAAAATGATCGCACAACTTTAATAATTACGTTCACATGAACACTGGATGTGAACAAAAACGCTAAACAAAATATTAAAGCTAATTTCCACAGAAACAAAAGATTTTAGTATCAATGTTATATAACAGATGGTAATGCCATCAGTAAAATGCACCAATTATTCGATGGTAGCGAAATTAAAAAAATTACAAATGAAATGATGCTATGATCCCTAAAGGGGTCGTAACAAACCAGGGAATGACCCATACCCTGAGAAGTCTCATATAGCCGGGCCTAAAATACCACGACATAAAAAAAAAATCAAAATAAACTAATCGAACTGTATCAAAAATGTACTGCAACAAACCGTAATTTAATCGAACATATGGTACTTTTCTAAGCGGATATCCCTGACATGAAACGAACTGTTTTATATTTAAATAGGTTAATGAAATTTAATGGAACAAACAAATAAAATAAACAAATAATTCGGACAAATAAAAAATTGGAATAAATTAATAATTAAAAGTAAACAAACAAAAAAAATTAATAAATAATTAATTTGAATAAATAAATAAATCATCAGTCAAATCTCCTCCGCGCCGGATGATAAATATAACCATAAAATAAATCTCAAAGAAAACTAATAATAACTCTCTCAAGGTGCTCAATCAGAATAAAGAAACAAATGAAAACTAAAAAAAATTAAGAAAATAATTGGAAAAAACTTACTAAACAAATTAAAACTACTAATCCCAGAGCAATGGATAGAAGAGTCTTCCGCAATCAAACACAACAGGGGAAATGGAAAACCCTTCCAACCGATGATTTGAGCAAAAAACAAAAGAAAAAAAATGAAAAGAAAATCTTAAGGATGGTTGAAATATTTAACTAAACACAAAAGAACGAATAGAAGTGCTCCTCCACAATCGAACACAGCATAGTAGAAATGGAGAAACCATTCCAACCGATAGATTGGCGATAAATGTCTGATGCATACACATCTGAGCATAATCAAACATACAATATTACAGACGTGAGTGCCAACCGGAAGGGAAACTTTGGTGTGCGCATTCGAACGAATTCAAACAACGCCACGCGATGGTTTCAGAATCGAATGCGTACACGGAAGCTAAAAAAAAAACTAAAAAACTGAATAAAAGATTAAGTAGAAAAAATTGACTAAAAAGATTAGAACTAAAAACTGAAGAAAAAAAATTTACGTTACGTTTAATTCACACAAATTTAAATAAGGCTGAATGTCCCAAATAAAGTAAATTGGAATAATTCCATACACACAATAACTCAAAAAAAAAATTTGCAATATAATTGAATAATAATGGAATGGCTACCTGGTAAAATTGGGTTCTAGGGTCGAGGTCTTCTAGCAACCGGAGGCATGTAATTTCCCATTTTAACGACGAGATATTTGACGAGAAACCCTCGAAAGTGGTGCCTTATCGTATCTTCCTTTAGAAGGGCTCGTTGGATTTTTTTTTTAAATACGAAACATGACGAAAAATAATAATAATAATAATCACAAAAATCAAACCAACACACCCAAAAATACGCCGTGATAGTGAAATAATACAGTAAGAAATAATAAGGAACAGAAAAAAGCAAAATAAATTGAAGTATTAATTTGAACCCGTGGGTTCCAATACAACCCATAAACTAAATCAAAAATTGTCACAAAAAAAATCAAATAAAAATTAAAAATCAAAATTTAAATCAAAAGGACGATATGGATGGTATACTGGGAGTAAAAATCCCACCTCGTGTCGGATGAATAACATTCTGCACAATCAAACGCAACATAGTGGAAATATAGTAAATCAGATGTCCCGAGAAAAGGGGTTTGACACCCATATCTACGCGTATTCAAAGAACCCGGGCTGGTTACGGTCGCAGATGACGATGCAAACCGAAAGAAAGCGTTGGTGTGCACATCCGTGTGAATTCAAACAACAGCAAGCGCTGGTTTCGACACTGGATACGTGTGCCAAATGGACTGTAACTACTCTAAAAAAATTTACAAAAATGGAAACTAAAAAAAATTATTTTTAAAATTCGCAACTTGGACGCCACTGTTATAGGAAGGCATGATACTAACCCGTAGATTCATCTAAATATGCACAACCCTCTTTCACGGTGATTTTGCCGACTAGATCTCAGGGTTTTGGGTCGTGGCGAAGTTGAGGCTTGTATATTCCTAGCCTACACTGTGGGACGGAACAAAAATTAAAACTGAAACTAAATTGAACGTACATCAGAATTAAATAGGCTGAAATTTGAGGAACAATGATAAATCTAATAATAACCGGGTGTGTCTACCCAGGAAAGAGCAGATCTCCCCGAATGACAAGTACAATGTCTGCTGAAGAGACCCCCCGAATGACCCATCGAACAATAGAGGCCGATGGCTAGCCACAACGAAGTAGCATTAGAGAGTGGGGACGGCTCGCCAACAGACAAAGCCTTTCTTCACTCGAAGAGACCGCTAGGTAATCTCCCACATTACACACTTCGACAGCTGGAGATTGACGAAGTGCCACGATGAGATCATGTAGATTTTACGGTCGTCCCCGAATGGACGACATGTATGATGGACTCACCTCTCCGACTCTGTGGATGCCCTGCTAAGGGGATGAAGAGGAGTGATAAGCCCAGCCTGCAACTATGAAACCGACACAAAATGAGACCCCCCCCCCCTCCCAACATACCCTTCCGAAAAATTTAGTAATTCATTTTATCACAAAAAATCAAAAAACAGGTAACATAATCAGATCAATAACGGAAAAATAAATCGAGGCCGACGAGGGAGAAAAAAAAATAAAACTGAATGCCAGGAAACACCGGGCTGTTTTTATTTAAATAAATTTTTTAGGAAAAAGAAAAATGAATTAAATTAAACTGTTCGTTGATCTTGAATAATTATGTAGGGAAACCAAAGTGCACTCTCTCGCTCTACAATTCATTCGGCGTTTACAAGAAATTAAAAATTCAAAAACAAAATTACAAATGAAATGATTTTATGACCAACCTGTAAACGACAGAACAGATGGAAAGTACTCCACATATTCTATACTGTCGTTAAGCCAAGTCTCACAGATTATTATTATGTCGTAATTGTTGTCGAGTACTCCAAAACGAAAACTTTTGGCTTTACGTCTGATACTGGTATGGTAATAAATCAGAGTTAGACTGATGTTATTTTTCATTACATATTGATTTGAGGTGTAATAACTTGAGCACTTCGCCTTGTTGGTTGGCCCAAATGACGCTAAAGAATTCGGTATTGTTAAATGATCCCACACATACAGTGCTGGGAAAAAAAATTGGGCAAACATATTTTATTGCAAATTGGAGTCTTTTTTTGCTGAAATTACAAAACTTTTGAAAGCAAATGGTTTATTGTTTCATTTTAAATATATGTATGACGTAATTTTTTGAAAAAAATAATTTATCTGCAATTTAGGGGCAAAACCCCGAAAAATGCCAAAATATTCAAAATACGTTGATTGGAGTTAAAGTAATGGAATAAATTAAACACATATTTTTTATTTTTTTTTATTTTTTATTGATTTATAGAAGTTCTAGCTTTAATATTAATATTTTGTTGGACCGCCATTTGCTTTTATTACAGCGATACACCTCCGATTCATTAAATTTGATAAATTTTTCAAAGTCGTAGGAGGTATGGATTTAAACAAACTTTTTAAAGCTTAAAGCAATTCTGGGCGCTTTCTTGCTACTTGTAGCTTTATTATAGGCCAAATATTTTCAATTGGATTTAAGTCTGAACGATACGGGGGCCAGCTCAACACTTCTTTCTTCGAAGTACTTTTTTATCTTTAAATGAATAGATAAGAAAAAAAACAAGTTTTTAACAAATTATTTATGTTTATCAGAAAGCCAAGTTTTCTATCTACAATTCAAAATTAATAACTCACAACTTTGGTGGTATGGCACGGAGCGTTGTTCTGTTGAAAAATAAATTTGCAAGTCTCGCCAAAAAACATTAACACAGAAGACTCAAATTCGTTGTGTAGGACCTGCAGATAAACTGCGCTGTAACGCTGGAACTAAGGAAGCACAATCGACCGGTTTCATTTCCAGAAAAGCATTCCCAGACCATAACTCCTTCATTTTTCGGTGGACGTCTTAAAAGACATTGGTTGCTAAGCCTCTCGCGCGGTTTTCTTCTAACAAGAATTCTTCCATCTCCAACATGCAGCTTGAATTTTGATTCATCGGAGAAAATCAAATCATTCCAAATCTCTGGAGTCCAAGAAACATGCTCATGGGAACATAGCAAACGTTTTTGTCCACTAGTAATGTGAACTCAGGCTTCTGGACTGGTTTAAATGCTTTCAAACCAGCTTTAACAAGTCTTTTTCTCACTAAGCTGGCTGAAATTTATTTTCTCGTTGCTCGCTCAACATACCGTCTTATGCCCGATGTAGTTTTAAAACGGTTCCAACGATATTGTAACATTATGAAACGATCTTCCCCTGGCGTTGTCTTTCTGGGCCTTCCAGAGCCTTTCTTTCTTTGTCTACTGCCCATCTGTCGCATTTTTTTAATATTCCACGCGACAGTACTTTTAGGAATGTTTAATCTTTCTGCTATTTCACGCGTGCTTAAATTTTCTCGCGCCAAAATCAACATATTGCTTTTACCTTTTCCCATTTTTTTAAACTAAAATTGCACTTTATTCTTTATTTGATTAGGATCACTTACAGAATAACTTAATCTTACAAAATATGCACTATTAATACTCAAAAAAAAATTACAAGCAATAAAACATTTGTACCATAATGAGTGCCAAGAACGGTAGGTGTAAAATAAAATAATTTACCAATTTTTTGCACTTCAGTTGCGGGGTTGTACCGGTGTAATAAAAAAAAGCGGTCCAACAAAATATTAGTATAAAAGATGGAACATCTATAAATCAATAAAAAACAAAAAAAAAATTAAAAAAATAAGTGTTTAATTTATTCCATTACTTTAACTCCAATCAACGTATTTTGAATATTTTGGCATTTTTCGGGGTTTTTCCCCTAAATTGCATGTAAGTTATTTTTTTTTTCAAAAAATTACGTCATACATGTATTTAAAATGAAACAATAAGCCATTTGCTTTCAAAAGTTTTGTAATTTTAGCAAAAAAAGACTCCAATTTGCAATAAAATATGTTTGCCTAATTTTTTCCACCAGCACTGTACATTATTGGGCTATTTTTCCGTGAACATAACCGTCTGATTAAGGTCAGTATCGACTCCAACTTTAAAGTAAATATATTCCATATCCGCTAGTTTATGTCCAGTTGAAATTAGTTTGTATACAACAACCGTGATTATGTTAAGAGTGACGATGTCAGTTTTGATGACGACTAAATTTCACTGATAAAACAGATTCTTATTTATCTGTTCTTATTTAAAACAAATTGATTTTTATTTTAAAATAAATTAAAATATTGTCCCTCGGTTTAGGTAATTTACATTTTTCTCATTTATAATTATTTAAAATTTAAAAATTCGTTATAACGATACTTTAGCTAATAAATACTCATTACAAAAAATTAGGACAAAGTTACAACATCGGTCACACACGTTAATACTTACCCTTACTTCGTTTCATTAACCCTTTATATATGCCCAGATTGGTTTTGTGCAAACAAATTTCCAATCATATTTTTGATTCCATTCTAATTTACGATAAGAATCTACCCTTTTGTATTACATAATTACCCTCGTATTTCGAGTAGGAATATATTCACTTTTTGAATGTGTCGTGAGCTAGTTGGTTTTCGTGTCATTCATGATAAAAATAAATATATTTATTCTTGTTCCTGTTTATGATTAATAAAGTGTTAATACTGACACGGAAAAATAAAATTGTACATTAGTTCGTTCTCGTATTTGTCATATATGCGGATGTGAGTGGGGTGGTATATATAGTCTATATAACGACGTACACTAAACATGATTAATTTATCTTTTATTTTTGGCTTGATTGATTGGAAATTTCAAAAGTCGATATGGTAATGGGTATTGTCAATATAACATATTTTCCCTATATTTATGTATAATGTACACTTAATAATATATACAAGACAGATTCGTAAATTACATAACAAATATTAGTTTTAGAATATGTTATTGTTGTTTAAATTCGATAAATTTGATTTGTATCGTAAAATAGTTCTAACTCTTGAACTACACACATGACTATTATAATGTAGCAGGATAACAAGAACGCACTTAACGTTATTAGGATAGTTAACATCAGTTTATTACATTTGGTAAACCAGGACATAGAAATCAACGTGTGTCGTGTGTCGTATGACTATAAAAATTTAAGCTCCACTCAATTTTAAACATTGAGGGTTCTTCCATTTGTCAAAAATTATTCTCTATAGAATCTTTCTGTAAGCCCTGGGTGAATAGATATGTGGGTTAGAATAATTAGAGTAACAATTTTATATTTAGCAGACTTTAAACGACCCTACCATCCAGTTTCTCAAATCTTGGTTTCAAATGCATTCAGTATTTTGGTGAATGTATACAAAAAATAAGTTGAAATCAGGTTCCCCTTATTACAACATGTTAGGTAACCCTTCAGATTTCCATCGAAGGTGTATTAAACAAACTTTTAAGTTAAATACTGCTAGATAAAATTGTTTTGCTGTAATGAAGATTAATTTGCGCTCATATCTCCGAAACCACACACTTTACAACAAATTTTGTATGAACAAAAAACATTATTTATCAAAAAGTACACACAAAATTATCTGTTCTAATATAAAAAATCCGAATGTGTTTCAGGCTCATTCATGGTCACCAATTAACGTTCCCCTTGACACTAAACATTTTTTATTATAAGTATTTTTTTCATATCTTGCACCATTTCCATGTATATTTCCAAATATAACAAATATCAATTTGTAAAATGCCACGCAAGCATCTTGCCAAACCTTTATAAGATAATAAGCAGGTAATTGCGTGGTAAAGGCCAATTGCGTGGAAAATAATTTATGATTTTGAAAATTACTTAATTTATTAATTTATACATTACCCTGCCAGACCCTTTATTTAGTTTATGGCAACGATTGTTTGCGCATCTTCAGCCCTGCAAATTTCTAAATGCTGGAAAATACAAAGAATATTGTACGATATTTTTCCGGCCTGCCTGTCTTATCTCGTTTTTCGGTACAACAGGATTATTATTTTTATAAAAAACGATTATTACAATCGGGCTAAAGGACCAAGATAATTGTGAAATATCAGAGAAATCAGTATAATTGTATAAGAAGGACTGGGTGAGGACTACAAATGTCATTTTCATTGAATGCACAGAAATATGTTAGATTACCAATTACACAAATTTCGAAAATTATTGCAAGAATTATGTATACACGATTAATTAAATTATAATGATTTATTTGGTGCAAATCGACATCGTACATATGTCAAATACATATTGATATTGATTATTATTTCAATAATTAAAAATTAATTTAAACGGTTGGCATAGAAAA
The DNA here is from genome assembly GCA_963691935.1 of Nephrotoma guestfalica. NCBI lineage: Eukaryota > Metazoa > Arthropoda > Insecta > Diptera > Tipulidae > Nephrotoma > Nephrotoma guestfalica. The sequence goes on along the minus strand of OY829915.1, from coordinate 66,627,370 downwards.
AAAATCGTGTTTGTGTCTGTCACTATAATTTTTAAATCGCGATTTAATTTGTTTGGCGTGAAGTCGCGATAATTACTGTGTTTTCCATTGTAAAAAAAACACAACTACCACATCTTTCAGAAATTCAAGTTGTTTTCTAGGTAGACCCTATACTCGTAGGTCCTGAACAGTCCAGCAATATAATTAACGTTCATGATAGATGGCGCTGTAATAACGATATTAATTTTTTTCGATTTCTCCTACTGAGAACCTAAGCATACGATTCTGCAATACGTTCCTATTTTAATTTTAATGTAATCCCCCGCTACGCTTGCAAGAAGGGGAGGGGGGTACTTATTTTAGCACTAATGTATGTTCTCCCGGAATGATTAAATTTTGATAACGAACATTTTTTACGTAGAGTGCTTATTTTTCGAAATATTTAAAAGTTTGAGCTTAAAAAAATCACGCGGTATAAAACAAAATTTTCATTGTGCCATCTGTGAACGACTGGAGTAAACTAAAAATCAATTCAGACAAGCAAACCTATGTCAGGTATAAACAAGTAATAAAAAAGGCCAACAAGTAATAAAAAAATAATTTTGTAAAATTGTGAAATGGACGCTTAATTAAATCGGGTCTGTTATATAGTTTATACAAATTAATTTTCATCGCCGCTCAAAGCTGTGATTGGTTTTTAATTGCAGCGAAATTTTAAGTGTGTTCATTTTCTAACCAAGCACGATGATAATATTGTCCTGGTAGAGCATTTAGTCACTATAATGACATGTTGAACGGCGATTTTTTCAAATGAATCTGCAAGATAGGGATGTTGTCCTCATTATAATAACACATTTAACGGGTTTTGTTCTGGTCCCTGGTGGAAGCAACTAATAATCGCCGTTTTAGAGCAGACCATTATCTTTCCGTGGCGTGGTGCTAATTAACATATACCTCCAGAGTTCAGGATCAATCTGAATAATTGGTTCAACTTTTTTTTTGTTATCTTAAATCTGTTCTGGGACCTAGAAAGTCCTTTACTTTGTCGTCGTTTCCCAGCCAATTCGGAAATGTACGGTTGCATAGATTCAATTTTCGTAGAACTATCTGCGCATTGCATAGCACCACGCCATCCAATAGTACTGGACATGGAAGATGGTTCGGCCCATGAGTTCTGCACTCCGACAGGTGCTCATAGTTGTATTCACTTCCAACACAGATCGTAACCTGATAATGAAAATCTCTTCTGCATCCTACCCCTATTGGGATTCAGCCCCGGTACCTACCGATCCAAACGCCACAACTTTAACCAGTATGCCGTTTAGTCGGTTTGATTCAGCCTAAAGCAATTAATACTCTGTACTTTTGCTTTCGGCATCGTGACTTATAAATCTTTGTTCCTTCTCATTGCTATTAGTGACCTGGCAATCCAAATTACAAGATCACTAATAGCAACGAGAAGAAACAAAGTACGTCACATCCAGCATGCTATACAAGTTAGTACACATGCCCTGGGCGTCAATGTTGATTTGCACTAAACTGATAAGTTGGCATGATGTAATGTGTCGAAATCGTTCTTAGTAAAAATAAATTTGTTTCTAGAGTCGTTTGCAATTTCCAACATATGAAAATGTTTCATAAGAACTGCAAATTTTATGTGACAGTTGACAGATGTATGAAAAATAAAAATAAAATATCGGAATTGTACGCTGCCATGGTCGATAAAAATTGTTCATCGCGATAAATAAATCTATTTGATAAGAGATGGCACGAAAGCAAATAATCTTTAAAATTATATTTGTTATTAGCAGCTATTCCATTTTTATATACATGTCGTTAGGTAGCTAGAGATTTTAGATACATTTCAAAGATGAAATTTAAAAACTGGTTGTAAAAGTTAGAATCAGTTTTAGGTACTTACAAATGTAATTTTAAATAGTGCGCAAGTTAATTTATTATGACTCCACTTCTAAACTAAGTGTATGATTTGATCCATATACTGACAAATAATTTACTTGGTTCAATACCCAAATATAAACTAAAGCTAAACAGCAACTTTATCAGACCGGCTAACGTAAAATATTGTGATAATTGAGTTTCCAAAGTCATTTCGTTGATTGTCGACGTTGCCTACTTTGTCGACGTCATAAATGCAAGAAACTGCTATTTAATCTGCGTAATAAATTACGTGTCGATAACCGCGTAGATCGTCCAAACGCCAATATGTTTCAGTTCTGTTGTTAGCTGGTATAAGTCTAAAATAAATATCTAAACTTAATTTATTTCTTGAGGCCGATAAGTTTTTTGACATCCTTAAATCAAAACCACTGAAGGATTCCAACAATGTAATCTACTCACGCAATACTTATATTGGCTGATTTTTAACTGGAAGTATAGTACACACCGAGGAATATTATCATTGCAATAGAATTTTCATCGATAATACCAGTCTCGATAAAACCTTAAAAAGATTCTGGGAAAAAGAAGAAATACTCAGATCGGCACTATTGCTGGGTAATAATAGTGCCGATCCGAGTACTTCTTCTGTTTCCCAGAATCGCAGAACTAGTGTTCAGGTGAACCCTAAATATGAGTATATTTCTTTGAAAGAACCACTACGAAATTGCTTGATAATTACATAGTGAAGTTACTAACCGGTTTCCGTGAATATGTATCTAAGCTCCGGCTACTCCTTGAACGATAATGTTTAAATAAGTCAAGTATACATTAGTAAAAAAGTGAATGGAACGAAACCCCACCCCTGTTCCACCCGGGTATGCCAGTATGCCTTACTCAGCAACGCTTGGAGCTGGCTAGGATTCATTGCGGAACAACCATTCATTAATCCGAAATCACTCTAACAGAAACATCAATGCTAGCACAAACACAACCAGTGCTACGCGACAACCGAGGACACACATGAAACAACAAAAGATGAATTCTACGAACAATTAATTACAAGCCATACTAGCGACGTCAAAATCGTACAAGAGGATTTCAATGTAAAAATTGTGACAACACAGACCTGACAACTGTCATGGGTAAAAAATGAATCGGATTCTGGGCGAAACAATAATAAAGAAAACACTCGTAGACTTCTCTGTCTCATAAACCAGAGTTTTGTTTAAAAGCAGCAACAGATTTCCACACAAAAATATAACTAACATAAATAAATACACACACATGGACAGTACCAGATGCAGAACTATGGTCAATAAGAAATTCCGTACACAATGTGGCAGAACAATGAAGGGTGCAGACGTCTGTACACAGAGATCACCAATTAGTAATACCAAAATTTCAAATCAAGCCAGCCGCTGTGAAACACTGAAAGACAAATAGGAGGAAATTTAACACAAAACAGATTGAAAGATACAAGAAACATCTTCTCAGGGAAACGCTCCAACTCAATATCTCCATAAAGAAATGATGACACCAGTATAGAACAAAAATGGAACCAAACTGAAGAAGCCACATCAACACTGATGAAAGTACTCAGCAATCAGAAATACAATCGGACTTTAGATTGGATTGATGATACATGGAAAAAGGTTGAGGAACGCCGTCAACTTAAGGTACAAAAAGTACCAACAAAGTAAGGCAGAGATAAAATATGGGCACCTCAAAGAAATAGATTGAACTCTTATACAAGTAATGTATCGGGATGTGGAAAATCGAGTTCAATATAAAAATGCAAACGAAGTTAAAAAACTATATAACACTCGAGTAGTAAGGCAAGGATGAGTACTCTCACCAATGTTGTTCCTGATCGTATTGGATGAATGAAGGAATGTAATGCGGAAATTGGATCTCGCGAGTCTCCTAATGGCATACAATGGAGACTAACAGGTAAACTGAATGATCTAAACTATGTAGCTGACAATGCCTGGTCAAACACAAACACTCAGACATGTAGCAGAAAGTGCAACAGCTATCAGATCAATAACGAAGTTTGTTTCAACATATAAACATCAGCAAAACCAATACGATGAATGGATATGTGTAATAACGAAAACAGGTGGGATAGAGGAGAAGACATGAAACAAACTCGCCACATAAAGTCTGGAAGTCTTCTACTTCAAACAAGACAATAACGAATGTTCACCTCGTGTGTGAAATCGATACTACTGTTTTTAGTAAATGTTCGTAAACAAGTGTCTTCGTCGAATACTGCAATGCTTCTGACCTAACACCATTCATAACTAACATTGAACTGCATAGAAGAACAAATCAGTCGAAATAAAGGGAGGAAAATTGAGATTTATTGGCCATACGTTGAGTGAGGAAATAAATCACCAAATGATATAACGCGGATATTAATTGTACTGCGGAACTTGCAAGGGAAAAGGAAAGTAGGGAAGACTAGCGATGACATGGAAAAGAACAAGGCTATCTGAAACGAAACAACTTGGTAAATAAATCATGGAAATAGATAAAAGCCCCCAAAAAAAATTAAATGGACCAGCCTAGTAGACGTCCTATGCTCCTAAATTGGAGGATATACAGGAAAAAATTTTGCTAAACTCTAAAGAGATATTTTTATACGTTTCCGAATTCACTGTGCTTATTATAATAGCAGACGCGCAGGAAATGTAGCGCCAAATATGGGTACACCATAGTGATCTTTAGTTTAGCGCATAATACCAGAGATAGCAGTAGAACAGTATGAGTTAAGGTATTAAATTATGGAACCAAGATCTTGCCTCAAGAGTTATCCACCAAATAGCTGCAAATCATTCGGCATGTATATAGATGATCTGTCATCGGCGAGTCATCAAGAGCAGGTACATTGGAACAAGAACTTCCATTTCCGGTTCATTCAAGCAAAAATGAACTTTAATTCACCGGAGATTTTGCACGGACTAAAGTAACTTTAAATAATTACATTTATTCCAAAATCTCTTACCGAAATTCCAGATGAAACAAAAAGAGTATTGGGTATGCAGTGGCACAAAGAGATACATTTTTCCAGACACAAAACGGGCGATATCATCCGAAACTAGCCCAATCATTGATCCTCTAGGACTGTGGCCACCTGTTATAATGATAAATAAAAGTGTTTTCATCTGTTTAACTAGATCTAACAATCAAAACCCTCCTATTGAGGTTACATAACAGTTTTAACTTCGGATTAACGTGTGATTCGTCCATTGAATTCCAGACAGGATTGATTCATCAGAATGAATCTTCAGTTTTAAGGTTGACAGCTCTTATAGGAGCTTTTCGCATTTTTACAAAATTATTTAAAAGACACGTACAAAAATTTGGCTCAAATACAGCCCAAACGGATTGATTAATCGGAATCACACTTCGTACTTAAGCTATTTCTAAAAATTTGGTGATTACAGTGAAATTTAGTCAAAATCGGTCCACCGGAATTGACACCTTTCGTAGGATTGTTTTGGTTGGTTGCAAATATTTTGAAAAAAATCTCAATTATGAGAAAATCGACTAAATACTAAAAGAATTCAAGATTCTAAAGTTCAGATTAATTTTCAGAAATGTAAGCAGAAAAGTCGATTTTAACAAAAAACTATTTTCTGTACAGTAGTCATGAAAATGTTTGACCTCGATTTTTAGACTAAATATCTGTGTTCCCTCTAAAGAAATCAGTCGGCCGGAAGTAGCAGCTTTGATAGAAGCTTTTTTTTCATAATATTTTAAGAAGTACTAATTGAATTTCAACTAAAATTAGTTCAGATTATATTTAAAATTGTTCCGGAAACAGTCGTCACTTGCTAAAAAGAACTTATTTTACCAAAGTTCGGTATCTCTTTAAACCAGCTGGATTGACTATTCGGTATAAAACTTGCATAATTTATGAAAACACGAAGGAACTTTATCAATATTTGCAGGGTACTTTCCTTAAGCAGGAATAATGCTTCTTGATTTTACAAAATAATTTTTATCACAAATCCGGTAGGTTTAATTTCACGTTTTAGAAATTAAGTGTGGTGTATTCGAGATCTATGTACATTTGTCAAAAAAAGGCCGGTGTTGGTCACAACAATTACACTCCTCCATTTTTTATCGACCTCCATTTTACGAGAAAGATTCACGAGCAACATTTCTGTGTATATAATCCGTTAGTTCCTAAACCAATAAAGAAGATTAAATTCAACGACTAATCAAAACCTTGTATTTGAGATGGTAGCGCAACTAATAACGAGTATAATTTGGCTCCCACAGAAATCTGTTTTTAAAATTAAGATGAATAATTCAGTATAATAGGCTATATACAGTTCAAAATTTCGAATTATTTATTTTTGTTTGTTACAAAATGGAATCACTAGCACTGTGTATACAATTCAAATATTTAATTCAATTATTATTTTAATATCTCACGCTGTTGTTAAATTAATCCATTAATATAAAAATCTCTGTAGGCGCACCGCACCACACAAACCAACCATAGTTATCATACAATTAAATTTTTTAATTAAACTTTTATCGCCCAACCCAGATTACATTACACAAAATGAGATTTCTAGACTAGACCAATATTATATGTTGTGTAGCCATTTAAAGCAAAGCCTTAAAATAAATTTCCTGTTGTGAATAAAACTTATATATTTTGTTCGCTCTAGATTTCCAGATTATCTGGTTGAGTTGTTGGTGGTTTTTGCTACATGCTATATTTTATAATGGAAACGAAAGTTTTTTTTTTATATATGTATATGATATTCTAGTCATACATACAGACATTTTTTATTTTTACAACTCACTGGGAAAAGTTTTTCTTTTTCGTTTTATGGTCACGTATATGAAACCTAATTATTGCTATTCAATTACAATACATCGGAATCAAAATAGTTAGAACGAAAATACCCTTGTACATGTACTCCGTATGTATGAAAACGACTTTTATACTAAGTGGAGAAAGGGAAACAATATTTGGTCGACTCTTCGAAAGCGTAATAAACAAAAAGCATAATTTTTCCTATTTCGGAAAATTAGTTTTTCTAAATATGATTAGTTTCTGGTTAACCATTCATTAGAAAGAGTTGTTAGTAAGTTTTAGTCGTAACTTTAATTTTTGTTTCTTTTCTTGACTTCTTGTTAATGAATTAATGTTAAATAGTAGCATGTTTTGGTATATTCCTTACATGTCTTCCATTTTTATTTGAGATAAAACCTTTTAAAGATATTGCTAATTAGTTCTCGGTTTTTATTATACTTCTTATAGTTTATCGATTCAATTTAATACGTTATAATGTTGGTGTGTTTTTTAAATATATAGATAATGACACATTTGCCCCTGGGTCCCCATTTTATAGAAAACCATCTCAAAGTTTGTCTCTCTACGTCGTAAAGCCACCGTTGCGAACGTGAACAGTACTGTTTGTCGACAATAGGATGGCTTATCATATAAATATTGTTGCACAATTCGCGTAGAAAGATACGCAGTTGCTAGAGGCTCATTTCTATGGTATTCACAGTCATGTTCTTCTGGGCGATAAGAAACTCCTAATATTTTTAAACTCATTTTACATTCAGCAACATTCTTGAGTAAACAATACCCATAACATGTAAAGCTCAACTGAATTTGCTTTATCAATTTTGACCAATCCATCGAGTTGAGATTACCAAGGTGTGTGGCAGTTTGATGCAAAATGATGCAAATTTAAACATTACAAGATGGGTTCAAGCAGCATTTTATTTAATAAAATAAAATAGTAACAATAGTGACAATGAGTTTGCCGGGTGTGAACACGAAATAGATGGATATAGTATTCCACAAGAACCAGGCGACATATGGAAGAGGAAAATATCGAAGAACTTATAATACGGTAGATTCCCAAATAAGTTTGTGTTTGACATTTGGTGTTTGACATTTTTTTTTTGTAGTCGCTCGTTCAAATTATTATTAGATTCAACTAATGCGTATGGCGAAAGACTGTGCAGTAAAGAGCGCAAGACTCGATTTTCGAAAAGTGCAAAATTCAAGCCAGTTGCTCTATCAGAAATGTCAAAATTTATTGGCCTTTGCCTTTTGCAATCCATTTTATCATCACCCGGTTTTTCCAAACACCATGTCAGGACGCCGATGTGAGCAGATTTTGAGATGTTTAAACGTTAATCCACAATTAGGCGAAACTCACTTAAATAAAATAAATTCATTTATTTAATCAAAAGTGTCAGGAAGCAAGTCAGCCGAACCAAAATCTTTCATTGGATGAGTCGTTGTTACTATTTAAAGCCAGATTACATTTTAAGCAATGTATTAAAAATAGAAAACCAAATTATGGAATCAAGTTTTATGAGCTTTGTGATCCAACTGGCTATGTTTTCAATTTGAAAATATATGGCGGAAAACAAAATTTAAATCATTTAGTTTCAAAACATAATTCGCTAGTTTTATGTTTGATGGCTCCATATTTAGAAAAAGGACACATGTTGCTCATGGACAACTATTATAACAGTGTAACATTGTCCAACATCTGTCTCATAGAACACATACTTGTGGCACTCTATGTAGCAACCGAAAAGATCAACACATTTGGGTCAGAAAAGGGGCTATTTATATCTCAAAAGGATAAACGGGAAGTCCTATGTATAAATACCGCATATCACCCAGAAATGGTTACTAGAACAAATAGTTATAGTAAAGAGCGGATGAAACCCGTCGAAATTGAGAAATCTAATCAAAATATGTCTGGAATCGATAGACTGGATCAATTAGTGTCATAATACACGTGTCGTCGGTAAACCGTAAGATGGTATAAAAAATTGATATATTCGTATTTAATTCCTATTTTATTTACAAAAAAAATTCTAAAAATACTGTTTGCAAAAAAAGTTAGCAATTGCAGAAAATTCCTAAAAATATTTAAGACACGAGACTTCAATCAGATTTAAAATATCATCAATAATACCGGAGTTATGGTATGTGGCATTCTGTGTAGTCGCCGTGAAAAAAGGGTGTGCGCGAATGTGTTAAGCTTTCGGAACCTTTTCGGTTCCATTCTCAAAATAATAATAAACCAATTTAACAAAAAATATTTTATATACAAAATCAATTCGAAATCTAGGGTAGCTAAAATGTAGCTATTTTTCTGCAGATATAAGAATATCTACATTTTTAAAATTTACGGCGGTGTTGCGTTCGTTCGTTCAAACAATTTTTTTCGACCAATCATATTGCTTCAGAATGACAAATTGTTCTTCAAGAGATGATTGTTCGAAAAAAATTGTTAGAATGGGTGAATGAACGAACGAATGCAACACTGAGACTGCGTACATAAATGTATTAAAACAACAACAAAGTTAAAAATATTTTAACTCGAGTGCGGAACTAGAATGCAGCGCAAAAAGCATTTCACGACTGGTTAATTGGTTGTCAGTGCGACAGCGAGTGTGACGATTTTTATGTCCGATGTTATGTACGCAGCTACTGCTTTTAGTGTTTTTAATACTAGTTCTAATATTCTAAATTCGGTAAATGTTAAACGAAATATTCAGAATGTCACACTGCCACAAAATTACCTTTTAGTTCCATTGGATGTTACGTACTTCTTCACTAATTTTGTTAATGGACGTATCACCAACATTATTAAAGGAAACTGGAGGAGTATACAACAAAATTCAAAAACTAGAATAGTTCAACTAATGTCGGCATTACAAATTGTTTGGACTAATTCTGTTTTTTTTCGGCAATAAAATTTGTAAACAAACTTGTGATTCTCCAATGGGTTCTCCAATTAGTCCCATAATCGCAAATTTCATGATGGAATTTTTGGAAAAAATAGGATTAAACTCTATGGATTTTAAACCTTTGAATTCTTATAACGGAAGATGTCGGATGAAACAATTTATACGCGGAAAACCTATACGGTTTGGTTATAAATTTTGGTGCCTAAAACCAACAAAAAAATAACCATTTGGACGTACATGAAGTTATCCCAGAATTCTATCCCAGAAAATAAAAATATTTAATCAGGCAACACTAACTATACACTAATAGCTAATAGGGCGTTGAATTTCACTGATTTTATATAATTTTTCGACCCAGAGCTCGTTTTCGGGAACTTGCCACGGAACGATTTTCTTCTAATTCAACTAAAACTTAGCTGCTAGTGTATACATTTTAAAATCATATAGCCCTGATCCGAGACATTTTTAGTTTTGGCGAAATAATTTTAGATTTATCAAGTGGGACGAAAAATTATATAAAAATCAATGAAATTCCCAGCCCAGAGTTCATTTTCGGGAACTGGCCACGGAACGATTTTCTTCTAATTCAGCTAAACCTTTGCTGGTAGTGTATACATTTTAAAATCACATAGCCCTGATCCGAGACATTTTTAGTTTTGGCGAAATAATTTTAGATTTATAGAGTGGGACGAAAAATTATATAAAAATCAATGAAATTCCCAGCCCAGAGTTCATTTTCGGGAACTGGCCACGGAACGCTTTTCTTCTAATTCAGCTAAAGATTAGCTGCTTGTGTATACATTTCAAAATCATATAGCCCTGATCCGAGACATTTTTAGTTTTGGCGAAATAATTTTTGATTTATAGAGTGGGACGAAAAATTATATAAAAATCAATGAAATTCCCAGCCCAGAGTTCATTTTCGGGAACTGGCCACGGAACGATTTTCTTCTAATTCAGCTAAACCTTAGCTGCTTGTGTATACATTTCAAAATCATATAGCCCTGATCCGAGACATTTTTAGTTTTGGCGAAATAATTTTAGATTTATAGAGTGGGACGAAAAATTATATAAAAATCAATGAAATTCCCAGCCCAGAGTTCATAGCTGCTTGTGTATACATTTCAAAATCATATAGCCCTGATCCGAGACATTTTTAGTTTTGGCGAAATAATTTTTGATTTATAGAGTGGGACGAAAAATTATATAAAAATCAATGAAATTCCCAGCCCAGAGTTCATTTTCGGGAACTGGCCACGGAACGATTTTCTTCTAATTCAGCTAAACCTTAGCTGCTTGTGTATACATTTCAAAATCATATAGCCCTGATCCGAGACATTTTTAGTTTTGGCGAAATAATTTTAGATTTATAGAGTGGGACGAAAAATTATATAAAAATCAATGAAATTCCCAGCCCAGAGTTCATAGCTGCTTGTGTATACATTTCAAAATCATTTAGCCCTGATCCGAGGCATTTTTAGTTTTGGCGAAATAATTTTAGATTTATCGAGTGGGACGAAAAATTATATAAAAATCAATGAAATTCCCAGCCCAGAGAACTTGCCACGGAACGATTTTCTTCTAATTCAACTAAACCTTTGCTGCTAGTGTATATATTTCAAAATCATATAGCCCTGATCCGAGACATTTTTAGTTTTGGCGAAATAATTTTAGATTTATAGAGTGGGACGAAAAATTATATAAAAATCAATGAAATTCCCAGCCCAGAGTTCATTTTCGGGAACTGGCCACGGAACGACTTTCTTCTAATTCAGCTAAACCTTAGCTGCTTGTGTATACATTTCAAAATCATTTAGCCCTGATCCGAGACATTTTTAGTTTTGGCGAAATAATTTTAGATTTATCGAGTGGGACGAAAAATTATATAAAAATCAATGAAATTCCCAGCCCAGAGTTCATTTTCGGGAACTTGCCACAAAATGATTTTCTTCTAACTCAGCTAAAAATTAGCTGCTGGTGTATACATTTCAAAATCATGTAGTTCTATTTCGAGACATTTTTAGTTTTGGCGTTTTTTTTTATTATATATAAACAAATCAAATTTAATAAATTTGATAATTTTTCGTTTTTTCGCTAAAATTGATAAAAATTCTGAGCTGGGCTAACTTCACACAAGAGCAAATTGGTTATTGATATGTCGGTGTTGCCTGATTAAATATTTTTATTTTCTGGAATAGAATTCTGGGATAACTTCACATACGTACCATTTGTTGAGAGTTTTGCCATATAGCTTTCTTATGTCAAGACCTGTGCCTAAACATTCAGTCGTTTTTATGGATAATTTTTTTATGTCTTTTGAACTTTTAGATATATTTAACCATCGTGATTTAAAATTTGTTGGTACTAAAGATCGCGTAGAAAAGGCCCATATAAAAGGGCCTAAGGAGAGGGACAATTCATGCATTAAATAATTCAGCCGAAAAAATTTATCTTGTTCGTTGGAATGAAAACAATTAGAGGATGAAGATGGAGTAGAGAAAGAATTCAGACGGATTACCATATCTCAACCGGACATAGTAATATAATAGTGGAATGGGAGGGATGGATTAATTTGACCAGCACCGTGGTATTATAGAATGAAAACTGGAACTCGTAAATGGTATTGGCCGATATTTAGATTTATTTTCAATGCGAGTCATGTTAACAAATGGTTGATTTATAGGGAAAAGGAACCGAAAATGTGTTAACTACTTTTTAACAGAACTATTGCCCAAAGTTTATTAAAAAACGATGCTAGTAATATACTAAATTTGAGGCAACAAAACTTGATTAAATGAGGGAAGGTACTACTTTACTAGTCAACTATGAGATACGACGGCGCAAACTACTGAATCTATTTGATCGAAACCCAACAACGTTGTACATTTTGACCAAAAACCACAAAATATATTTGTACACAGTACAATATCGCATTACATGCGACCTCAAGTTTCAAAATAATATTTATAACTCGAGTACCTCACCAATTTAATTATGATTGAATGTGATATAGGCACCTTATTTAGTTTAATAACGAATTATAATTTGTATTGAAATAAAATATTTTGTTTAGAAATTTTTAATTGATTTTTCATCACAGTTTTACTCCCACCGCCAGTTTAAGCTGTCGTACCCTAGAACGAAACCCGTTTGCGCTGGGTCAGTTTGCTTCCGGAATTTACCTCATACTCTAGATCTCAAAAATCAATAAAATTGAATATTTCGTTCGGCCAGCAGGATATAATGGGTTAAATGATATGTTTTCTGTAATGCGTAACCAAGCAAAATGTGTACATAGGTAACCGAGCCACATTTTCATGGAATCGTAGATTTTGGTTATAATCCCAGTCACTTTTCTTTAACAATAAAATCAGAAACTTATTTGAATGCTTTACATTTTTTGATGTTACGCTTACTACGGGTTTCAGACCGTTACAGCGTATTCCTGTTGAGATCAAACGTAAGCGAAATAGAGTAAACAAAAGATTTGAATATCTTTAAATTCACCAGTCCAGTTTGATAAATCTAAATATGAAATTCGCATTCGCCATAAAATTTTCATCATTCCTAAACCAATCATCTCATTGACCATTTTCGATACTTCGCTGTTAACTTTGTATGATGTAGAAAAATAAATAAATAAAATAAATAAATAAATAATTAGTGAATTGCTTTTATGATGAAAGGATGTGATTATGCATTTCTTAATATTTCGATCACACCACGTAATATAACTGTGTTTTCCTAAATTACCTCCCTGTCAAGCATTCCATTAAGCGTACGATTAATTTTTACGCAATCAGCAAATATGAGCTCGTTTCAGTTTTTGAATATTTCGGTTATTGGTTCTTTGAACATCATAAAAATCCAGGGCACGATGTGTAGTCGTTGAGGAACACCAGACGTAGCTTTAATATCGTTTGATTTCTCATTTCTCATTCCTATAAATTGTAGGTGGTTTGTTAGATAGGACTTTAACCAGTTTATATTTATAATCGACAAATGCGAATAAACTTCTGAGTGCTTATAAAATATATAATCAAATGCCTTACTGAAATCCGTGTACGCTGCATCCGCTTGACGGTGTTTTTAATCTCGTTAATTATTTTACTGGTAAATTCACCCAGATTAGTCGATGTGGATTGGCTAGGCATAAATCCATGCTGGTTTACTGATATATGACGTGCTATTGTGGATTTAAAATAGTTGCATATAAATAATTTAGGAATCGATGATGAAGTAGATATTCCAGCAGTACGTGATGTCTTCTCTTTGACCTGAAAACGCCGCTGCTTAAAGAGTGATCGATTAAATGTTATCCTCGAAAAAACAAAAAATGTTATTGATACGTTGTTATTGCTGGGCTGTTGCAAGGAAACACGTGTTGGTATTGTTGTAGGTCATATCAGCTCTTTAATTTCACGTTGAATACTAACCATGGAATTTCCAAAATTGTTTTAGATTTACTTTGATTTTTTGTTGAATTTGATTCTTTCTACACAGCCTGTATTTTAATTTGTTTGCTTCTAATCCGCTTTTAAACATTTTGCCTATCTCAGTAAAATTATCCCGAAAAATCATTATACTTAAATGTGGTAGTGTTGCCATGGTGGTATGGTATGGAGTTTGTAGAGGAAGAATGCACCTTTCCTAGGCTAAAATTTTGAATCGAGCCTATGAGTCAAAATTTTTGATATAGCCATGTGAAATCATAATAGATATCAATTAACAGAGCAAGAATGTGTCTAGAAAGGGTGGGTTATTCCTCTACAAATTCCATAACAACCTTGCTCTGTTAATTGATATCTACTATTACTTCACATGACTAAATCTATAATTCACATGGCTATATCGAAAATTTGACTCACAGACTCGGTTCATAATTTTGGCCTAGGAAAGCTGGATTTTACTCTACAAATTTCATACCAACCTTGCCCTGTTAATTAATACCTACTATGACTTTAGATGGCTATACGATAAATTTGACACATTGACTCAATTCACAATTTTGGCCTATAGTAAAGGTGGATTCCTCCTCTAAAAACTTCATACCAACCTTGTTCTGCTATTTGATATCTACTACGAACTCACGCGGCTACATCAAAAATTTGACTCATAGACTCGATTCACAATTTTGGCCTAGGAGAGGTAGAATCTTCCTCTACAAATTCCATACAAATCTTCATCTCTGACTCAATTAGCCATTTTGTCGTTTGTAAGGTGGATTCTTCCTCTATAAATTCCATACTAAGCTTGCCCTGTTAATTGATATCTACTACGAATTCGCATGGCAGTATTGAAAAGTTGACACTTAGACTCGAATCACAATTCTGGCCTAGAATAGGTGAATTCTTCCTCTACAAATTCCATTTCATATTTTAATTAATATCTCCTATGATTATATGTGACTGTATTTGGAATTTAGCTTCAGCATTTTGCAACCGTTTGACCATTATTACTAATTTCCTATTTATATTGTGATTGTGAAACTTATTAATAGCAAGTATGCTTGACAATGCTTTTTTGGATTAACCATGTCAGTAATTTGTTTGTTATTAAATAAATTTTTCGTGATATAAATTTCTGGGCTTCAATATTTTTTTTGGTTTGTTCGTTGAAATTTGATGCTTGAAAATTTTTTTCGGGATAACACAAAAAAATGTTCGCGATAGTTTTTTTTATACTTACATAAAAAAATTTCATGATGGTAACAAATTTTCGAGATGACATTCAAAACTAGGCCTAATATATGTAGTAATTTCTGGATGACACTATAGAAACAGTTGCGATATTCGTTTTTTAGTGTTGCCATCGCATTTCGTCGGAATATTTTTCGGGTTAATTTCACAGACATATTTTTCCATAAGCTTTCGACTTCCGATTTTTTAAATTAACTAGTGTTTGGCTTAAAAGTTTAGTATGGTGATAAGAAAATTCGTGTTCATTATGGTGTTTAAAGTTAAATACATTTCAAATTTATTTCATTTGCATTTGAAGCTAGTTCTCGATTTTGTGTTAGTGCAACAGTATTCGAGACCTTTGTATAGTCGATTGTTGGCCTCAATATATTCACCCTTCTATTTCTTAGTAAGTTGAAAACTTTCTTAACTTATTAAGGTATGTAAAAAAACTAGTCATTTCCGCTTAAATTTTGGAAACTGATATTGTCCAATATTTGTTCACAATTATTTTAGAATTTTTTAGTTCATAATCGTTTTTCTCGAAAATGATATAATTTTGAAAATATTTGTAAAACGCAAAAGGAAACTGTCACTTCTGATGAACCAATTTCAGGTAAAATTCGCTGGAGTCTCCCAATTCGCGAAAAAGCTTAAGTATGAAGTCTCGATACAATAAATCAATTCAAAATTATTAAATCTTATTATAAAAATAGTGATTCTGCCGTATCCACATTTCGCGCTTTACGAGCAGATTATGGTCGTCATAATCGTCCTACAAAGCAAACCATATTGAATACAGTGAATAAATTTGAACAAACTGGATCTGTTACTGATATTGTAAGGTCTGTGCATCATCGAAACATTCGCAATGCTGAAAATATCGCTTCTGTAGCTGAAAGTGTGGAAGAAGATCCAAATTTGTCAATTCCTCGTCGAACTCAACATTTAGGCTTATCTTATGGCTCATTATGGCGCATTTTGCATCTGGATTTGCATCTTCATCCGTATAAAGTCCATTTGACACAAGAGCTAAAGCCTGCTGACCATGGACAACGAAGAACATACGCAAATTGGGTGTTGGAAAAACAGGCCGTCGATGCTGATTTTTCGAACAAAATTTTCTTCAGTGATAAAGCTCATTTTTCGCTTGGTGGATACGTTAATAAACAAAACTGTAGAATTTGGGGCTCAGAAAATCCACAATTGATTGTAGAGAAGCCATTACACCCGGAAAAAGTCACTGTTTGGTGCGCATTGTGGTCTGGTGGTGTGATTGGGCCGTATTTTTTTGAGAACAACCATGGACGAACCGTTACCTTCAATTCTGAGCGCTATGGCCGTATGTTAACCGATTATTTTTTTACGAAAATCGAAGATTATGATCTTGACGATATGTGGTTCCAGCAGGATGGAGCAACCAGTCACGTAACACGAGCAAATCGAGATCTTTTGCAAGAGAAATTTCCTGGACGTTTGATTTCGCGATTGGCTGATGTCAATTGGCCTCCAAGATCCTGTGATTTAACGCCTTTGGATTTCTTTTTGTGGGGCTACGCGAAAGATTGTGTTTACGCAAACAATCCTCAAACTCTTGACGAATTGAAAACTAATATTCGTAAGGTAATGGCCGAGATACCGCCCGAAATGTGCCGAAAAGTCATTGAAAATTACCGCAAAAGAATCAAGGCCTGTAAGAAGTCCCGTGGAGGACATTTGAATGATATCTTGTTTAACTAAAAATGGCAAGGATCAATTAAATTTTTATTTCATTTTACAGTGAAATAAAAATTACAATACATTCCGAATATTTTGTGTGTTTTTTTTAAGTTTACTTTATCAAGTTTGAATTGGATAACCTTGTATTTGCAGAAAAACAAAAAGCTACTATGGAGAGGCTGCCACTTCCGGTGGAACGATTTCAGCCAAAAATCATTTACGTTTTAGGCCTAATTAGGAGTTTAGGCAACTGGTTTTTATAAAAAAAACATTTATTTTCACAAACTTTTAATTCACAAATTTGTTCACTAAACAATTTAACAATTCGGTTATCGCTTAAGATTGCATTACGCGTTTGAATTGACGACTTGCAAGCTTTATATGTGAATTCGATATAACAAAATAATAATTCAGTCCTTTTTTTTCGTTGGCGCGTAAAGACTTGTATTTTACCTCTTTGTGTAATTTAGTTATTTCTGTGTGTTCCAATAAAACGGTTATCTTACTTAAAATAATTATGCCAAATCAGCAGCGGGCAATGTCGTCAAACGGATTAACAAACACCACGCACAATGTGCAACATGCCCAAAAGATCAAAATGTGAACGTACAAAAATTGCGTTTAGTTAAAACTAAACGTTAATGAACCTAGTGAAATAATTGAAAAAGACAAAAGTGCAACGTCGTCAAATGACGATAATATAAACTCGCAAAGTGCATCGACAAAAAACGATAATAAACTAAATAGTGATGGAGGTCAGTATTTAGTGCAAACGAGTTTAGGCAGGTGCATCACTGTGCATCCCAAACGAAAGAGGAGCCCTAGATCACCGTCCAATACGAGCGTGAATAAATTCACTAAGCTAGCCACGGTTGAAATGGCTGATGGCAACCGATTTTCTAGTTTAGTAAACGCCGATGAAGCTGCCGAAGATGATGTACCAGGAAATAACACATGAAAAATTTAGAAACTGTTACCAATCTATTTGAAGGAAGAATCAAATAGAGGGTAACTTTTATATTTCCGGGATTAAACGAGGAAATATAAAAGAAACCAAAATTCAGCCATCAAATATTGAGGCATACAAGGCCTTGATAAATCATTTTAATGAAGTGGGAAAACACTACTATACTTATCAACTAAAGAGCCAAAAAGTGTTGGTTGTGATATTAAAAGAAAGTGAAAACTTCGATGATCCAAACGAGATGCTCTCGCTGAAAAATCTTCCATCTTAAATTTATAAATACAATTATAAATCGGGAAAAGGTGCCACAGCCAATATTCCGTCTGGAATTAGAACCAGATAATAAAAAACACAGGAAAGCATGAAATGTATGATCTAAAATATCTTCTGCATAGAAGAATTACTGTCGAAGAACCCCGAAAAAGAAGTGAACCGGTACAGTGTGTTAAGTGCCAAGAATACGGCCACAATAAAGCTTATTGCACTTTGAGCAATGTTTGTGTAATCTGTGGTGATCTCCATAATTCCACAAAATGTGATACAAATAAAACTCAAGCTTCTGTCAGAAAATGTAGTAACTGCGATGGGAACAGCGAATTATAGAGATTGCCCAGTTTAAATTGAATTAAAAAGGAGAATTAATCCTAGGCAGCGAGCTGAGCAACGATTGCTTAAATTACATTCAGAAGCTAAAGTTCAAGCGTGAGCGGAGGATTAAGTATTTCTCATTGAACACTATATTGACATAATGCTAATATCTGAAATACGATTCACCAACAAGAACTATTTCAAAATTAATGGGTACTCTATTTATGACACTAAGCATCCGGATGACAAATCACACGGCGGCACTGCTGTATTGATTAAGAGAAGACTAAAACAATATGAAGTTATGAAATTTGAGAAAGATCATATCTAATCAACGAGCATCTGTCTGCAGGAATGGTCTGAAAATTGTGTGATATCAGCAGTATACTGCCCTTCAAAGCACGATATAAAAAAATTGTAGTTTAATAATTATTTTGGCCAGCTGGGTAATACATTTCTCGCGAGGCCTGATTACAACGCCAAACATACTCAATGGGGTTTCAAAACTAACAACTCCTAGAGGCAAACAACTTTATGAAGCTGTAGAGGAACAGTCCCAAAAATTTTTATCTACCGGTCATCCTACTTACTGGCTCACGGATAAAAAGAAAGTACCTGATCTAATTTATGTCTGCGTAACCAAAGGAATTGCGCGTAAGTATGTTAAGGCCACCGATTGCTATCATATGTCGTCTGGAAATATATTGATTGGAATCAATATAGACTAGTCGAATAAAATTCTCATCTTGATACCCCGCTAAAACACCAGCAAATATTGATGTGGCTGCAGAAAAGCTAAAAGAGGCACTGGAAATATCAGCTCAAAAGGCTTCACCAATCATCAACAATTCTGAAAAAATGTATAAATTGACATAATATTCAGTCACTAAACCAGGAAAAGCGGAAAATTCGTCGGCAATGGCAAACAAAATCACCATTGTTGAAATGCAAATTAAATCAAGGTATCAAAACCCTGAAATTTGCACTTCAGGTCTTCCTAGAAAATCAATGTGTTCAAAATTATTTGGACAGAGAAGACTGATTATTATTTATGGAAAGCATCAAAAAATCTAAGAAGGTCTTCAAAATCGGATCCACCGATTAGACTACCAACTGGAAATTTTGCGAGAAGCGATGAAGAAAAAGCCAATGCTTTCGCTGCAATCTAAGGACGGTGTTTTCACCACACGAATGATCTAATAATATCTTGCTGCCTAATCAGATGGATGATGATTCATCCTTTAAACCTATAAAGTTTGAATGCAAGAAAGCTAAGAACACAATCAAAACTTGCATTAGCCCGAAAAAGGTGCCAGTATATGATCTTATTACTGGAAAACCGAGAAGAAAATTACCAGACAAATGCAATAAACTAATAACCTATAATTTTAATGCGATCATGCAAAACTAGTCATATTCCTCAAATTGTCAACAACGTGGACATACCAAGAGCTTTTCCTATCGTCAAACCAAATGCGTTAAATGCGCGGAAAATCACCGCACGACAAAATGCAAGAAATCACCAGATATCGCGCCTTCTTGTGCTCTTTGTCAACAACAACGGCATACTAAAAAATTATAAAGGATGCCGTGTATATCAGAACAAAATTAAAAATCAACAGAATAACAGAACAAGCGCAGTGCAGCGATTACAAACCAAAGTTGCTAAACCACAAACAACAATCACACCATCCACAGTTGGATTATCCTATGCGCAAATCGTCAACGAGTCAAATAACACTGAAACTATTAAAATGTTTAGCCAAATTCAACAGTCACTTGGTCATTTAGCAGAGAGGGTGGCAAAACTGGAAACCTATATCTATCCACCAAGCGAGAAAGTCAGCATACTTACAAATGGTTAACTCGTTCCTACGCATTGTAGCTTGGAACGCTAATGGACTCAACCAACGAGCCCACGAACTGGAAATATTTCTCCATACAAACAACATTGATATTGCGCTGATTTCTGAGACGCACTTCTCCAACAGAAGCTTTATCAGAATAAGGGGTTTTAATTCCTACTGGACAACCCATCCTAGTGAAAGAGCTAGAGGGGTTCAGCTGTACTAATCAAAAATAATATCAAACACAATCGACAAAAGGATATTCGTGAAAACTATTTGCAAGCAACTGTTATCTCAATCCAATATAATGGCGCAGATCTAAATATTGCAGCAGTGTACTGTCCTCCACGGCATACACCAACGAAGTTACATTTTAATAACGTCTTCAATAAGCTCGGTCCAAGATTTATTATTGGAGGGGACTACAATATAAAACATACAGCTTGGGGTTCCAGGCTTATTTCTCCTAGGAAAGGTAACACCTTGTTCAATGCCATTCATGAAAACAAATGCGAATATCTGTCCCCAGGGAGGCCAACGTATTGGCCATCGGATGCAGAAAAAATACCAGATCTACTGGATTTCTTCATGATAAAAGGTATTCCTCTAAGTTACACTAGAGTCGAAGGAATTAACGTCCTAACATCTGACCACATTCCTGTACTGCTGTCAGTAAGTGCTACAGTAATAAAGAAACAGAAAAAGCAAAACCGTACTAATAGATTCACGGATTGGGACATCTTCAGAGAAAAATTGGAAGAGCTGGTTGAATTAAAAGTTAGTATCAAAAGCAATGAAGAATTGAAACAACAAACATACAATTTTATTGAATACACTCGAATGGCTGCCAGACTAGCTACTCCTGAATCAAAGGACAAAACGGAGATTGAAGTCAAATACCCGGCTGAAATCAGGGAACAAATCAAGGCAAGAAGAAGGGCGAGGGGAATATGGCACCTCACCAGAAATCCCGCTGACAAGACAACTTTTAATCGAATAAGTAACAAAGTCAATAGACTAATCAAAAATTTCAAACAGAATTGCCTCGATAACTACTTAAGCGGGCTAGGTCCAGAAATGGATAAAGACTACTCGTTATGGAAAGCAACCAGAAGATTTAAACGACCTGTAGTTCGAGTACCACCTTTAAGGAATGCTCAAGGCAGTTGGGTTCAACAAGACAAAGAAAAAGCGGAACACTTTGCTCTACACCTAGCAGCAGTGTTCCAAACCCATGACATTCAATCCAACATTGATGTAACACCTGTTTATCAACCAAATCAGGACTTTAAGAGGGTCACGCCAATGGAAATTGCTAAAGCAATCGACAAAAATCATAATCATAAAAAAGCACCAGGAATTGATGAAATATCACCGGGTCTATTCAAGTAACTTCCACGTAAAGCAATTATCTTGATCACATACTTATTTAATGCCTGTATGAGATTGAAGTATGTACTCAAATGCTTCAAAATGGCCCAAATAATTATGCTAAAGAAACCAGGTAAACCAGATGAAGAAGTAACATCATACAGACCAATCTCACTGCTTCCGACCTTATCAAAGCTGTTCGAGAAACTGCTACTAAAACGTCTAAAGCCAGGTAAACGTTCCTGATTTTCAATTTGGATTCAAGAATAACCACTCCACCATAGATCAAGTCCATCGAATAACTGCGGTAATAGAGCAATGGTTAGAAGAAAAGAAATATTGCCCCGCCGTATTTCTGGATGTATCCCAGGCCTTTGATAGGGTTTGGCATGAGGGATTGACATTCAAAATTAGCAAAATTCTACCACAAAACTATTGCCAGCTGCTTGAATCACACCTCTATGATCGCCAATTCAGAGTCATTCATGAAGAAACATGTTCTGACTTTTATCCAGCGATTGCGGGAGTTCCGCAGGGAAGCGTATAGGGTCCCCTCCTCTACCTTCTTTATACTGCGGACATACCTACAACGAATAAAACATTCATCGGCACGTTCGCTGACGACACTGTAATTATATCAGTAGACGAATCTCAACCAAGAGCAGTGGAAAATCTTCAATTAGCAATGAACAACGTTACTAAATGGACAATTGACTGGAAACTCGCACTGAATGAGCTCAAATCAACATATGTGACATTTACGCTCCGACATAAAAATAACACTCTACATTTACACCTCAAACGAGTGCAAGTGCCGCAGGCTGAATCGGCAACATACCTTGGTCTACATTTAGATTCCAGGCTCAACTGGAAACATCACGTGATATAAAAAGCTGAACAGATACGATTGAAACAACGTCAAATGTACTGGTTAATTGGACATCATTCCAAAATGAACCTGTATTGCAAAAGACTGGTATACCAGACTATCTTCAAACCAATATGGATGTATGGTGCGCAGCTATGGGGTTGTACACATAAATCCAATAGAGACATTGTACAACGAAGCCAAAATAAATTTCTTCGAAAGGTCACCAACGCCTACAGATTTGTGGCTAACAAGGAAATCCACAATGATTTAGAAATACAATTGATAGACGACGTTATCCGCGAATGTGCCATAAAACATGAGAAGAGACTTCTTACCCACACCAATCTTGAGGCCGTACAACTACTGGACAGTACAAACGAAGTAAGGCGGCTCAAACAAATCAAACCACATGAGCTAACCGTATGAAAATTATCAACCAAGGGAACTGGACACTGGTCCAGCAGACCCACACAAGTTTATGCTTATCTCATAAGTACTAATGTCAACCTTACTAATGAATTAATAATGTTTAAGATTGTAGTAACCATATCAATAAAGTTGTTAAAAAAAAAAAATCCTCAAATGTGGAAGAGATCTTTGCCTGGGAAAAACGAAACTCAATCAAAGACAAAGTCATACTGTTCTGCTGTCTACATGGATAGCACACGCATTTGACAAAGTTTGGCACGATGGACTACTATATAAACTTAAAGCGCTCCTGCCGAAGAATATTCACTCAGTTCTGGAAAACTGTCTCCTCCAAAAGCAATACATGGTCCAACAAAATGGTGCAGCAACTTCCCTAGAAGCGTTCTGGGACCTATTTTAAACTTCTTGTACACGGCAGACATACCTGTTACCGACAATGTAATAATATTAACATTTGCTAGTAATACAGCCATCCTGGTATCACACGAAAACCCGCAAACAGCCTCAAGAGAATTTCAAAGTCATCTGACCAAAATTGAGGATTGGCTCAAGATCTGGCGAATAAAAGTAAACGAAAAAAAATCAATTCATGTCATATTCACGCTGAACAAACGCTCCTGCTCAGCAGTACAATTAAACAGTGTATATGTTACGGTTAAAGTCCGAAATCGATAAATGTCCGAAATTTTAGTTTTTTAAATTCGTTTACTCAATTAGATTTCAGTAATCCAGAGGTCCAGTGGTTTCGAAATTTTTGTTAACCTTCCTCCCTACATATCCGTAGTTTCATTTATTCCCCATCAGAAGGCTATGCGTTAGTAAAGCCGTTATTCTCTACTATCCGGTATTCTAATTTGCACTAATACGATGAAAAATATTCCGTATGGTGAAGGATGAACCATTACGAGAATATATGACTCTCGTTTATAGATATCGAAGCAATAAAACAGTTTTTTTCCAATTTTTATTCGGTCATTTACCGATTTCGGACTTACCGTAACATATATATTCCTCAACAATGCAAGGTCGAATACCTAGGCTTACATCTGGATAGACGACTAACGTGGAAAGAACATATCGAAGCAAAACGCATACAATTTTTCAGTTGAGAAGGCCGCTAAAATCCGTATGACGAATGAGCCTTATTAGCGAATCTGCTCCACTTTACCCTCAAATTCGCTCATATTAGCATGTGCATTACATACAAATTTGATTGTTACAGAATATGAAATCTACCTATACCGCACACCAGAAAAATGTAAAAAAATCAAATTGACCAAATTAAACTGAAATGCTAGTGCACCTTAAACATATACGGAACAAGTAGTAAGTAATTACACAGAGATGGAAAAGAAGAACAGAACACAAAACTTTTCTATGAAAATTATATTTTTAATTTAAATTCAGAATGTAAAATACTAGAAACAAAAAAAAAAATAATTCTAATTCTACAATTCATACAACTAGAAAATTGAATTAGGTTAATCTCTTTTATGTGGTTTTTAAAATTTGTTAAAATTTTCAAAAAAAAATAAAGAAAAAGACTATAACACTATTTATTTAATACAATACGGAAAAGTTTTTTTTGTCCATGGATATTTTTTGACAATGAATAATAAATTAAGTAGTTTGTTGTGTCTCTTAAATATAATTAAGACCATGGTTGGTGTTTTGTTGGTGTATTTGCAGTACATGCCATATACTCTGGTAAAATTCGTTTTTATTTTAAATTTGTCAATGTTGTTGTTTTTAATTTAATATTGTTTTAAAATTCAATTAGAATATTTTTTACAGTATACGAGAGAAATCTAAATTGTTTTATACATTTCAATTAGAAGAACAAATTAGAATATTTATTAAATACGCGTTCAGCAATGCAAGCATAATAAATTATTCTGAATACTACCCAAATGCTGTTCATATTTCCCTGAAACAGGGATAGGTCAAGTAGAATACGTAATGTAATCTACTCTATTATCGACACGTAATCTATTACGTATATTACAGAGCAGTTTTTACAGTTCTTTACGTCGACAATGTAGACAAAGTCGACAATCTAGGAAATGATAAATACTAGTAAATTACAATAATAATTAATTAAAAATGATTCTAATTTTTACCAGAAAATAACATGGATGTGACCATGGGCATCGAAGTATAACAACATTTCGATGTTATACCGAAAAACTCGACTAGAGGCAGACACACATATTGCGCTTACTCGTAAAACTGTGGCCAAATTTAATCGCATCGATCGGTATTTTTACCCATTATGGATTCGTCGAGCGAGTGAAACGAACCAGTGATAGTTTAATTTTACCATGTTATCCTTGGAACAAAAATAATAAAATTGGCTTATATGTATTAAAATGAATCAAGACGAAAATTGAAAAAAAATGATGCTGAAATCCCCTTTGCAACGTTTACTTGAAATTGTAAAATATATTTTAAATAAAATGTATGCCAAACTAAAACAATCGTTGTCTCTTTTTTACATTTCATAGTTATTGGGTTTTTACAACTAGATTGCGATTACCAAGTTATGAAACGCACTAATCCTGTTTTGTCAAAACCGTATGCTGACGGCTGCAAAAATAACTACTTTCTATCGAGGGTATTACGCTCCTACATTACATAAACGAGCATTTACCACCCGATCCAACACCAGCGGCCGTGCAACTACGAAAAAAAATTTCGCGAGCTTAAAAGTTTATTTATAAAACGAATCTGCAAAATAATGTAAATATATTACTCGTAAAATATTAGTATGGTCATATTATGTTTACCGCTTTAGGTCGAAACAAGCTACCGAATTGGTCTAAAACTCTGTTTAGAAACGGTAATCCGCACCACGTCACGGGAAAATGCTCATTGCACATATTCAAAACTTTTCGATGAATCTCCATGGATGTACCGTGATTTCGAAAATAGATCTAGTAAGAGCGTATCATCTAATCCCCGTTGCTCCCGAAGACATACTAAAAACGGTTATTACTACTCCACGCACCTTGGAAGTGGAAGTGGACAAAAGAGACGATTTTGTATTTACGTACATTGATGATAAAGGGTGGTTAAATTTTAAGGGCCGACGTTGAATGTGAACCACACCTAAACGTCAAATTTTTTTCTGCATTTAATTTAACATTTCTCAATTTCAGACTAACTCAATTTGAACCATGGAAAGATACACAATCAAGCAACGCGTTAAAGTTATTCAGGCATATTATGAAAATGGGCGTTCAAATCAAAATGTATATCGTACACTTCGTGATTTTTTCGGCCAATTTAATCGTCCAAATGTGCGTACAATCGGAAAAATCGTGCAATAATTTGAGCAAACCAGTGCTTGCTCGTACAGCTCGTACAGCAGGAAACATGGCTGCTGTTCGCGATAGTGTGGCTGAAGAGCCGTCCACTTCAACTCGTCATCGTGCCCAACAATTGCACCTCTCTCGCTCGTCGTTGATGAACATTATGCATAAAGACTTGTATTTACACGCTTATAAGGTGCAATTGACTCAAGAACTAAAGCCTCTTGACCATTCCAAACGTCGTCAATGGTCAGAATGGTGGCAAGAAATGGCAACAGTGGATGATTAATTTTCGAACCGCATCGGGTCGTATTTTTTCCAAAATGAGGCCGGTCAGGCAGTTACTGTGAATGGTGTTCGCTATCGTTAGATGATAACGAACTTTTTATGGCCCGAATTGGAAGATATGGATGTGGACGATATGTGGTTTCAACAAGACGGTGCCACTTGCCATAGCTGTGTGGCGACGAAACAATAGCTCTTTTGCGCAACAAATTCAATGGCCGTGTTATCTCACTAGGTGGCGATGTCAATTGGCCGCCAAGATCATGTGATTTGACACCGTTGGACTTCTTTCTTTCGAGTTATTTGAAAGAAAAGGTGTACGTCGATAAGCCAGCAACAATTCAAGAGCTAAAGGATGAAATAATTCTGCACATTAACGGCATAGAACCTCAATTATGCCTATTGAGGTCGCGGTGGCCATTTGGCCAATATTTTGTTCCATACATAATTGAACCATACCATATTATCATAATAAAAAGAATTGACAATAATTTCTTAAACAATTTGTGTTTTATTCAAAATCAACATCGGCCCTTAAAATTTAACCACCCTTTATAACTACTGGTCGCCAGTAAGAGCGAGGAAGAGCATAAAATTCATCTCAGGAAAGTATTCGAATTATTGGTTGAGTTCGGTATAAATATTCAATCTTCTTAATGCAAATTAGGTGTTCAAACTTTAAAATTCCTCAGTCATCAAATCAATTCACAAGACATACAACCATCGCAACAGCGAGTAGAACCTATCAAACAAGTACCATCCCCAACATCCATTAAAAAAATTCAACAATTCGTAAGAATGGTCAGTTATTACCACAGGTTTGTACCAAAATTAACAGAATTGTTGTCTCCAATTCATGCGCAAGTGGCAAAATTAAACAAAATGCCAAAATTACAAAAGAATTTCTCATGGACAGAAGAGTGTGAAATAGCTTTTGGGAAAATAAAATGTGTTTTTGCTGATGTTAGCACATCCCATTAGTAACACAAGCTACAGTATAGCATCAGACGCATCAAACGAAGCTGTTCTGTACTACAACAATGGTATGAGGGATGTTGGCAACCTTTAGGGTTCTTTTCTCGAAATCTTACTGATAGTGGAAAAAAATATTCCACCTTTGATAGAGAACTTTTGGGAATTTACCTCGCTGTTAAGTGAGGCCATTTATTGTTTTACTAGTCTCGCTAAGTGATAAAAATCCACGGCAATTAAGGCAACTTGATTATATTCCACAATTTACGAGTGATATTAGAGACATTTCTGGTTAAGACAATGTAGTTGCAGACAATTTGTCTCGATCATGTAACTATATTGAAAATGTACAAACTGTTAAGGCTCAAAAATCGGTCAAGCTCAAAAATCCGACGATGAACTTCCAAAATTATTAAGTTCGACCGACAAGATTTTTTTTGGCCGAACATAAATAAAGGCATCACGGATTGGACAAAACGATGTATAGGAAGTCAAAAGAATAAGATTCAGCGACACACAAAATCAGAACCTGGTAGATTTCAAATAACAAGGAGTAGGTTCGAACATATGCACATGTGATATATACTTGCTATTGTATAGATAGATTTACCAGATCCAGAGGATGGCCAGAAATATATCCTCTCCATGAAAGCTATGCTACTACTATCGCTAAAACGTTTGTAGAACAATATACAAGGTTATCCAATTCAAGCTTGATAAAGTAAACTTAAAAAAAACACACAAAATATTCGGAATGTATTGTAATTTTTATTTCATTTTACAGATTGATCCTTGCCATTTTTAGTTAAACAAGATATCTTTCAAATGTCCTCCACGGGACTTCTTACAGGCCTTGATTCTTTTGCGGTAATTTTCAATGACTTTTCGACACATTTCGGGCGGTATCTCGGCCATTACCTTACGAATATTAGTTTTCAATTCGTCAAGAGTTTGAGGATTGTTTGCGTAAACACGATATTTCGCGTAGCCCCACAAAAAGAAATCCAAAGGCGTTAAATCACAGGATCTTGGAGGCCAATTGACATCAGCCAATCGCGAAATCAAACGTCCAGGAAATTTCTCTTGCAAAAGATCTCGATTTGCTCGTGTTACGTGACTGGTTGCTCCATCCTGCTGGAACCACATATCGTCAAGATCATAATCTTCGATTTTCGTAAAAAAATAATCGGTTAACATGCGGCCATAGTGCTCAGAATTGACGGTAACGGTTCGTCCATGGTTGTTCTCAAAAAAATACGGCCCAATCACACCACCAGACCACAATGCGCACCAAACAGTGACTTTTTCCGGGTGTAATGGCTTCTCTACAATCAATTGTGGATTTTCTGAGCCCCAAACTCTACAGTTTTGCTTATTAACGTATCCACCAAGCGAAAAATGAGCTTCATCACTGAAGAAAATTTTGTTCGAAAAATCAGCATCGACGGCCTGTTTTTCCAACACCCAATTTGCGTATGTTAAATGCTCCATATTCTTAAATGGCAGAATGTCAACTAAATAAATGACAGCGTACTTGACGTTTATCTTTGACAGATGTCGGTATACAGATTTCTACTTTATCAACCTTGAATTGGATAACCCGTTATTTCTAAATTCGGGATACCTCTTGAAATCACGGCGGACCAAGGTAGTTCCTTTGAGAGTAAACTTTTTTCCGAATTAACACGAATTTTAGACGCACATAGAATTCGTACTACGGCGTATCACCCCCAGGCAAATGGATTGGTAGAAACAGTCCACAGATAGCTAACATTTTGTCGTCATGCCGGGAATACGACCATCTGTAAAAGAGGACCTACAGTGTTCTCCAGCAGAACTAATATATGGACAAACTTTACGAGATTTTGCAGAGAGACTTTGTTCGAATATGTGCAAATTAATACCTGTTGATACTCGAAAGTTGAGTAAACCATCTATATTTATACCAAGAGATTTGGATAATTGTGAGCAAGTTTTCGTTCGTGTCAATAGAGTACGAACGGGCCTAACGCCCCCGTACGAAGGACCCTATAAATTAGCTCGGCGTTTTCGAAAGCATTTTATACTAGATATGAAAGGAAAAATTAACAATGTTTCCATAGACAGATTAAAACCAGCTTACGGTATCCTAGCTACGACCAATGTAAACCGGAAATATACAAGCCAATCTGTTAAATTCCAATTACAAAATACTTACTTCTAACATTACCCCATCATCTAATTCCCATTTTGGAATTGCAAAGTTTTTTTGGGAGGTTCTCATTTGAAGGTGAATGATGTAGTGACTCGTTACGCTATACGCATCACACCGAACTGTAACGACTTCCAGTACTGTATGTTTCAATTGCAGTCGGTTAAACTGGAATAAACCATAAAGAATAATAACGGCAATAAAAATTGTAAATTGATCTTTTTGGATTTTTCTTTATTGGTAAGATTACAAGTACCGGGTGACTGACACGAAGTGTTACAAACTTCAGACTGTCATTGCTGTCAAACCAGTGATGACAGTGTGTTCAAATTTACAATAATGACAGTTCATTCCATTGTTTACAAGCACAAAAGCATTTTAGTGGGAAATGTTCAGAAAAAAAGTTATCCGCAAAGGAATTCAAGCGTAATAGTGTGATTGCTCTATATTTGGCTGGAAAACCACAGCCGCAGATTGTTAACCAGTTAAAACATCTGCATGTGAATAAAATGTTTGTGTATCGCACCATAAATCGTTATAACGATACTGGCAGCATTGCAAAACGCCATGGTGGTGGACTGAAACGCACTGCAACATCGCCGGGAATCATTCGGAAGGTGAAGGCCAAATTGGCTCGGAATCCGCGCCGTAGCAGCAGAAAAATAACTCGTAAAGCGAACTGCACTCGTTCCGCTCGAACGAATACAGCACATATTAAAAGATCATCTTGGACTAAAGGCTTTGAAATTCTATAAAACGCATGGTCTCACCGATGCTCAAAAAAGAGTTAGAGTGGAAAAAGCAAAGGAGTTGTTACGCTTACACGAAAGTGGTGATTTGCCGAATCTGGTTTTCTCCGATGAGTCACCGTTCGTTATTGAGTAATATGTGTACAAGCAAAACGACCGGATTTACTTGCCCGGCCATTCTTGGGCCATGGTTTGGGCCACCGTAATGGCCGAAAGCCGTTCTCCGCTCGTTTTTTGAACCGCAGCATCAAGATAAATGCTCAAATTTATCGAGATCATGTGTTGGAGGGAGCGTTGAAGTCTTGGGCACAAAAACATTTTGGCCACAGAGCCTGGACATTTCAACAGGACTCGGCGCCGAGTCATAAAGCGCACGTCAATCAAGATTGCCTGAGAAACAACGTTCCGCGGTTCAATTCCACTGCATAATGGCCACTAAATTCAAGGTTGGGACTAAAAAATACCAAAGTGTCGTTCATCTCAAGTAAGCGTTTCGCCGGGAATGGGTAAAAATACCGCAGAGCCACTTTCGTGCTGCATGCAATAGCTTTGTCAGCCGTTTGAAGGCCATAATCGCGGCTAAGGGTGGCCAAATCGAAAACTGCTGTTTTGTGTTGGTAACACTTCGTGTCAGCCACTCTGTATAAGATGATCACATTAATCAGTCGCACTAGTATGAATCGTAAGTGTGTGTTAAGTTTTGACATTTAATTATCG
This sequence comes from Nephrotoma guestfalica, assembly GCA_963691935.1. Taxonomy (NCBI): domain Eukaryota; kingdom Metazoa; phylum Arthropoda; class Insecta; order Diptera; family Tipulidae; genus Nephrotoma; species Nephrotoma guestfalica. The sequence goes on along the minus strand of OY829915.1, from coordinate 66,596,045 downwards.
TAACAGTTTTAAATTTTATCTTGGTGTGCAATTAGAGAATGCGAATATTGTAAAAAGACAATATAAAATATTGTTCACACGTTTACAAACTATCTTACTGCTTAGAGAATTAGGGTGCTGGTGTAATATATTACTAAATGCGGTATAAAACCGACCTTTAAATTACACATTTGAAACCATTTCCGTTTGGGGCCAATTCCGTGAAACCTGACTCAAAAATATATCTGGTGACGGTCTGGTGTAATAAATTATTAAATGTGATAAAATCGAACTTTAAATAACATACAGGGTGGCTGAGACCAAGTGTTAAATGAAAACGCAGTATTTTTTTTAATTTTGATTATTTTTTATTGAAATTTCATGGAATATGTTGAAAACATATTACATTTTATGAAAAACATGTTACTGCTCGATATGACCTCCTTTGGCTCTGATTATTTGATTCAGTCTTCCATAGTAAGCATTGCATGCTGACCGAACGTGAGTTTGCGGAATTTTATTCCATTCTCGAACAAGAGCTGACTTCAATGCATCAACACTTTCCTATTTTTTAGTGGACACCTTACTCTTCAAAATGGACCATATGGAGAAATTCATGGGATTCAAGTCTGGTGAATATGGTAGCCATTCTTTCGACGAAATCAGTCGAGGAACGCAATTTTGTAAAAATTGCTGTGTCGTACGAGCTTTGTGTGACGGTGCCGAGTCCTGTTGGAATGTCCAACGGTTCGTACCAAAGTGTTTACGTGCCCAAGGTAGCAAAGCATCGTTTAGGATCTTTTGACGGTACACCTCTTGGTTTACCTTGACTCCATGTTCGATGAAAACCAGAGGAGTGCGTCCATCTGCAGTCACTGCAGCCCAAACCATAACATAAGCTGGTGATTGCTTGCGCATGGCAACTCTTGTGTCCAAATTATCGTTGGACTTGTGCTCTAACTAAACACGATCATTTTGTTTATTCACATACTGTTGAATGGTGAAAATTTTCTCATCAGAAAAGACAATTTTTGGAATCTCATCACGTTCGGCCAAGGCCTTCAATGCTCGTGTTCTTTCAAGCCTAACTTTTTTTTGTGCCTCCGTAAGATCTTGAACTTTTTGTATCTTGTAGGGCTTCAAATGTAGTTCATTTTTCAATATGGTTTGAATGCTGTATCGTGAAACATGTAGACGTGCGGCTAATTGATTGGCACTTTGACGAGGATTTCGTTGGATTCGTTTCTTCACATTTCGTATCATTTCTTTTGATGTTGCTGTCTTTTTAGGACCGCCTCTGTTCCGTTTAGTGATGCTACCAGTTTCGTTGTATCGAGTTATGGTTCGATACACAAACATTTTATTCACATTCAAATGCTGGAGCTGACAAACTATTGCTGTTTGTGAATTTCCACCCAAATACAGTGCAATTACACTATTACGTTTGAATTCCATTACGGTTTTTTTATGAAGATATTAATTTAGAACAATTATTTGTTGACCACATGTAAACAACTAACCAAACTTCAATCTGTCAAAAAATTGACGCGCGAAAATGTCAACCACACAAATGACAGCAGAGTGAAGTCAGTAACATTTGGTCTCAGCCACCCTGTATTAAAAGCACTTATCCGTTGAAGTCAATTCTGTGTAACCTGATACAAAAATAATTTATTACAGTAATAGTGAAGTATTTCCTAAACTTTCCTAAAAATTTAAATCCGCCATTTTTGTTACAATGTATGTGTAAAACTTAGTGTAAACAAGTGAATTATAAATTATATGAAAAAATGCAAATAAGTACGGTAATGAAGTACTTGTAAAGAGGTCAATTTGCATATCGTAGGGTTTTTCCGAGCAGTTTTACGAATTCCAAAAACACCGCTACCTAATACTAAGCGCACTTTTGAGTTGTTCTGGATCAAAACTTTTTTAATGGAATGGTAATTGTCTGTCAGTTTTGATTCAGAACAACTCAAAAGTGTGCTTGGTATTTGGGAGCGGTGTTTCTGGAATTGGGAAAACTGCTCGGAAAAATCCTGCGATATGCAAAATGACCTCTTTACAAATTTTATTTAATAAAACACCCGGGGCCCCTAGATTTGTCAATGGAATGGTGTTTTTCTGTTAGTTTTGATTCAGAGCAATTCAGAAGTGTGCTTAGTATTTGGTAGCGTCGTTTCTGGAATTGAGAAAATTGCTCGGAAAAACCCTACGATATGAAAATTGACCTCTTTACAAATTATATTTCCTAAAATACCCGGGCCCCTAGACTTATCAATGGAATGCTAATAATCTGTAGGTTTTGATCCAGAACAACTCAAAAGTGTGCGTAGTATTTGGTAGCGGTGTTTCTGGAATTGGGAAAATTGATGGGAAAAACCCCATGATATGCAAATTGACCACCTCACAAATTTTATTTTATAAAACACCCGGGGCCCCTAGATTTTTCAATAGAATGGTATTTGTCTATTAGTTTTGATTCAGAACAACTCAAAAGTGTGCTTAGTATTTGGGAGCGGTGTTTCTGGTATTGGGAAAACTGCTCGGAAAAATCCTGCGATATGCAAATTGAACTCTTTACAAATTGTATTTCCTAAAACACCCGGGGCCCCTAGATCTTTCAATGGAATGGTCGTTATCGGTTAGTTTTGATCCAGAACAACTCGAAAGTGCGCTTAGTATTTGGTAGCGGTGTTTCTGGAATTGGGAAAATTGCTCGGAAAGCCCCTACGATATGCAAATTGACGTCGCTACAAATTTTATTTCCTAAAACACCCGGGGCCCCTAGATTTGTCAATGGAATGACGTTTACCTGTTAGTTTTGGTCCAGAACAACTGAAAAGTGCGCTTAGTATTTGGTAGCGGTGTTTCTGGAATTGGGAAAATTGATGGGAAAAACCCCATGATATGCAAATTGACCACTTCACAAATTTTATTTTATAAAACACCCGGGGCCCCTAGATTTTTCAATAGAATGGTATTTGTCTATTAGTTTTGATTCAGAACAACTCAAAAGTGTGCTTAGTATTTGGGAGCGGTGTTTCTGGTATTGGGAAAACTGCTCGGAAAAATCCTGCGATATGCAAATTGAACTCTTTACAAATTGTATTTCCTAAAACACCCGGGGCCCCTAGATCTTTTAATGGAATGGTCGTTATCGGTTAGTTTTGATCCAGAACAACTCGAAAGTGTGCTTAGTATTTGGTAGCGGTGTTTCTGGAATTGGGAAAATTGCTCGGAAAGCCTACGATATGCAAATTGACGTCGCTACAAATTTTATTTCCTAAAACACCCGGGGCCCCTAGATTTGTCAATGGAATGGCGTTTACCTGTTAGTTTTGGTCCAGAATAACACAAAAGTGCGCTTAGTATTTGGTAGTGGTGTTTCTGAAATTGGGAAAAATGCTCGGAAAACCATACGATATGCAAACTGACCTCTTTACAAGTACTTAGTCACCGTAGTTATTTGCATTTTTTCATAAAATGTATAATTCACTCGTTTATACGAAGTTTTAGGCATACATTGAAACAAAAATGGCGGATTTTAATTTACACTTGAAATTTTTCCTAAATAATCCTAATTCTATTTTTAGGATAGTTTAGGAAATAGTTCCCACGAATTTATTACACACCTGGATAAAGTTGATTTCTCTCGGCAAGACTTCTAGAGAAACATTTTCCCCAAAATCTGGTAGCACTTAGGTGCAAAAAAAATTAATAAAGTTGTCAATTTAAACATTTTTGAAATAAATAATCGTTTTGGGTGAAATTTACCCTTAGGCAAGTTATAGGGCTGGTCTTGAACTGGCTTATTCAATATAATTAATTTGTAATAAATTCTGGTCCAAGAACCATCCCGATACCATAGGTACAACAAAAGTTACAATGGTAGACCCGTTCCTCCAAAAAGTTAACAGGCTTAGAGCATTCACAAAGAGCGTGGAAGACCAAAATTCCTGCACCACAAAACTATATCGCACATATAGTAAAATAGCCACTTGACCTAATATACCGAAATATTCAAATACCACATAAAGAAAATAAAGATATTTTGCATGCATTACAAAAAAAAAAAAATTATCTCAAAACAACGAACTAAGATCCTTGTCCCAATGTGTTTCAATGAGTACACGACATGCCCTTTCATTTTTCATCTTTGACTTGTAAATTTTTTTTAAATTTTCCGTTTTTTATTAAATTGAAAGAAGTTTGGAAAATGTGTATAAAGTTAAACTCTTTTTGTCCGTCTTTTTTTTCTATCAACATTTTCAGGATTTCTCATAAGTGCACTCAAGGGATTATGATTGTTTTTGGGAAAATAAAAATTTCCTTTAATGTGCGTTCCATTTTTTTTGTGTTTTGTTTGATATACATACATAATAATATGAAGAGTGTACCTTCATCACCCTTATATTGCGTTTAGTAATATTTTTTTTTGCGTATTTTTGTGCTCGGTATGTGTATAGTCATAGATAGACCTGGAGAGATATGCTGTCATTCATCGAATATAACAAAAAAAAATTGTTGTTTCCTATATGGTTGTAGCTCTTTTCCCAGGGTATATCGCCATATAGCGTAGACCTATTTGTTTAGTCATATTTTCTATATGGAATTGGTGCTCATTTCACCATCTACAAGGAAAATGCAAATTTTTTTTTGCCGTTTTTTACGGTTAAATTTTTTTATGGGTATGAATATGATTTGATAACAGTATTATTTCGTTTTATTTGTATATCTAAATAATAATAAAAACTAATAAAACGGAAATATATCTCTATATAAATGTTGTAAACATATAAAGGAGAAAATTCCACCAACAATTTAACATGGTGAAATATAATAAAATTTAAATTTATTTTTTAACAATTTTTTGCTGTGAGCTGAATAGAAATTTGATAAAATTTGTTCGTGCTATACTTTAATCTCCCGTTTCGGTGTGTTTGGTTGTGCGGCTCCCAACATCCCAAGAAACATTTCTGGCAAAATTTCAATATAAAGTTTTTAAAAATTACATAATTATAAATTTGCATGCTGTGAAGTTTATTTTACCCCAAAAAAAAAATTATTAAATTATTTTCACATACATAAGATGGTTAAATGGTAGACTAAAGCAATAATATATTTTCTAAGAACCGCAATTAGAACATTTTATTTCTGGCTTAGAAAACAAACGTATATTTAATGAAACTACTGTAACATGTTTATGTACGTACAAATAAGTATAGCATGTGGAGCAAAATAATTTTCCTGATTTGTTAATTTTGCTTAAATATTTAAAAAAAAAATTATTACTCTACCACTAAAGTTCTCGTATCCATTCCGTATAATAAAATTAATTTTTTTCTAATTTATGCATAAAAACTATAATCGTATATGCAGCAAAAAGTGTTAAGGTATTATAGCAAATTTTTAGTCAACTTTTATATGACAGATTTTTGTAACGGACACAGAATTTTACCTACCTAGCCGAAAATATATTTAATCCAAATAGATAAATTTTAGCTATATCTCGCATGGTTTTTACGTATATGCCATCGAAAGCTGAATATAAATTAACTTTATGATTCTCAACGAGCAGTCTTAATTAAATGTAGGATAGCGAAATCTGTTATGTACTAACTTAATAACATTTTGTGGTTCTCGAATGAAAATCTCCAACATAATATTTGGAATTTTGATTATGCAAGTCCACTTCGCATATATAAACGATGAAAGAATGAAGCTTTTTTGTTTCATATCAAATTCACGATTATTAATTTATTGCTTAGCTGGAGGTGATTTCTAACACCAGTTCTATGTATATGACTGGGTTCATATATAGTAGCACAATGAAAAATACTGTACTAGATATATTAAAATATCAGGAAACCCATCATATATATTTAGTTATTTTTTGCTTCAGTACTTTTTTCTGTGGAAAGTCCATAATTTATTTTATATTTCCTTTCTAGTCGCTTTTATGATTTTTGATGACTTAGAGACCAGAGAACATGTATGTATATATATAGTAAATCAATATGACTAAAGGCAATATATCTATTGTTACTCGTTGTCTTCATTTTATTATATACGAGTATCGACAAAACCTAAACTTTATCCAATATAATGTATGTATTTTATCCAATATTGTTTGAGTATTATATACTCTTCTATATATTATCCATTTTGTGCCATAGAGAGAAATAAATAAACTTATGGATATGAAACACACACACACACACAATATCACAATACTTATAGACCGGAAAGCGAAACTGAATAAGATATTTACTAAAGCAATTTATAAACAAAATAGGGAAATAACGACGATAAATATTGGTATACGGTGCATTGAAAAATTGAATGTATATATTGATAGATTGAAGAAATATTTTTATCACTTGCCTTATACTATAAGCTATGGGATCCGTTCAATGAGTTCAACAATGGATATTGTAAAAAATAGTTTAATGTCAAATACAATACTATGAAAATATTGAAGGGAATTTAGATAAACGTAACCTTACAAATGCAACATGCAGAATTTTCATTTTTAAAAAGAGGAGGATAATGGGTGTCAGTGCTAATCAACCAACGAGGCTCTGGTGACCAAGAAACGATGGAGTAATTAAACACCGAGAACCTAGCAAATGATATCTCTCCACCAGATAGTATAGCTTCAACACACAGGCCTTAAAGCAATGAGTTTACAATGAAAACAAACTTTTGCCCTGGTGGTACCCCAACTGCTCAAGTGGCCAATCCACCCTCTAACGGGGTCGGTTCAATGGATTCTACTCCTAATAAGTTCAAAAATTTCTAGATCAACACTTGGACAAACACAGTTCGCGACTCAGCAGAAAAACAAAAATGCTGAACTACGAAGACCGAAAACGCATCTGTTGTCAAATCGGATACCAATTCGATGTGGGCTGCTTTAACGAACTAGCAAACGAATATAACTTCTTAACCATTGTAGATCTTCGCACCCCTAGAAAATGCACTAGAAGGTATTATCCGGAATATCGGTAGATTACCCATTTGTGGTTTTGTTGTACTCAGACGATGGCGAGTGCATGTGATACAGGATCGAGCAACATGTTTAATCAGATTTTTTGCTCCAATTATCCAATAATTTTGTCGAATGGTGCCAAGTAATTGTTGTTGAGTAGGGTGATGGTATTGGATGTGTAGAGACCACATGATAATTGCAGGATGTTTAGTATCGTATGAACACCAAGTAGTCATACCGATTGGTCCACCAACCCTTAGTGTTCCCTGGCCGTCGATAAATGGGTTTAATGATCGTAGCTTATCGCCGCGTTTCAAATCGGACCCGGCGGTGGTTCGATTAATATCTTCTGGAAAACATTCATATTGACACCATTACACGGCAAACATTGTAGCGCGTTTGATTTGAGAGCCTGTTAAATACAAGGAAATTTGTTTAGTTTTAAATTTGTCATAAAATCAATAACACTGAACAAAACGTTCGATTTACAAAATAAAATAAAGGCGACTTGGACTCGAATAGTTTCAGAATGGCGGTCATCAAAGCTTATATTGGAGAGCTGGGCATCAGATACCCTCGGCCCATGATTTGGTGATTCAGACAAATAATCTGGATCTTAGCGAATTGTCAATCAATTGATCTGGATATATTCCTCTCGAAGCTAAATCTGTTGCGATTTCTTTTAGAGTTTACATGATTCCAGTTTATTCTTGGGAGCCGACCCAAAATAAATGAAGTGCGATTTGCGATGAACGTCTATCATCGTCTAGGCACATCGGAAAGCCAAGCAAGGACAATTGTAGAATCCTTCCACCCAAATGTTTGTAAATTAGGAATGCTTAGGGAACAAGTCTGCTCATTAATTTAACCAACAAAACTTCAGCACATAACTCTAAGCGCGCCAGACAAATCTGTTTAGGTGGAGCTACCTTGGTTTTTGCTGCTATTAATCGCATCGAACCAACTCCATTTAAGTCAACTGCTCTTAGATAGACCATGGCAGCATAAAACTTTTCTGAATCGTCAGAAAATCCATGTAGTTCTACCTTGGCTTCGTCTGTCAATGAAATGGACCGTGGATGCCAGGAACCGTGGAATTTAAATTTTCTCGAACAATATGAAATTTGAATGCATCTTTTCCCCTTTTTCATTTAATTTTTTCGGGAAGGGGATCATTCCAGTCAATATTATGAAGCCAGAGACCTTGAAAAATGATTTTCTTGAGGACTGTACATGGGGAGAGAAATTAAAATGGATCAAAAATGCGGCCAGCCTCATAACTGGAAATTTCAATAAGAGGATCCCGTTCATGTCTAGAGCTTAGTAGTTCTTGGCTGTTGGATACCCATTTTATTAATTTAAATCCATCTAGTCGCAATCCTTCAACTATTTTTGCTGGTAGATGTTTGGCATCCATAACGGTCGCACCACCTAAAAGCAAGTCATCGACCTAAAAGTCAAATTTTATAATGTCCTTAACGTTCGAGAGATTTGGAGGTAAATCGTCTGCAATTTGATGGAGAGTTCGCGATGCTAAAAATGTTGCGCAGGCTGTGGCATATTTGGCGGTGTTCAAATGATAATGTAATATCAGCAGATTTGTGTCCTCACGCCAGACAATCCGTTGGTAGTTGCGATCTTCCTCGTGCACCATGACGTGGTGGAACATTTTCTCAACGTCAGCGGCGAATGCAATTTTGTGTTTCCGGAAACGAACTAGGGTGAAAAATAATTCTTGTAGTATTGGCGGTCCGGCGTCCAGTTTATCATTAAGTGACATACCCAATGAAGATTTTGCGGAACCTTCAAAAACGAAGCGTAACTTCGTTGTTGAACTCGAATCTTTAAACACCGCTTGGTGTGGCAGATAATATGTTTTTGAACGAGTTCAACTATTGATTTTGGTATGTGGAATAAGAGACATATTCCGCAGTGCTAAATATTCTCGCATAAACTCTGTGTAGTCTGCTTTTAGTTCAGCAGACTTGAAAAATCGATGCGCCACGGCGAAAAGTCTCCGGATTGCCTTGGGTAGCGAGTCTCTGAGATCAAGAATATTTGGTTTAAACGGTAACCATACTACGTATTTACCAGAATCGTTATCCTTAAATGAATTCTCCGTAGAAGAGACTCACACCAATGTTTAATCTCAGTCTCAGTTGAAACGGAATTTTGATCAATTTCAAGAGTTGCTTCACCAGAGGTGACGTAACCGAAACATGTGTTTTGACCGAAAAGATCAACATCAAGTTGATATTTTTCAGGACGCAGTACTTTCATAAAAATGTTCGAAAACTTTCATTCATTACATTTAGCTGATCAAAATTTCAACCATTCGAGTCTTGTAGGTATATTACTTGGAGGTGAAGTAATATAGCTACCGGACTCGAATGGTTGAAATTTTGATCAGCTAAATGTAATGACTGAAATTTTGCGAATTTTGTTAACTGCACAGTGATCGGGGGAAGATCAGAAGATAATTTTTTTATTATGAAAGCTCTCACGGTTAAAGAGAGATTATCGGATGATCAGTCGTACAGATCCTTTGGTTATACCAGCGCTTATGGAACCGAGACCTTTAATATTTACACAGGCATGGTTACATAGAAGATTATGGGATTGTGCACATTTTTTCGTGATCAAACTGATTGCTGCTGCAGAGTCTAATAAGGCTCTAAATTTTTGATGAAACCTTTTGGCATCCTGCACAAAAATTAAGGCAGTTGGTAATAAGGTCAGAGAAGATTTAGAAACCTTGGGAGTTAGTGACTCAGATGAATGCGCTGAATTAATAGTAGGATTACACGGTGAACTTGAATCAAATTTTAATGATCGGTTCTGTCGACAAAACTGACTTGAAATAGAAGATTTACGTGGAATGTTGTAAGTTTGGCAGACAGAATGAGTTGTTAATTGTGAATCGGCAGATGTTTTGTTTTATCGTCATTCTTTAAAAATGAATTAACCACTGCGTGAAGAGTGTTGATACTGATTGGGATTTTATTGTGTGATGAATTTTCAGGAAGCAATTAACTGTCCGTTCACCACATGTTCTACAGGATATACTAGATGAATGTTCGGACACTAAATGATTGCGATTTAAACAGTTCAAACAGAGACAACAATCTTTCGCGATTTTAATACGGCTAAAAACATTTAACTTCTTAAACTTAAAGCATTTGTAAAGAGGATGGTTACCTTTGTTGCAACATTCAATAGTGGATATTCTTACTAGGGCTTGCAATACCTCTATGAGGGAGGCCTGCCCATTAACAAAGCTGAAGGGAAGCAAACACCTGCTTAATGGACCTCGGCACTCGCGGAGTGCAGAAAAGTCTGTGGGTCTACTTTAAATAGAGCGAAAAGATCGAGAAAGTCAAGGCTGGGACTTCTATATATAAGGAATATCTCAGAGAAAATAAAAGGGAAACAAGGAAGGCGAAAAGGAAGCCGTGGAGGCTCTTCTGTGACAGAATAGAAGGGGACTCGGAAACCTCGCGCTTAAGAATGATTATCTCTACCAGTTCAGCTGTTCCAGGCTATCTAATTAACCTGAATGGCGAATGAACGGCATCTAGTGAAGAGACTCTTCATCTTTTGATGGAAACTCACAGCCCGAGTTGATGAATGATCAGAATGCGTTGATTACGGATTCTTTTGATGAATGCGGGTTTATGGATAACTACGGGGTTCAGCTGTTGTGTACAGAGTATATTCCGAATATACTGAAGATAAAATGGGCTATTAAAAGTTTTAAGCTCTTTAAGTCAGCTGGTCCGGATGGGACTGTACCAGCAGAAATTCATAAGAAATCGGAGATATTGCTTCCCTGGCTGGAGGTTATCTTCAAGGAGTGTTTCAAGCTGGGGTGTATCTCGAATAAATGGAGGGACGCTAGGGTATTTTTCTTCACGAAAGCGGGTGGAAGCTCGCACAGCAATCCAAAGGACTTAAGACCACTATCACTGTCATCCTTTCTGCTGAAAATCATGGAAAGCCTGCTGTATGGACCATATTCTGTCGAGAATTGTACCCAGAAATTGGTCACAGTCTCAACATGGGTATCATAAGGGTAAGTCCGTTGACACGGCATTACCTTCACTGGTTCGGGAAATTGAGAAGTCACTGAATTTTCAGGAATTCTCGTTGGTGGAGGCAATTAGGGAAGGATTGGTTGTCACTTGAGATTTAATACCCAGTTGGAGGAAGTCTCCATCAGAAGACGGGTTGTTCGGGAAACACCTCAAGGAGGTGCCCGTTCTCTCCTTCTTTGGAGTATAGTAATCAACTGATTACTATTGGAATTGGAGGGGGAAGGAATTGGTGCGGTTGCTTATGCCGATCACGTAGCGATAGTTATTTCAGAAAAGTACCTGGGTACAATCAGCGATGTGATGCAGAATGTGTTGTCAATCACTGCGGGTTGGGCCAGCAGATGTGGCTTGGGGATCAACCCATCTAAAGTAGTGCTAGACAATTTCACTAGAAGATATAAAATTCCGGTAGTGGTTTCACCTAGTTTGAATGGTCCCATGCTGGCCTTTACTGATAAGGCGAGATTCCTAGGGATTCTTCTGGACAGTACAGTTGGAAACCAAATACGATAGAAAGAGTTAAGAAGGCCACTGTGTCACTCAACTCTTGCAAAAATGCCATAGAAAGGAAATTGGATCTGAAACCGAAGCTGATGCAATGGCTTTACACGGTAGTATTAAGGTCCGTTCTGCTGTATGGTGGCCATTTATAAAAATTTATTATACAAGAACATGATAGGATGCAGTAGGCAGCCTGTTTGCTCATTAGTGGAGCGCTGGAATCGACACCAACTAGTGCATTAGAGTTTATGTTGTACGTTTATGTTGTAACGGGAGAAGCGTTGAATATTATCGGCAAGCAAATGAAGGTCAATACGGCCGCCGGGCTATCAGCGGTATCTGGGTAGAATTGCGTGCAAAAATCTCTAGGAAGGATGGGAAGAGTGGTCTCATCGTGAAGACCGGGATAGTTAAATTCTACACCGACGACTCCAAACTCGATTGTAGAGTGAGAGCTGGAGTGTTCTGTGGGAAATTAAATGTGAGTCTATCCATTCGTCTCCTTCATTACTGCAGCGTGTACCAGGCTGAAGTTATAGCGAACAGGTTGAAGCATAGTGTAATATCGTTGACTGATATCACTATTTATGTGGACAGTCGGGCAGCCATTATTTCACTGAATTAAATTTCCCTGGCATCAAGGGTTGGCGTTGGATTGTCACACATTTCTTAGATGAGTGAACATTTCAATATCTAGTTGGTTTTCGGAACCAAAAATTCTGATGTTGAGGTAAATTGGAGGGCATACGAATTAGCAAGATACGGTACCACTCTCCAACTTGAACCAGGGAAAGAATGTATAGGAAGGCATATGTCTATGCTGAAAGCGGCAAGCCATAGTAAAACAGTTGCCTTGGCAGTTGCTAGGTGGCTCGTCAGTCCGACTGGTACGATAGCGAAGCAAGTATGAGCTGAGCTGAACTTGAAGCGCGCCAAGATCTTAATCACACTAAGGAAGCGTGATTTAGGTATTATTGTAAGGGTACTTACCGTGCACTGCCTTTTCGGAGATCATTCAAGGAGGCTGGGTCTGAATGCAAATAACTTCTGCAGACGCTGTAAAGACGAGAAGGAGGAGGAGACTCTTGTTCACTTCCTATGCTCATGCCCTGCGCTAGCTGGCAGAAGACGTGATCACTTGGGTAAATACACTATGGGCAGCCTCTTTGATATCGAAAGCTGTAATGTGCGACATCTTTAACGCTACGTGAATAGCTCTAGATGGTTTTAGAGGAAGTTTAATGTTGTCGGATCCTGGCCTCAGTGTGCGATAACAATCACTGAAACCTAACCTAACCTAACCTACTGTAGTACTTCTATTTACTCTAATTCCATGCTTATTTAATTCTAGTGGTATATAAACTGAAAATTTACTTTATGAATCGAAAACCAATTAAACTTACTTGAAAGAAGTTTTGGAATATGGCCATCTGGGGTGAAACTCGGTAATTTATTAACCGATTATGATGGCATTGGGTATGTTGGATGGGAATGGGATTCTTATACGATTGTTGGAAGAAGTTCTGGAATATGGCCACCTGGGACAAAACTCGGTAATTTATTAACCGGTTACGATGGTACTGGTTATATTGGATGGGAATGGGATTATTAAATGATTTTTGGAAGAAGTTCTAGGATATGGCCTGCTGGAGCAGAACTCGGTAATTAAGCGATTATGACGGGATTGGATATGTTGGTCGGAAATGAGATTCATAAATGATTTTTGGAAGAACTTCTGGAATATGATCATCTGGATCGAAAGTCGGCCATTTTCAAACCGATCATGATGAGATTGGATATGTTGGATGGAAATGGGATTCTTAAATGATTTGTGAAAGAAGTTCTGGAATATGGCCACCTAGAACGGAACTGTAAAATTAAATAAGCATTCGTTTTTGCGTATTCACGCCATATGTTCGTACACGTGGTACAGACACCTGCTTTATTCAGTAAATATTTGTGTTTACTGTAACTATTCGCATTAATCGAGCTATGGTTGTACGAAATAATATGTATAATATGCGCCAAAAGGCACTAACGGAACAAGCTTTTGTTTAAAAGTAGCAGGATCAACACAAATGAAATAATGAAATTACCTAAAAACGGATATTGATTACCACACCATTAGTGAACAGCCATGAAATGTGACTATTGGGGAAATGGTGTTGCCGGGGCTGGATAAAAATTACGGTTAAGGTAACACCTATTTTTCGGTTGAGTATACGGTTTCTGTTTTTAATTTCGCTAGAAAAATATTTATGAAAAAATTAAAGTGTCCGGAATTTTTGTGCGAGCAGTGTCGTTTCCGTGGTATTAAAATTATGTTCAACTATGATTGCTGTATATCTTAATGTATGATAATTTCCCTCTAAGAGGGAAAATGGAAATGAGATCGATTCACGTTTTGTGTATTGAGACGAGTGGTCTGGTTATTTTTACGTGATTTTTTATCTTCCCTGTGCATATGATTTAATTTTTGTGATAGCAGGAATTGGTTGCAATTAAATTACCCTCCCCGTCGTGAGCACTCGTGGATATTAAAAAAAATGCACAATCATGTGGAATCCGCAACCATAGGTCGATAAAAATTTAATATTTTAAATAATTTTTTGATTTCGGTATAACACAAACAAAGACGATTCGTCTATTTTCACTTAGAGTTGAAACTTTTAGTTGCATCTATCTATTCTTTGTTTGACTTTGCAATAGAACATAAAAAGAGCATTCCAACGACAAGCAAACATTAAAAAAATTGTTTTTGTTGTAAAAAAAAATTACAGCAAACTAAATAAACTTTATTTATTTATTTTTAAATGTGTTCACTACAGAAAAAGCTCATATTCAGTTAACTTTATTCGTTTAGAAAATCGAGAAAAACTTTTTGCTCTCACAACACGAGTATGAATGTACGAAAACGTCAAAACTGTATTCTTCGTTGTACATGTAAAGTATACAACTTTTACATAATCTACCAAAATCAACAGCACACACACTCTATAATCAACTAAGCAAAATACTAGAAAATCTCGTACATGAAGGTAAAATTTTATTTATTTCTGAAATATTCAAATAAATTATATTCCGAGTTTTTCATATTTGATATACCTGACGGTTTATACTCGTACCTGCAATTTTACTCTAAAATGATTATAATTTAGTTAGAAATTGTGTTTTAATTTATTTAAAAACAGAATTCTATATAGAATAAAAATAACAATAAATAATGTTTATGAAATAGTTGTAAATTTTGATTACATTCAATTTAAAACAGTTTGGTCTATTTACTTAATTGTGTGTTCTTGGTATACACAAAAAGTTTAGCAGACACATAAATTATTCTAATTTATAAGTTTTGTATGTATCTTAATCAAAATCTACATAATATGATTTTTTTCCAACCTTTTATTTAGGATCATCAACATACTGGAAAGCAAGCGGTACCTAAACATAAAAAAGGTCGAAATTTTTTTATGTACCTCCATAGTTCGTGGAAATAATTTTCTCAGCTTTGGGTGAGCTATCTGTTAATTTTTCATTAACCTTTAAACCGTAAATGTACTTTGTGTCAACATCAAAACACATTTACATTTAACTTTTAGTTATGTTAGTAAAGCGAGAATACAGATGTGGCCTAATTAGTATCACCTCATACGAAATTCAAGGTAATGTGATTTTCAAAGCCCGAACTGCAACCTATTGTATAGTTGACACGTGATTAAGACAGATATCGACTAATCCAAGGAATTCGTGCAATAAAAATTTAATATACCCTGAAAATACGCCTTTTATGAGTCATTAATACCTGAGAACCCTTTTCGACAAAATAATAGGTTATCCAATTCGAGGTTGATAAAGTAGAAATCTGTATAGCGGCATCATTGTGCAACATTTCGATATATTTGGAAGTAGGCCAGTATACACATGTGCAAATAGCTCAGAAGACACGAATGAACCGATCATTCGTCAGGAAATTTCCGTTAAAATTAGCATCTCAGCCTTAAACAAGTCCCAAAGGAAGAGGAAAATGTGGTTGCAATCATAAAACAATAGTCAGCCGGGACAGATTTTTAATGCGGAAAGCTGAAAGAAATCGAACGTTATCCAGTAAGTCTTTGAGAGGTACAATGCGTAACGTTGACGCGGAAATATCGGAGAGAACAGTAAGCCGCAGACTTTCTCAACATGGGCGACATACAAGACGACCTAGCAAGATGCTAAGGTTAAAATCTAGGATGATACAACAAAGAAAAAAACACAGGCAAATGGACATTTTACATGGCCAAGAGAGTATTAGAAAAGGTTTGAACAATAATAGTCTTTCTTTTAATAATATTTTAAAGTTACACTTTTCAATAAATGTCACTTTCAACTTAATCTTTCTCTATTCCTTGAGGGGGTTGTATCCACTGACGATAATATGATGACTTTGACACTAGCAATGTTCAGGACCGTTCGTAGTTAAAAAGAAACAACATACTAGAGTCAGGGTTTCAGGCCAGCAATATCATCAAAATCACTTCAAACGGGATAATGTACTCGAATCAATATTTTACTATTCTGCATTCACAACTGGTACCGACTATAATTGAAAAATTCAATAGAAGAAAAAATAAATAGTTTTTGGGGAGTTGAACTATGCCGATATTTTGTAAGTCATTTGTAAAAAATTCCAGTACCACCCCCAGTACGATACAACAAATATTATCAAAAATACGAAAAGTGTGGTGTAGTTGTGTCTAATGCCAGCACACATACGAATTGCAGCATAACGAGATCTGTAAATAACTTTCTAACTGTGTAACAAATTTGTAATTAATTTGTAAAAAATTCGTGTTCCTCACGCCAGTCAAACAAGCATGTCACAAGTAGCACAATGCATTGAGCATCATTGTGCACTATATAATTTTTATTCCGGATCCTTATAAATCCAAAAACAAAAATGTTTCGGGAAAAAACCTTACAAATTCAGCCGGAACCACACCGTCTACAGTCAAACTAACTATGACACAAAGAACACGATGCATTGTGCATCATTGTGCACTATGCGCTTTTTCATCCGGAACCCTATAATTAAAGCCAGAACCTGAAAAAGCCAGCTACTTGTAGAACCAAAAACAGCCAAACCAACTATCTTACAAGTAACACGATGAATTGTGCATCGTTTTGCACTATATAATATTTCAGTCGGAACCTTATTAATCCAGAAACATACGATTTTTCGGAAAAAACCCTTACAAATTCAGCCGGAACCATACACTCTACAGTCAAACTAACTATGGCACAAGTAGCACGATGCATTGGACATCATTGCGCACTATTCGTTTTTTTAGACGGAACTTTATATTTCCAGTCAGAACCTGATAAACCCAGCCAGGACCATACTACAGCCAAACCAACTATGGCACAAGTAGCACCATGCATTGTACATCATTTTGCACATATGATTTTGCAGCCGAACCATATAATGTTACCCAGAACCATACAAATCCAGTCGCAACCAAATGTTTACAACCATAACTTTGGCGCTAGCACAATGGTCGCAGTGCAATTTGGATGAAAGTGCAACATATGAGGTTTCCGGAATGATCAAAACGTTATGCACTACAATGTCAACCCAACCAGAACCCGCAAAGTCATTCGGAGCAATAAACAAGAAGCATGGTGATGGTGATTGTGAACTAGCTAAAATTTCAACTGGAATTATTTGGGCACATTATAATTCCTGATCCGCTAAAAGTGTTGATTAAATCAAAAGTTTTAAAAAAAATATAAGTCGCTGCATTAGCCCCAGCAGGAGACTACCATTAAAGTACCTTTTTCTAGCGTTGTCAGTTTGTCTGATCAAGTATTGTACATATAAAGATCTTTTAAATTTTCTCAATACTTTTGATTCCTTCGTAGAACGGACGACAGCACACATTTACAGCTTATTCCAGCTGAGATTGAACGTAAGCATAATGCAGGATCTTAATTATCCCCAGATCAAAAATGTCACCCGTCTAACGTTTAATAAACCCGAGACCCCACATATGAATTGAATATGAATTGAATATGAATTGAATATGAATTGAGTATGAATTGAATATGAATTGAATATGAATTGAGTATGAATTGAATATGAATTGAATATGAATTGAATATGAATTGAATATGAATTGAATATGAATTGAATATGAATTGAATATGAATTGAATATGAATTGAATATGAATTGGATATGAATTGAATATGAATTGAATATGAATTGAATATGAATTGAATATGAATTGAATATGAATTGAATATGAATTGAATTTGAATTGAATATGAATTGAATATGAATTGAATATGAATTGAATATGAATTGAATGTGAATTGAACATAAATTGCATTTGAATTGAATATGAATTGAATATATATGGAATATGAATTTATAGAGATTTGCACTTTTCAATGTTGAGATTCAGAGAAATAAACTCGCACCATTTCGCTAGATTGCATTTGTTAAATAAAATCTAATATTCAATTATTAAATATTAAATCTAATAAATGCCAAAATAATACCGAAAATTTACTGGATATTTGAGGCAATATTTTTTCTTTATTTCAAATTTAATGCGCCTACTAGGCTGGCCATCTAACTCTATTGGGTGCTATTGCTTTGATTCCCAGTCACTACTTTCCGAGATGTTTCATTTCTGCTAGCATCGTTCATTTCCGTGTTACAGCTAGTCGTCTGACTTTCCGTTCTAGAGGCCTTCTCCTCTTGTGCTTTCGCACTTCAATGAAAATGACTGCTTGTCTTCTTTACCTTTAAAGAGTTCAACGTTTCTTATTTTGTTGGACCAAAAGCACCTTAGTATTCATCTAAGGCATTTACTAGGTGCGCAACTAAATCTCCGTGCTTTTTTTGGAAAATTAGAAATGGAAAATTAGAATTGTCCTGCGCTATCTACACATTTTTGCCATCTCTCTGGCAATGCATGAATACCACGACGACAAAACGACACGTCTTTGGGCCGAAACCATTCTTCTAACCAAAATTGCACTTCTTCGAATCTGGCTAGGTGTAGCCTTGCTAAGCCATGCAGCATCGACCGGAACAAGTGATAATCCGAGGGAACCAGGTCTGGTGAATAAGGCGAGCGCAATAGTCTAATCTCAGCGTTCTGATGGTGTCCTGGATGATGGAAGTGCGATGGCATGGAGCGTGGAAAGTACTTGGTGGTTGGCCGTGCCGTCGATGTTGATGCTTCGCCAGGTAAAAACCACGACTTATAGCGTTTGGGATTCTTAAAAAAGACCCACTTCTCTTCTACTGTAACAATTTGTTGAATGAAGCTCTTTCTTTCGCTACGTGAAAACAAAATTTCACAAGTGGCTCTTCGTTTTTTCATCTGTCTCTTAGGCAACTCGTGCGGCACCCATTTACCCTCCTTTTAAATTTTTTCCATAGCATGTAAACGATTGGAAATACCTTGGTGAATCGTGTTTAATTCCTCCGTAAGATGATCTTGAGTTTGAGTATCATCTTCATGCAATAACGCTTGCAGCACGGTAGCACGGTGTCTTCAAATGCTTTTGGTCTTCCGGAATGCGTCTTGTCCTTAGTGTCGAAATTGCCACGTGCTCCAGCTGAATTCTTTTGAATTCTCTGAATTCTGAACTCTGAATTCTTCTCTGAATTCTGTTTTTTCAGGTTGAAGCACAAAATTTAAGCTTCCCGCAAATGCTGTTTGTTTGACACAAATCCAGATGGTCGTTCTTATAAAAAAATGTTTACAATGCGATATGTGCTGGTATTACAACATGGTTATCGTTAACAACTGTCCAGGCTATGAACAAAGCACTACTTCTGACATGTGTGAAGTCCGGAAATTTAGTTGGGCACCTGATATGTATGTATATGCTTGGTTGCGCAACCGTACAGCAACACTGATTTCGCACACTAATTTAATATTCTTAACTTGGTGTTGTATGATAGGGCAGACGTGTTCCACAGTTTGTGCAATGTATTGTATCGAGTACGCATTCGAAATTCACGTAGGTGCAGTGGTGAATTCCATTCGTTAGACCGCTGAATTATGATGCGTGTTGTATTAGTACGATCGGTGCAACTTTGCCCGGTTTGGAGCCAGCTTGTCCCTTTTTTCGAGTTAATTGTTTGTAAAGAAGAATTGAATCTGCCTGATGCAAATTGCTAATATCTTTATGGTTGTGTTAAGGGGAGGAATACCCCGAAAATTTTTGCATTTTCTCAGGTCATCTTTTTTGGTAAGTGTTATAGTCAAGCCTACCTTCCATTTTGGCGGTATTCTCCCGGAAGCTCATACTTCTGTTATTACTGTCTCTTTTGAATATTTCAGCCCCGAAATACTGTTGTCTTCGAAATATTCCTTCCATCTCTTCAATTGTGCTTCATCTGTTGTTAAGGTTTGACCAGATACATCCCTTATTGGTATGATATTGGTAAACTTTCCACTTGCCCGTCGTACACGTTAATGTAGTGACGAATGTTTCGGGTCTGCTACCTTGAGAATGTTTTCAGTGGATTGCCTATGATCATGCTTTTCCATTTTCTGATTTATATGTGCAATAATCTTCGTATTTCAGCTCCGATTTATTTTGTTGACACATTTGAAACTGAGATGCAGATACTCTTCAATTTTCTTCCAAGTTTTATCACTGATTCAGAGTTTGCGTCTGTATTCTTAGTATCCGAGTGTGTTGGTAACTGCTTTTTCATTGATTTGGTAGCTGAGCTTGAGCGCTTCACAGAATGTATTTCTTGTGTCGACATTGTTTAATCTGTTAGGAATTAAATTTCTTCCGCATTGAATTGATGCATTTTACAGGCTTAATTTTGAATTATGATTGTCTGCACTCTATATGGTTTCTTGTTCTGCCATCAATTGTGTTCATAGAACTCATCCTTGGTAGCTTCATCTGCGTCTTTTGTTGGGGCATATCACTGAATTATGGCTTGTGTTTCGTATTATTGAATGGACTTTTGCTAAGATTATTTGGATTTTAGCTGAGTGACATTTCATTAGTGTCTTCTTTGCTTTAGTTGCTGTCAATATATCATCGCATCAAGAGGTAATTTCCTTCACTTGTGTTTATTTTTCTTTCATTTCACTTATGCTTCATTTCTTTTCATTTATTTCTCAAATTGTGCTAGAATTAATGTTTCTGTTACAGTCCTGATGTTTCATTTCCCATGTACGATAGGGTCGATATTAGTGTTTGCCGGTTTGTATTATTTTTCTAGTATTCCTGTCTCTAATCAATTTGATTTGATCAATAACCATTGAATCCTAGCCAGCTCCCAAGGCTGCTGATTTTAGCATACTGGCTTGCCGAGTACGTCGATTGATAATCAATTGGCGAACGTCTCCAACAAATGAAATTTTTAGCTCTCCATCCATATTCTAGTTCAACAACAGATTAATCACAGTTTTTAGGAAATTTTAGTATAGAAAAACCTTACGCAACAACAGTTGTGCACAGACTCGTCTTGTGTCCGCCATAGCTGTACGCAACATTTTTTTGAGTCAATAACGAAAAACAGTAAAATCTTTCCTACTAGAAGTTATGTAGTAACCTCGACTAAGTTGCTTAAAAACCGAACGTTTCTTAATTTTGATTTTTTTCATTTCAAAACTTCATTATATCGTAAAACATTTCAAATTTAACAAAAATATATTAATGTTCAATGTAGCCTCCTTTAGCACGGATATAGCATCGAGTCTCCCCGAGAAGGCTACGTTGCACGAATGTCGTCTGAATGTATTTTGTCCCATTCTCAGCGAGGATCAATCTTTAAGGCATCGACCGTCACATATTTTTTAGTTAATACATTGGCCTCCAGAATGGAACATATCGAAAAGTCTATTGAGTTTAAGTTCGGGGAATATGGTGGCCATTTTTTTTTAAGAAAAGAAGCTGGGAACTTTTCTTGTAAAAAATTTGGGTTTTATGGGCCTTATGGGATGGTGGCGGGTCTTTTTGAATCGTCCAATGGATTCTACCGAATTGTTTATGCGTCCAAGTTCAAAGAGCATCTTTTAAAATCTGTTCACTGTAGATTTGTTCAGTTACCTTTACGCCTTGTTCAATGAAAACTAGTGGTGAACGTCCTGTGGCAGTTACCGCGACCCAAACCATCACTAATGTAGGCGCTTGCTTTTGCAGAGAAAAACGATCGCTTTGTTTGTTTACATATTACTGAACCGTAAAATTATCTTCACCATTTTTAACCAATTTAACTGCGCTTTGTCTTGGATTACATTGAATTCTGGCCTTCACTTTTCGAACCAATTCTGGCGATGTTGCTGCTTTTGGATGTTCACCTCCATCTCTAGCGAGTTCCTGTCGTCAATGGTGTCGACTCCAGAGTCTGGAGTGTTATGGTACGGTTTCTGGAACGTAGAATTTCGCCGGCCTTCTAAGGCTTGACTATCGCATTGTTCCAATAATATCGACATTGTTCAGATTATTATTAACTTCGAAATTCAGACACACCCGGTAAACATTTCTCCTTCCTTAATTGAACTTAGCATCATTCAAACTAATTTATGCTTAAAAACGGCATGTTCTACGTAACCACGTCATATGCTTGTGCAGTGGTTGAATGAACGAATGTATATTTTAAGTTAATGTAACACGGTCGCTATGTTATGATTACAGGCAAATATTTTTGAGGTAAATGGCATGAGTAATGAATTCTGCTATTGAAAGTATCTATCAATCTATTTATTTAGAAATAAAAAAGTTTTCGTGTGGATCGATTTCGCAAAATGGATGTCACGTTATTTGACATTGAATTTATACATTTTTGTGATGAAAGCACAAACAAATCTTATAAAGTGGGTACAAATTTGTTTCGCGGGAATAGTTAAGGTTTTGGAGCAGTGATCCCCGGGTGTTAGTTTATATGTTAGAAGTTGTGTTTTCTTTTGTGTTTTGGTTAACGTTCGGGTTTTTGAAAATAAATTTATGTTGTCTTATTTATGTTGGATTAAAGATTGACTGTGTTTTTGTGTTTAGTTATTGCGGGTCGAACATGAAGAGGTGGAGCCGGGAATGATGGGTAAGTATAGTATAGTGATGGCAAGGTCCCTTGGTTGCTCTAAACAAGAGCTAAGAGCGGGAGCTTCGAAAGTAACCGTACTCATAGGTGGTACACTCCTTTTCTGTCAAGGTCCTCCTCCAACTGAATTGGTACGCAGGGTCTACGCTGCAGAAATTGTGTTTGGCCCTTTTTATTATTTTGTTTTAATAGTTGAACATGTTAGGTCCTTAGGGATTATGACACCCTAAAGAGCCTAAATAAACAACCACTGGTGTAAGCCCGTTTCACAAGATGGTTTGAGACCACCAATTTTGGGCCCGCTGGCCCACTTAACGTACCTTTTCTATCCATTTAGTTGGTAATAACTCATGCCACCTATATGTATTCAATTTCTACCAGCTATGTGCGGTAAACTAGGGTTCCTACTTATCTATTCTCAAAACCCACGACCGTTCCTCTACTTATTGAGCTGCGGGAATCAATGCCGCACTGCGGGGATAGGACAAGAGATTAAAGACAAATTTCTTTAACTTCGAATTCATGGCTTATCTGTGGCATGCCCCAACACGCTCTCCGAGGGATAAACCAACATTCGTGGTAGCATTTGGAATTTAAAAATTTATTTATGATTTTTATAAACCGAAGCACAACATCTGTTCCATTTTAAATATATTATTTGCGTACAGACATCAAAGTTTCAAGTGATAATTAAATGCGGACATATAATGAGCCACTTGCTCAAATGATGTCAATACGTTAAAACTCTATTTCGGTAGTTGCTAAATTCAACACCAAACATTTCTCAAAAACTGATTTCCGGGCGGCATACAGTTTTCATACTCGTGTCACCAACAATTTTGCAATTTTACGCTGGCAAGGGTGAGTGATGCGATCCCTAAAGCAATGGACATATCCCTTTCCTGCCAAGTGACGATCTTGGGTGGTATCATTCCGCATCCCAGCTGAAATTTTAAAATTGAAAACCCCTAAATAATCCTCAGTTTATTGGCAATTTAGTTTGTTTCTAGAATTTAACATAAGTGAAATTTTGCCATTTTAAGAGATTACAGAAAAAATTGAATTTCCAATTTATTACTTAATTTTTGTTCTCGCGTACTTTCCACTTCTGTTTAAAAAATTAAATTATCATCCCCTCGGGATGGGGTCATCAGTCTACTCGTTTAGTTATTAGTTGCATCCAGAGTACAACTTGAATGGTTGGTCATACTTAGAAGTCTGCAAGGGAATGTGCATGGAATACAAATTGGCTATAAATCAGTCTAGTTGGTATCGCAAAATAATGGAAATTCACAACAACAACCAGCGTGTTGTTATTCCTATTTGAATGAACGGTTCGGCTGAGGTAAGAGGGCAAGTGGATTGTTTCAGTCAACATTGGTAAGTTAATGAAATGCCAAATGGCTTATCCAAGACAATGTATCTCACTTACGTAATAATCGAAGTTTTGAATGCCATTGCTGGTTGGGTTGATATTTCATATTTCATCAAAATGTTCAATTCATTCCTTTAGTTCTATCCTTATTTTTGACCTGGAATTGATGTATTATGAGAAGGGCATATTATATGTCGTTGTTTGTGTTTTATTTAGATTTAGAATTAATTTTTAGTTTAGATTAGGTCTGTTTAGGTTAGAATTATTATTTTTTAAATAATGATATATCCGAGTCAATTAAGTAGAGATGAATTGATGGTAGAATGTGATTTAAAAGGAATTCACACGGAGGATCGTCAGAAAGCGATAATCGCCCTCGGGGAAGCTTTTAAACGAGAGCGAGAATACTACCCTTTTCGTGCTTAGCTATTTTCCCATAAGGCTGCTCAAGAATATCCACTCCAAGAGGTGATAACGTGTTTTAAGAAATTGGAGGAGGTTCGAAAATTGCTGAGAGCCTGGATATGAGGTGGTTCAATCGTAGATGATCTTAAACCAATTTTATACACCAAACTATTTCATATCCTAGGTCGAATCGCCCGAAGCCCTGATTCCGAAGTATTTGACGGTACAATTTGCGAGATGAAACAAAGCTGATATAAACTAAGGGGTATCGGGTAGTCGTCGTAATAGGTTACAGTATTACGCTGCGACAGGCCAATAATCACAAGAGCAGCAGACGAGTGTGCTGATGCCACCAGGTAATACGTTAACTGATTCAGCATCATGTGCGTATTATACAAATCAGCGCGTGCAGCAACAACATCACAGTTTATTGCGAAAATTGCACACAAAGCAAACAAACCAACAGTGGCTTCACCGCCAGCACCACGAATAGACCATCGCCACAAACAACGTTACTATCAACGTTAAATTTCAATGTCATATTAGTGGGACTGACATAACATCAAATAGCTCATCGTCAATTTACATTTTATTAGAAGACGATAAAAATCTTTCGGAAGATGTAGTTGACCAAGTTTGTGAACAGAAAACGGTACACCGATTACATGATTAAATATCATCTCAAGGCTCTGAATTTGTGTCATTGTCTACATCACAGCAAGAAATTGCTTATGACACAGAATTAGATTATCGTGATACACTACAAGAGACGATTATGAACAGTAAGGAAAGACGCGTAGATAACAGTGGTTACCTCCAAAAGATAAAGCATCAAGAGAGTAGGGACACATTTCTTTAACGTTCAGGTGTACTGTCAAATGGCGGTCATCACTAGGTATTACCAGCTTTTCTAGATACTACATTTTGTTGTACGCGATATTTATTGCGTGACTTTTAAATTTCAATGTTAGCGTAAAATGCTCGGTAACCTGCTCAGATTTGCTACGATAAGTCCGCAAATTTACACATTTACCATCGATCTAAAATATTTAAACTCGTTTAGGTAGAAGTTTTCCGCATATTTGCGTTCTTGCCATGAAATTAGTTTTCGCTTCGTTAGTATGTGGTCTAATTTGTTGTTGTTATGTCAAACGGGAGAAGAACTTGTTTAAAAGACGCGATATGTCAATGACATTTTCTAACGAAAATTTGCTTAGAATTTGGGCTATTGGGTCCTCTTGCCGCATACTCGAGTATCATCTTGCTTTTAGAGCTATCCTTTAACACTTTCCACAAGGCTATCATTTTGAGGTAATACGTAGATGTGACAAGACACTCCATATTGTGCTGCACTGCTATCATACGCATGTTGAAAATCTATGAATAAAAGAAGTACAGGAATATCAATTTCGCAACATTTACAGAAATTATTATTCATTCAACTTCGAAAGGAGTGCGAGCCTACCACCTGTGGCGTTACATCGTTCGTATTGGTGCCATTTTAATATTTTGTCAAATTTTGTTAAGCCTTCACATTTGTGTCAGAATATTTATGCAAATTAAACATGATACACAAGGAACGGAAAAAACAACCCATTCGGATTAATTATTTTTTCACAGAGCACATCAACTTTTACGACGAACAAACATATTCTTGTTCATCGTCTAAAAAACGAGCGTTGTTAAATTGTCATCATTTCACAATGGGTATCGTACATACTCAGCACAAACATATTTATATTTATGTCACACTTCGTCTATGTAACTTCTTGTTCACTAATTGTTTTAATAGACAGCAGCAGCATATATACCATGTACCTTATGTATACAAAATATTATCCCATTCTTGTTTGATTCACCCCCAGGAGTTCTTCTTACGTACACGAATATTAAAGCGCGAGTTAAAATATAACAAATGTTGTATGCCACGCACAAAAAGTCATAATCGTAATGATAACGGTGTAAAAATAGAAAGACTTTTAAACATACTCGTGCATATACAGGTGTTTCAAGAAAAACATAAACATAAAAACAAAAATCATGAAAACTTGGAAAATGGAAATTGGAAGGAGTAGCAAAAAATAAAAAAAAATATTGTCTACCCCTTAGACGTTAAAATTGTATGAGAGAAACTTTCACATACACTTTGATGAGAAATATTACAAGAAATAAACAAAAAAACACGAATCTTAGATTTAATACGAATTACACACTCAGTATAAACATTCTTTTAACGAAATGAAATTTTAAAAAGATTGAAATATTTGAAAAGCTTTAATCGTGTGCTTTTGGATATTATAAATCATCGATCATGCACTTAAAGTTATTAGAAAAATTTGCATGCAGTAATTTTGTATCGAGGTTTATTCACTGCTGGGGTTGCTTAAAAAGACAAATAATTTCAAGAAATCGAAAAAAAGGAAACACAACCGGAAAGAATCAATCATACAAAATAACTTAAGCGCAAAAAAATTTAAATTGATGAACGAATTGTATTGTGAAATCTAATTGACAATGTACATTGTTCTATGCTTTTCTAATATACGCGGGTGTTGTCCGAAGTCGTCGTACGCAGCCTTTGAATACAAATTTCCGCACTTTTCAGAAATTAAGAGATTTTATTTTGGCCGGAATCAGTCCACCGGAAATGATAGCTTTGATTGGAACCTTTTCGTTTTTTCACCGGTAGCGGCACCTCCCATAGGAGGTTTTGCGCTTTCTGTAAGTATTTTGAAAAGTTCAGCATTTAAGAGAAAAACGACAGAAAACTAAACGATTCTAAACTAAATTTACAACAATATCGTTGATAGTGAAGTTTGTGTAAAAAAATTATTAAAAAATTACACTGTTAAATTTGGTTTTATTCCTATTGGAATTTATTTTCAACAAAAAGTTATAAAATTGTTCTAATTCTAAATGTTGTGCCGTCGAATCTAGAAACATCTACAGATTCTAGCTAACATTTTTGAGAAGGTATGGCATATATCTATTCCTAAGATTTCAGTAAAGTATATTTTTGAGATTCGTACTATTAAAAATTATTTTTAGAAATTAAACATTTTTGACGAGTTTTAAATAATATTCTAGCCAATTCTGGAGATGTCCACGGGGTTTTACTAACATTTTCAAATAGATCATCCAATCAACTGATGGGTTATGTGAGACCTTCACAATTTTGACAAATATTTCAAGTTAAATAAAGAGAGAGCTAAATAAATTTACTGGTCCCGGACAAAAAATTTCCGTTTTTTATACCACCGATCGTAGAGATGTCCACAGGTTCTCATCCACATTTTGTAATAGATTACACAATACTTTACCGTTATAGTGATTGGTATCCGATCAGAATGGGTTTTGCTATGCCTATACTAGAATTCATGATTTCATTTGTACTGCCATTAACAGAGATTTCCACGGAATCTCGTCTACATTTTTCGATATTATTTAACCGTCATGCGCCAATTGTAATGAGACTGAAAACGATGTTCCGTGATTTTGACAAAATAATTATTATTCTTTTGTACAAGATTTTAGCAATATTTCCAATTGGATTTTAACTTGATATTCCCGAACAAGCGATAAACCCGCTTTAATAGATTTGTAGTATATATTACTCGCTGCTGATGAACCTTGTTTTGGTAATTAAATTTTTAAATTTTTAACACATTTTTTTGTCCGCCGGTCGTAGACATGACCATAGGTTCTCACCCACATTTTCGAATATTTTACACAATATTCTACCATTATAGTGATAGGCTTTTTTCATTTGTACTGCCGTTACCAGAGATGTCCACTGAATCTCGGCTACATTTTTCGGCGGCTTATAATATCTTCTGTCTATTGAGCAAAAACGGGACAATTGTAATGAGTCTAATAATGACTTTTAGAGTTTTGTTGGAATTCACAGCCAAGCAGATGTACGCAAGTATTGAACTTTGTATCTCTTGATAGGGCAAACGTATTCCAGATCTTATAAAGATTCTTCTGTTTTGCTTACTTTTGCTTCTGTACAAGAAATCAATATCGTTGATATGTATCGGTGTGTGAATGTTTCTTTTCCAATCTTATGGCCATTGTGTTTCTGATTTTAATTTTGACACATATTTTCTGATAATTGGTAGATTTAGACGTCTATATTTTACTGCAAATCTATATGTTTTTGCAAGAGCAGACATGTATCGTCTGTGTAATCCAGATCATTTAGTCTATTTATCGGGTCCCACTGGGTGCCATTCGGTGTTGGCTTATTTACTTTATACATTTCTTTGTCCAGTACTTATGGGTTCCCATGTAGTAGTTGGAGATTGGACGCCTCCTTGTTCGACTTCTCGCGTATTCTAGTATGTGTCACTTTGTTTCCCCTTGTTTTCAACTTACACAATTTATTGTCTAAAATTTCTTTGGTGATTATTTTCTTTGAAATGCCTATTTCGCCTTGCGCCTTGCAGATTGTGCTTTTGTTGATAGAATCAAATCCGCAACAAGTATGGTGGTGACTTCCATACTTTGAATTGCTGAATTGAATCTGGGGCCCTATTATGAAAAAATGCGATTTCGCATTTTGGTATTATAAAAGGGAGTTTTCACAAAAAGTGCCAAGGATGCACCATATTATAAAATGAGACGGCGGATTTTTGCGAAATTAAATTTGACAGAAGCGAGTAGTCAATAGAAGTTCGGATTTAACAGTGTAATTTTTAAATATTTTTTTAAAACAATCTTCACTATCTTCAATACCGGCCCAGATCATTTTCCAAAATTTAACCAGATTTTTTTTGATTTGTTGATCGAGATAAAAATTTATACATTAGTAACTTCCACAAATTAGGAGATCACAGTAGTTTTTGGCCGAGATCGGTCCACTGGAAGATAGAAGATTTTTCATTTTCTGCATGTATATATTTTGAAAATTATGCCATTTAGGAGATAACGGATGTGAACTAACAGATTCTAAATTAATTTTTCAAATTTAAGTGGTTCATGTACAGAAGTCTATTTCATTTCGAGGTGTAGAACTTTGAATTTAAGTAAAACACAGAAAAATAATTTTATTGGCCACGAGTTTAACTTTATTTGAAAAATAATTTTAATGTTAATGTTTGAATATGCGATTTCGGACAAGTTAGCAGCACGACTGCCGCGTACAGGGCGTAATCTGGAGGTCCAATTATCGATCACCCGTCGCAGCATTTCTGGTCGTATTCCGGCAATAACACGTCAAATGTTCAATAGTCTCTGACTTATCAGCGTAGACAAATGAATCACACAAACTCGGTGGCCACTGGATAGGTCCATTTCTCGATATTAATCGTTCATGAAATGTTCCTCTCAGTGAAATAATTGTACTGCGCGCTGTATGGTATGTGGCCACATCTAGATGGAACAGCAAATCTCTGATGTCAGTAACATCTAATTGAGACAAAAAAAAAATAGTAATCATTTCTCTATACCCTTCTCCGTTGATTATAACGTTTCACCAGCATCATTTTTTAACACATATCGTCCGATGATTCCTACGGTCCATAAAGCACACCAAGCGGTAACTTTTTGTGGATTTAATGGTTCTTGAATTATTACTTGGGAATTATCTTCACTATAAATGCAACAATTCTGCTTGTTGACATAGACATTCAACCAAAAATGAGCTTCATTACTGAATAAAATTGTATTTGGAAAGTTTGTACCTATGTCAATATTGGCTTAGAGATCAAGTCCTAAATGATTTGCACGATGACGAATCGATTCATTTGGATTCGGTTTCGCAGCTCGCTATGAGTTTTACAAACTAAACCATTATTTTCAAAGTAAATTTGAACTATTTGAAAACGTTGCTCTCGCGTGAGTTTATTCATTATAAAATGTAAAAACCCAAACTTACTTAAAATCAACAGTCAGATGTCCAATCGGCTGGTCCTGAAAAGAGTCTTGCTAACTTAAAGTTCTATTTATAACTCGACACCCTTTAGATTACAATTTTTATCACAAATCCGGAAGCTAAATTTTTACTTTAGGAATTAAGTGTTTTTTATTCGATGTTTAAGTACATTTCTCATAAAATATTGTGGGGTACTGGTCACAACAATTGCATTCCTCCATTTTTAACAAGTACTACTCATTCAAAACATAAAACATATAAAATTTAAATTTGGCTTCCGGTCCCATATATCAAACTTGTGATTTAACGTATTTTTCACTCAACACGGTCAAAAAAGTTATCGAACTTGAGATTTTTGCAATTTTATCGCCTATATCTTTGAAGAAATTGATTTTCAAAAATTTCTCTATGGATTTGTGGAACTTTGAGTGCAAACTAGTGTGTAGCCTTCCTACGGCCCAAACGGAATCGCTGATCAGGGTGAAATTGTAAGGTCCGGCAGTATACTAATTAAATTCCCAACAATATTAGTTTACCTCAGTTTTATGGAGAAGACGGATTTAGCTATCAGAATGAACCTTCATACTTAATTTTGTCTAAAATTCCCAGTCAAATTTGTCAAAAATTAGTAAATCGGAAGTGGTAGCTTACGTTAGAGCTTTTGAATTGAATTTCAAGACATTTTGAAAAATAGCTAAGGTTCCAAAGGAAATCCAGAGTCTCCTAGCAAACAGCATTTCTCTTCTCTATATATGTTCTGCACTTTCAATCTATCATTTGACAGATTCCAAATGGGACTATCGTGTGTAGCCCCTGGATGTGTTGCATCGACACTTATAATTCTTAAATTATGATCGCAGATCACGATTTACGGTGATTTACGAATAAGAATTCGTCTTTGTGGGGCCACAAATTCTACATGGGTCCCATCTATTACTCCCAGCACAGAAGGAAATCTGTGTTTACGGTAAAACCCTTCACTAATGGTTTGCCCTTCTTCAACTGTGGCTGGCCACTTTATATATTTTGGGCACAAAATGTGCTCCATGATGGAAATTATTAGCATAAAGATTTTAGAAACCGCACTCTGACACAAGCCGATTTTAAAATCGTGTCCGGTATATCCTTGTAAGAACCTTTAGCCAATAATCGAATAACGCATAATATACGCGTTTCAGCTAATTCAGCATATTTAAATTGAACGAGCACCCACAAAATATTTCTATCAAATTACTGTATTTCTGATATGTCTAATGCACCTAAATTTTTTATAATTTCCCGCCTTTCCTGGGTCATTAAGTTGTCTTCGTTCATTTCATTGCCGTCATTAAAATTAATTCAATAGCCGGATCCATGATGATATTTTTCTGTAAATAGATATTAATATACAGAGTGTCCCGGAAAATGTATACACACTTTGCGTGATTATAAAAACAGTATATATTTAGATGGGTTATAGATTAAAAGTACAAATTAAAGAAGATAGATGTAGAATTTGGTTAGTCAGAGCAAATGTTAAAATTGATACTCATTTTGATCCAAACATTGCTGATAACGCGAACAATTGAATCGCAAACATTGCGAATCATTTCATTAGAAATTTCGTTGCATTCTCTTTCAATTTCCGCCTTTAATTGATCGACTATTGCCGGTTTTGACACATAAACCTTATCTTTGATGAGTCCCCACAAAAAAAAATCCAGTGGCGTGAGTTCTGGAGAGCGCGAGGGCTATTCGATGGTGCCTCTGAGCCCAATCCATCTGTTCGGCAGACTTTCATTGAGATAAGCTCTCACATTACGATGATAGTTGGGAGATGAGATGCTCCATCTTGCTGAAAATAATAGTCCTCTTCATCCTCAAACTGCTCACGAATACTTGGCATGATATTTTCCTGCAACAAATGCAAGTAAACAGTACCAGTTACAGTGTTATCAAAAAATAATGGTCCAATTAAACCTCGCGCTGACAATCCACACCACACTGTAGCTTCTGGCAAATTTAAATGATGCTCTTCTGTAACATGAGGATTATTTGGAGTCCAGAAGCTGCAATTATGGCGATTGATCGACCCGTTTAATTTGAATGTTGCCTCAACGCATAATGTTAAAGTTAGCCGAAAGCTTCCAGCCTAAAGGTAATGCAGATAGTGTATTTGCTATCCTATCCGAAAGATGATAATACAGATACTGTTTTTGCTATCCCAGTCGAATACTTGATAAACTTAGTTCTACTATCATCAACAAATAACCAGAATACAGCAAAAAAAATTCTGGAAATGTAAATTATAATAAACATACATAAGTTTTTAAACATTCCTCTATCATCTTATGCAACCCACTAAACCAACCAGCGAATAGTTTCTGAGTTCAATGGACTATATCACGAATACTAAACATACAAAAATTTCCCAAAAATTATTTCAAATGCGTTAAACGTCCCTGTATCACCTTATGTAACCCACTTGTCTGGCCCGCGACTAATTTGGCCGGACTAGGGGGTACCATAAGGTGATAGAGGAACGTTTAACGTATTTGAAATAATTTTCTGAGAATTTTTTTATGTTTAGTATTCGAGATATTGTCCGCTGGACTCAGAAATTATTCGCTGGCCAGACTAGTGGGTGACATAGGGTGATAGAGGAACGTTTAACGTATTTCAAATAATTTTTTGGGAATTTTTGTATGTTTAGTATTCGATGTATAGTCCATTGAACTCAGCAATTATTAGCTGGCCGGACTAGTGGGTTGCTCAAGGTGATAGAGGATCGTTTAACGTGTTCGAAATAATTTTTTGAGAATTTTTGTATTTTTAGTATTCGATGTAAAGTTCATTGAGCTCAGAAATTATTCGCTGGCCTGGATTTTGTTCACTTTTGTAAAATTATTTATTTCCAGACAGATTTTTGCTGTATCCTGGTTATTTGGAGGTGATAGAAGAACTAGGAATATCAAGTAATATTTCTTGCGGCTATAAAATATGCTTTCGTTCTTTCTACAAATAATCCAAATAAGCTCTGCACATTTTGCAAGGTACCACTCACAAAACTCATGTTTATTGAGGGCGCGGATTAATCTTGAGATGTTACTTTTCCAATGTGCGCGCTTCAAAATGCGATGAAAACTCGATTTTGGAATGCTCGATTATGGAAGTTTCCAGTAGTCTCTTCTTCTCTTGCGGCGCTTGTGGGTGTCCGTGGTCCCCCAGAACTCTGTTTGTGGACATCTTTAACAGTCCCGTCTCTTTCAAACTTATCCTTGAACTCCCTTCTAAACCGTCCTTGCACTTCCGCAACGTTAGAACACTTAAGGTGTAACTTTAAAATAAACTTACGATTTTCAAAGTCTAGTCTAATATCACCCATTATTTTAAATGTGTTATACATAGAAAAGAAAAATAAATTAGAAAAAATGATGTACTATAAATTAGCTGATTTTTTGTATTAGAATACACAACAATTACTTACTTTTACAAGATGTATAAATCGGTTCGTTTAGGCCAAAATTTCACCAATAACAAAACTTTTTATTTTTGTTTATTAATAAATACTCCAATTTTAAATTTAATTTGATTTGAAACGCAGACGATTTTTTTAGGTGAAACACAAACACTTCTCAATCTCAAAAGATAAAAATTTTGACATTGACATGACGTTACAAAAAGTATTACCAATAACAAATATTTATGCTGAAAATGAAGCTCGAGTAAAGTGTTTCTCGTAATTGCTTACATAATCACATTATGTCGCAATTGCGACATTCAGAGTTTCGAGTAGTTGAAACTCGTAATGCGAGAGTTACATAATCGCACCCCTAAACAAAAATGAAGAATAAATATCGTTGAGTTCATTTGAACGCTTGGCGAAATCCTTTAATATCATAAGCTTTCGGCCACGGAAACTTAAAGTATCTCTTTTATCAGAATACGGCTTCGATGAAGATACAAATCCCAACAGGTTTGGAGGTGATTTTCCAAGAAAAATTAAGAACCACTTTAAAAGGTAAACTAACTTTTTGATAAAAAAGCTAATTTATTTCAAAGCAACAACTTTTTCAACAACAACAAATGCATCTTTATGCAATCGTCTTTTTCTTTGATTTCTTTATTCGAGTATATCAACTAGACCAATAATGTTAAACTCAACAAGTAGAAAAACTGTGCAAGGTATTTTTTTATAGTTTTGCATCCCTTGTGTTTCAACGATATTTTTATAGTTTTTTGTATGTATTGAAAAGCTATAGTTTCTTAAGTGTGCACTGTAATAAATAAAATATTATTCAACAACTTTACTGTTACGAAATTTTCCTCGTATTTAATGCAGCAAAATTTAAGTTACAAGTTTCTTTTACTGTTGGTTGGTGTAGAGCGTAACGAATAAAAACGAAATAAAAGTGGATTTTTTACATCGAGCTTTTTTAATAATGAAAATAAAATATTATGAAATAAATAAAAAAAATTATTTTAGCTTTTCAAAATTGTGCAAAAAAACTCGATTTCGCAATACTGGAAGACTTTCAAGAGAACTTTTTGCAATTTTACTTTTCATGTACCTACTTGTTACGATTGAAGGAAAGTATCGCGGTTCTGTTAAAGTGCAAATAATGCAAGTGTGTTTAGGTGCTTGTGTAGATGCATCGCCAAGCCAACTCTAAATTGATTTTTTTTTTAAATTTGTTAGAAGAAAAGTGTTTGAAACGTCATGTGTTGTTGCACCCAGACTAACATTTTATGTTACGTTAATTTAAAGTGAATGCAAAGTGAATTTTTAACTTTATGCATAATATAGAACATTTTTAACATAATACAAGAATAACATAGCATTTATTATTATTATTTTATGTTAAAAGTGTTTTATAAAAAATATAAAAAAAATGTAAGTTCAATTGGAATAGTTTTTATGGTACTATGTGTTACTTTGGTTTTATAAGTGTGTGTCTGTTAAAAGATTATCATGATGAATTATGAACCAATTCTGCAGAAATGAGCAAAACATTGAAATCATGTAAGACTAAAAAAAGGATGTATTATCACTTGTTGGTTTAACACACTTAACTGTAACAAACGTAATAGAAGATCTAAGATGACGATAACCTTCTTTAAGTTAGCCTCAAGGCGCCAGCCTAACCAAACTGGCAAAATTTCAAAAATCGGGAGAAGTCAAATGTACGTGTAAACTTCAATATTTGTAACATATTATTTGTAACGTTTAAAGTGTTGTGTCCGGAAAATGTCTCATTTGAATAGGTTCGTCGATGGTTATCGCTTGAAAATTTTCAGTGGCCCTATATTCTGGCTTTTATAGGGAATAGAGTTGGAAAAATATTTTCATATCGTTTTAGTCTAAATTGTAGAGCCAGAGTTTCATCAGCTGGAACCATTAGGAGTTTGCACAATGAGAATAATGAATTTAAGTGGTTCATGAAACATATAAACTTTCAGTCGAACATTATAATTACAGCCGAAACCTTATAAATACAGCCAGAGCCAAATAAACCATGACATAAGTAGCATAATATACTGAGCATCATAGTGAGCTATCTGATGTTTTTACCGGGACCAATAGTAAGTTGGCCGGAACCATTTAAAGCCAGCCGTAACAACATTTATGTCAGGAGGAATCACAATACACACAAATGGCTGTGACACATATAAGCTTTACTTCGGGGCCATAACAAGGTCAGCCGGAACTACTACAATAGCATCATTCATTCATCGTCAACATTTCTGGAAAAATTTTCGTCAATTCTTATACCTAGGTATAATAAGAATTATTCAAATTTGTATCAGTTTACTTAACCAATTTTTCATGTTATTCAATTAGCGTTGTTAACCGATACCGCAGTGCTTGTACATTTCAGCCGTTATAATTCAAAAATTATAACGTTACTGTCCCTAGTCACGGGGAGACATGTACATTCCATTTTACCGGCGGTCTACTACACTGTTCTGTTCTTTTAAGACGTTGATCAGTTCAGCACAATATGGCTGAAACTTCGGGGTAAATCGTTGCTCAGAAACATAGGCATTGGTAATTCTTGTATATAACCAAGCCACTAGTGTTTTAGTGACATAACCGTCACCTCGTTACATTTGAAAAGTAGGTGCTTAACTTCTTCTACTTCCGATCCGCATAGACATTGACACTGGTTTGTTATCTTGAATCTCTGCAGGTATGCTTTAAACTTACCATATCCATATCGTCAGTGGTAATTTCATTTTTAGTATTTCTTTTATATCTGGATTGAAGCCAAAGGTATTCCTTCCATTGGCTGGTTCATTCCACATTCGTTGCCAAAGGTCAATCGCCATCGCTTCAATATGATTTTTATTATTATATTGATCCTGCCTACTATCAGCAGCATGCACATATTCACCTGTATAATTTTGCCCACGTCTTCTTAGGTGGTTGGTATAAGTTCGCTCGTTTTTGATTAGAATATCAATCGGGAGGACGCCGGCCAGAATCACTACAGCATCTTTAGATACCGTTCGGTAAGCTTTTGTTACTCCTAGCAGGATATGAACTGTCACCGTAGTTTAGCCTATCATACCAACCAGCCGCCGCATACGTAAAAAACTTCAGTGTTTTACGATTAAGTCCTCATTCGTCTCTTGACACTCTCGCCACAGAGTGGAATAGCTTCTTAGCGTTTTCATAGACTCTAAGAACGTGGAATGCTACGCCCATTCGTTTATCCAGGTCAACACCTAGATATCTAACGCACTTGACCATTTTCATGATTCTACCGTTTAGTGATATTGCTGGTGATCGACTAGAGTCAAATTTTCCCTTTTGTTGCAGCATCACTGTTTTCTCTGCTGATAGTGACATCTTATTTGTTTGACACCATTGGATCATATTATTTTAGGCGAATTGACCCTGGAACTGATGGTCGAGTCTCGAGTTGCCATGCACCAGAATGACTTTGTCATCCGCGAATGCAATTTCCTCAAAGTCATTGACCATGCTTGTGTTAAACACGATATTCCAGACTAGAGGACCCAAAACAGAGCCATGAGGACATCCTTTTGTAATATGCTTTGAAACAGAACCATATACATGTCTCTGATTATTGCGTATCGATTGTTGAAGAAGCTCCTAAAAACATTCATCGCGTTTCTAGGGAGATTATAGACCGATAACCTAGCAATGGCACTAGGCCACGTAAGATTATCAAATGCTCCGACAATGTCCAAGGATATACCTATAACATATTTAGTACTTTGGGTTTTGGCAGTGTTGGTTAGGCGGACTATCGCATCCTCAGTAGACCTGCTACGTCGAAATCCGCTTTTTTCAACTCGCGGTGTAATTCGAGTGGCAAGCAACTTTTCTAGGAGTTTTCCAATTACTAGTAGTAACATTATGGGTCTATAAGATTTTGAATATAGTGGATCTCTATGGCCAGGTTTCCTGATTATAACCATTTCACCCGTTTTCCATACCGTATGGAAGTAACCAAACTTTAGGCAGCCGTTTAATAATTTTACTATGCTAGACCCTATGATGAGCCATGCCAGTTGGATTATTTCAGCGTTCAAGTTGTCAAGTCCGGGGGACTTGTTACGCTTAAAGCTAGTTAAGGCAGTGGTGACCTTCTCCCACGTAAATGAGAGGTCTTCCACATCGTTCCAACTACTGTTGGTAGCGATCTCGCGCATTTCTGCTTTAGGCCCAGTTTCGCCCGGCGTTTCGTCCGGAAGAAGTAAGTTACAATCTCACTAAATAAAACATCCCAGCGGAATAAAATATTAAAATGGCTCCTTAAAACAACAAATTGATTGATCTCCGAAGTAAACAAACTCGGTAACTGAAACCTTGAAATTTAACAATATTCCGTCTTTTCGCCATTTCTTAAAAAATTACGATGAAATTTGGATAATCGTATTGATCAGAGATTTTAAACCAAATTTTGAACAAAATTCTAGGATCTGTTCATGCTGGACAAACTTGGCCATTTCAAAACCAATCCGTTTGAAAATTAAATTTTTTTTATTTATTTATTTTTAGTTTTTGGTTTGAGACTACAACGAAAATATAGGAATATTTATGGATTAGAATTTTCACTTTAATTTTTTGATTTTCAGTTTCTGGCCAATATCTCAAAACTTCCACTAGTAACCAATACTTTCGATTTTCCCGCAGAAAATCATAAAATTAAAGTGAAAATTCTAATCCATAAATTTTCCCCAAATTTGTCTTGTAGTCTAACGCCAAATCTGAAAATTAATAATTAAAATTTTTTAAATTTTCAAACGGGTTGGTTTTGAAATGGCCAAGTTTAGTCCACCATGATCAGATCCTAGAATTTTGTCCAAAATTTACTTTAAAATCTCTGATCAATACTACTATTAGAGCATTCAATACCGGGAACCCGAAATCCGATTTTTCGGGAATACCGGACATTTTCCGGAGCCGAAAACCGGTATTAAATTTAGTAAAAGTTCCGGTTTTCGGTGCTACAAATTGCAACCTGTTTTATTAAAAAAATATAGTTCTCGAAACAAATATAGTAAACTGAAAATATAAACACTTTTATAAAATAATAAAATGTAAAAACAGAGACGAATTTGGCGACATTTCATTACATTTCATTACAAGTCGCAATTCGAAACATGGCAATAAAATACGGAAAAATTATTCGCTAAAAATATAAAATAGAACTATAAGGATTGAAATCCCAAGGCAAGCTATTTAGACTCACTTTCGATGAGTAGACTTCATCTAGAAACCGATGCTATTGAAATATAAACACGCACTTTAAATTAAAATTTTAGAATTTGGGCTAGTGGGTGGATCGTTGCCAGCAGAATGCTGCATCAAACTTATTGAAGAAAGACTGGAGAAGTACGGGTTAAATTTGCATGAAGACTTCATATGCATCACAACAGACAGTGCCGCTGTGATGCAAAAGATCGGAAAAATAGTGTCCTATTACCAACAACTCTGCTTCGTTCGCGCAATTCATTTAGCACTGTTAGATGTCCTCTATCAAAATTCTAAATCCCCTGTGCAAGCACTTTATAACGACGATGGTGACGCTGATTCAGAGGGCGATAATGATGATTAAGACAAAGGATTCCAACTTGAATTGAGGATGAACCAGAACTGGCAGATTATCTGGATGCCCTTATCCGGAAAGTAAGAACTGTGGTCAAGCTGTTTCGAAAATCGCCAACTAGGTCTTTCTTAGTCTTCAAAAATACACCAAAGCAGAATTTGGGAAAGAAATGCAATTGCTGATTGATGTGAAGACAAGATGGAATAGTTTTTATATTATGCTCGAACGATCGAGAATTAAAACACAGCATTCTAAAATCTTTAATTGGTCTAAATTCGCTTATCTATTTCGAAGAGGAAGAGTGGAAAATGATTGATGTTTTAGTGGCAACACTTCAGCCTATAAAGTTAGCTGCAGAAACTCTATGC
Source organism: Nephrotoma guestfalica (assembly GCA_963691935.1). Lineage (NCBI taxonomy): Eukaryota > Metazoa > Arthropoda > Insecta > Diptera > Tipulidae > Nephrotoma > Nephrotoma guestfalica. The sequence continues at coordinate 66,556,322 of OY829915.1, read as the reverse complement.
CGCCGAGATGCGACATTAGTTACAGCTGACACCACGATTTCGTTTATTATAAACAACTTGGGGAGCAGTGAATTTGCTCTGAAAATAAAGAACTCGCTTTGTGGGCGAACAAAATAACGACGAACTAAAGTATCGAGCTTGCTGCAGTATTTACATAAAGGTAACCATCATTATGCAGAATTGGAACCAGACTCCGATGAGAAATGGACCACCCCATAAGACCACCCAAGAGAAACGATTCGCAGTCATCTGATTCGGACTCAGATAATGACGCTGTTACAGAAATTTCTAAAGGATTGTCGTTAGCAGAACAACTCAACCGTGCCATTACCAGAGAGGCCAATTCTACGATAATCCCACCAAGAAATACTATAAAGGATGTAACCAACGTCATTAAAAAATAATTGGCTATTTTCGAACTGGAGGGTAATCGAGGAAGCCGCATCGGAAAAAATTGATATAAAAGCCATATACTGAATTAAAAATGTAATTTACAACCAATTTTTAACTTGTAATTTCTTATTTTATAAGAAAACGCGCCCGTTTATTCCAAGCAAAGTGTAGTTAAATATTTTTTAAATAGATCGCATGTAAGATTACAAAATCAAAAAAAACTGTAATTGTGTGTTCGAACAATATTTATTAAACTACAGGATTTCTTTAAAAACAACATTTCGAGAAAATTGACGGTCAACGTTGAGAATCTTTCCCTGCTGTGGATTAACTTCGATTCTTATTTTTCACTTGGTAAGAATCTCTTGAGCGGGAAAGAGCGACAAACAATTGCCCATGGGAAAACACTGCCGTTTGGAGATGAATTCCCACGTTATTAAAAAAATGGTCTTGCGCCTTGTTTATCGTCATTGCGTATGCCGGAAGTGTTAGAAACTGTCGTCGTCGCAAAACAAATGGTAGATTGGTCTGAGAAGGTGCCAAATCAATTCGAAAAATTAAAACCGTACTGCCTTTGTTGCACTTAGAAATGATTTTGGCCTTATAAAGTTTCGCGATAGTTCCTCAACAATTAGACGCGCTCCATTGTATGTCCTTTCTTAGGATTTAGATTTCGTAAAAGCATTATGATAACACCCTTTTTCAAAAGCAATACGTGAGGGGCCATGCCGGATGGATTATGTTCATTGTGGAATTCAACGGGAAAGTTGACTGCATCGTTAGGATCCTCGCTTACTAACGAATCTGCACTTTAGTAAATTTCTGCATCACCATATGAATCAAGTCGATTATTCTTCGATTCATCTCAAGCGTCTGACCATTCGTTGGAGCAACGATAACTCTTTTTGAGAGCTCATCTGTTGACATTTGCTCAATATTGTAAAAAATTACACTGATTACAGGCAAAGTTGCAGAAGCCATTCATTGTACTCGTGTTGACCTTCGCTGCGCATGTTGGTGGTCAAAGAAAGTTGTTCAAACTGTCATTCGCATTGATAATATTGAATTATCAAGAAGTGGCTCTGGAAGTTTAAATCCACTATGAATCGTGCATCCTCCCTTAAGCAAAGTGGCTGCTATTCCGGTTTTTGCAAATGGCAGCACAATTTTTCCTTCACCTTGAAAGTTTGCCAATAAAGTTGTGTATAAGAAGGTTTTGCTTGAGCCACCGGTATCATCGATAAAAAAGAGCTTACATTGTGCAATCTTAATTTTGATGTGTGCAGCAAGCTGGGGTTCATTCAGCTTTCCAATTTGTTCGACTGCCAATCGTGCTTCTTCTTCTTGATCATAAATTTGCTCTTCTTCGGGTAGGTTTCCGCTTGGAACAGGCAAACCAACTGAACCAACTGAACCGCATAACCCGTGCTGTTTGAGAAAAAAATTGATATCATGAAGAGCCGAGTTTATTTGAAAACAAAATCACTCGAACGAAATCGAAAAAAAATCAACTATGGAATTTGTGTTTAAAGAATAATAATTGTGTGTGTGTGTGCGCTCATTCGATTTTACGATTGCATTGTTGTTGCATTTTGTGTATTTCGATGACGAAATTTTGAAAAAAAATCACACGAACGAATTTTTTTTTGGTTATCCTGTGCGTTCTCGAGTAAGTCAGTCAGTGACATAGGCGTTTATAATATATGTTTCCAATTTCGGTGGCAGAACCGGTTTTGGTTCGAAATTGGCTCGAAACCGGTTCCAAAAAAAATGTCTCGGTGCTGAATGCTATAACAACTATCCAAATTCATCGTAATTCTTTAAGAAATCGCAGAAAGACGGAATATTGTTAAATTTCAAGATACCATTTACCGAGTTCGTTTACTTCGGAGATCAATCAATTTTTCATTTTAAGGATCACTTTTGATATTTTATTCCGCTGGGATGTTTTATATATGTATAGTGAAAAAAGAGATACAAAATGAATAAATGCCACTTGCGGCGAGTTGCGTAATCCCTTATTTTCCGCTGTCAGATTTCTACTATCTTATACAGCATTTTTTGAAGCCAATTAACCAAACCAGTGAAATCGGTAGAGAATAGTTTGCTATAAGCTCTCGCTCTTCGATTATCCTGTCGTTTATTGGTCACACGCGCGTCATTGGTTGATAAGATGAGAGAACCGCGTGAAGGTGAGTCTAGCATTTTGGGTGGCGCTGGTTTAATTATACCGTTTAGAACAATTCCCTTACTTAGTAAACTAGACATTTAATAAAACAAACTATAATTTGTTGTACTAAACGTTCAATTAGTTCTGCATTAAAAAATATAATTATACTTTACAATGATAATGAGGATAATCGAAATTCTGCACACTGTACATAAATATTATAAAATATTCACTAATAATAATTCATTATATAAAATTTCATCTGTTGCTGACTTATCTCTTCAAAACTGAGAAATACGATTATAGCTTTTTTGTTTCCATCTTAACAGTATTTTTATTGTTCGACGAAATCAAGTGGATTGCAATAATTTCATAGATTTTATCGAAATACAGATATTTACCGAATTATACCATAGTACTTTCAAGATTTTCAACCCAACGTTATTGCTGCTATGATGATAGTATATACAGTATATCAAGTACATGTTGAATTGATTATTATTTATATGAAATTGAAATAGTAATAGAAATTGGAATTTAATTGGAAAACGAACATACAAATCGTAAGTTAAACAAAATCATATTAACAGTTTTTTTTACGGAAAATCAGGAATATACACGGTGTCCCAGAATTGGACGTTCAAATGAAGCAGAGTGATATAGGAGCTTATTTCCAACATTAACAGCCAAATAAAGTTTTTTCGAATTGTTGATGATGCAAAAGATACTCCACTTTTAGAATTTCTTTTTGAGAAATTGCCTGTGCTGGATCCGCAGAAGAGGGTCTTTGCATGGTCACCGCCGCCTCCTGATCTAAATCTGATCTAAATCCTTTCGACTTTTTCTGTGGGGTTATTATAAAGAGCTGGTTTATGAAGGAGTAAACCAGACCGATCAGGAGATGCGGCAACGTATAATCATCGAAGCGTCGAATATTATTAAAAGTAACGATCGTGTGTTTCAACGGATTAAGCAACATTTTATACTGCGATGCCGATTATGTAGTTGGCCAAATGGTGAACACTTCGAACACTTATAATAATATTTAAAATTAATAAAAAAAATTATTTGTGTGTGATATCCAGGAATGGGCGAGGTAGATTACACAATGTAATCTACTCGGTTATCTACACGTAATCTATTTAGTAGATTGCATTGCGATTTTTTACGTCGCTGACATCGACAATTTAGACAATGTCGACAACGTAGTAAGTGATTTTATAAACTCACATTTCTCGTTATTTTAGTTAGCCGGTCTGATAAAGTTGCTCTCTAGCTATTATGTAAATTATTCCTATCTAGATACGAATTACGAGTAAGTTTACATTTTGATACCAAATCATATAAATTATTCGTTAGTATATGAACCTATAATGATATCCTCACATTAAGGGGTAAATAACAGTACATAAAGAAGTCCTTAAGTGATCTCGATTAGTTTAACACCACTTCGCTGAAAGGTCTGATCAACATTTACTAAAATAACACTAAATAACAAAATGACTATTGAATTAGACGCGAAGGCTAGTAATTTAGTCTAAACAATCTCTAAATTTAGAAACTTTCCTTTGAAATTGTTATTGTCGAAATAAGGAGTCATTCTAAAAGACCTGCTCTAGCCAAAGTTTTATGCTACTGCTAATACAGTAGGATGACAGAGGAAAATCACAAAATATCTCCTCTTTTCAGTAATTGCTGAACAAACAGACGAGAGATTTTTCAATCAAAATCCTTAATTGCGACAGTCGAGTGATAATTTTCAGATACAGAGAATAACCGGCTCTAAGCCAAATATTTATATAATTTTGAATCCAGATAGCTAAAATTTTTGCAGCAGTTTTAACAGCGGTAATACGAAGATTAATGTAATGTCTCGGAAAAGGTGATATTCCATTACAACAGTTGATTTATGATTTGACATTAAATTAATCACTCCAAGCTAAACCGCTCAGGTAGAACCAGCGGGGGTTTGAACTATGCGTTTGGTTTTGAAACTAAAAAATGTGTAAACATTATCATAATTACAGTTGAATTGAGTGCTCAAAGCGATCTAATAATTACTTAGGATTTACTTAACGCTACTTTTTTAAAGTCAAAAGTTCCAGGAGTAATAATAATAATTGCTGAGGTTACGATAAGATATTTATCATGAAATAATAAGATAGTTTAATTACCAAGCGAGCAATGCAGGTCTATAACAGCACGAACCTCCAACTAAAAGTATGCAATGATTCCTCAAGTAAAATTCAGTATTACAGTTTGCACACTTTCAATGCTAGGGGTACTCACAATTCAAATGCTTGTCCAAGAAAAAATGGCGAGTAATCCAAAATTTCGATTGATTCACAAAAAAAAATTACATAAACATGGTCGAGAATATTAATATTGTGTTAACTTCCTGCTACTGAATCTCTGGTGTGCTATACTACATTAATTAAAATTGCGAATGCGTTAATTAAAAATGCGAAATAGAATTTATTTTGATTTGGATCCTATCAGGCATAAATTAATTTGCATTGAAATTCGCTTATACTAGTAAAGTTGCTGAAATATTGCTGGAGAAAGTAGAGGTTCAGATATATTTTCAGGCTGGATTCAATATTCTGTTCCTCAATAATTCAGTCATGTTGAGTTCCTGGCAATATTGTTTCTAACAAATACATATATGTATATTAACAAAATTTTTGCTTTGCGTGCTATCTCTTATCGATTAGACTTATCTTAATGGAAGATTTCTGTCAACCACCACAGGTCACAATTTTGATATTTTGTATTTATTTTTCAACAGTGTTTAAATAATTTTGCCAATGAAAGTTTGAATATCATGTATATTGTGTTAAAATGTGCAAACTGAGATTTTTAAATATGAAGTGTATCAATCTATTCGTGCTAAGTAAAATTAGCACATAACATCATGCTGACCATTTTGACAACATTTCAAATCACTAACAGTTTGACTTGCTGTCTCAAAATATCTTTTTTAATGTAACATCTTCTTTGCCAAAAATAATACAGTTCCACTACAAATAAGAATATAGCATTGTTACAGAGCAGACTAGCCAGTTTTTAATTCCGTAAAATACACAATTTCGAACTTCATCGATATTGAAATATTGAGCACTCGCACCTTGTTTTTTCCATGTTAGCGAGTTGTGATGCAGAAATGTACAGAGCAGAACTGATTAGCACCCCCGTAAGTTGACCTAGAAACTATCTTTTTTGCTCAACTTATACAGGTTTTACTGTATATTTTACAGTAATATTAATTTGCATTAACTAAATCTCCGACAACAGAAATTCAAAATATGTAGATCATGCAATCACTAATGACGTGAATTACACGTAGTAATCCACTTGTCTACGATTAGTTGACGTTATCTAAGATTAATCAACATTATGCATGAGTAATTGACGCTGCCGACCAGTAGTCGACGTTGTCGACACGAACACATAAAAATTCGTAGATGATGCGTAAACGCCCATCTCTGCTGATATTCAATTTCAAAAACATAAATACCGTAAAAGCTTTGTGTGAACAAACACAAACCGGCAAATTGATTAACCAATTAAATACCAACATGGAGGCAACTTCAGAAGAACAAAACAATAGTGACCAGCGACTCACAAATTTGCAGTTACTTTTTGATAAATTTTCAACCACTGATACTGCATTAGTTCGCACACTTCCAGAGGATCATCTGTACATCAAACAACATTTCTGCGGCAAAGTTGAGCAAGTGTTCGAAGAAACAAAAAAAGTACTACTAGAAATCAGGCAAAATATTGCAGGAGATGAAGAAAACCCGGATTAGGACAAACACGTCGCAGATACTTCACCATGTGTGCTAACAGATGAGCAACAACCAGGCGAACCTGATCCAAAAGTGGTTCAAGTTGACGACCAATACCAGCAGAGGCGCTATAAGATTCAACACGCCAAGGCTAAAATATTTCGAATAAATATTAACGCCATACATCAAATTAAAGATGCGATACAGCACTCAAGAACGTATTACGAGTTGAAGATCAAACTACTAACCGACTTATGGATCTCTCTTACCAACAATCACGAAGAGATTATTGCAAATGCGAATGATGGAGAGCTTGATAATGAATACTTCAGTCAAGAAACATACGAGAACCTACAGCAAGATTATGAGTTTTTAATCATTTATCTTCAAGATCAAATATAAAACGTTGATAACAAAGACAACAGGTCCAGTATCAAACTTCTCAGGATTGAAATATCATACTTCAATTGGGATTACAAACAATGGACAAGCTTCCAAAATCTATTTAATAAGTCTATTCATTGTAATGATGATTTATTCAGTGAAGAAATGATGCATTACCTATTATCAATAATTGGAGGAGATCCAGCCAAGCTTATCAACCACCTCAATATATCGCAAGAGAACTATTCCAAAGCTTGGAATATTTTATGCTCCAAATATGATGATAAACGGCTCCTCACCAATACTTACATAAACAAAATTTTAGATGTACCAAATTTATCATCCGAATCCGCTCATGGTCTCAAATTGTTACATGATAATGTTCTGGAACGCTTGCATGCCATCACAAACCAAGAAATCGATCAGATCAATCAATCAATACAGATTGTTGAACGTCCTAATAAAGAAATTGGACAGGGAAACTCACCGCTTATACGAGACTACTTTGAAGAACCCGAAGGAAACTCAAACAGTGAAAGATTTTCTAGCCTTCCTACAATTAAGGTTCCAAACTCTGGGAGCACTATCCCGAGATAAAACGTATAAAAAAGGAAGTAAACCAACAAACAAGTTCATCTATTAAGACTGTAAATGTTGCTGCAGGCAAAAAAAATACGATAAATGTAGCCTTAGATGGGGAGAACACAATCTACCGGAATGTAAACCGAAATGTGGCCGTTGCTTGCTTCCAGAACACAAGCTCCCATGTTATAAAAGTTGTAAATTATGCAAAGAATCACATCACAACCTGCTGCTTAGTACAACAATACCTGATCTGCATCAGAAAATATAAAACCAGCAGTACAATCGTTGACACAAACATGGAATCGCAAGTACATCTTACTAGAAACCGCATTAGTGAAAGCGTTTTCTGGTACTCGTAATGAACTGATGCGCGTGCTAATAGATCCTGGGTCTCAAGCAACCTTCATTAGAGAAAAAGCCTGCCAGCGATTAAAATTGACAAAAAACGCAGCGTATGCAGAAGTCACATGCATAGCAAAAACCGAAGCTGGAGTGGCAAACTCAAAAGTTGAATTTACCTTGAAACCAAGATTTCCATCCAAATTTAGTTTAGCCATAAAATCAAAAACGTAATGCGGAATATGCCAGAGCAGCCTCTAGACCCATGGAATTGGAAGCATACCAAAAATCTGCTGTGGGCTGATCCAACATTTTACAGTCCTGGTCCAATCGATTTATTATTATTGGGTGCGGACTATTATGGAGAAATAAACTATGCTGGATATTCCTAGGCCGCGTCTCAGTCGATCGTCACAATTCAACAGTGATACAAACAATGACAACAGGAGCAGTTGATATAGATAAACAATTGAGAAACCTCTGGGAAATAGAGGAGGTGCCCTGTTATCGAGCATTCACCAAAGAAGAACTGGAGTGTGAAAAAATATTCGCGACCAATCACAAACGTCTTATATCTGGCCGCTACGCAGTCAAGATTCCTTTTGACATTGAATTGTATTCTGCCAGCTCAGTGGGATGTTCAAAAAGAGTCGCCATGGCGCGTTTGATACAAATAGAAAAACGACTTGCTAAAAATCCAAAACTTGGTATTCGAAATCAGAAGTTCATGAACGAATTTATAGCATTGGAACACATGAAAGTTGCTGAAACAGCTACTGAAACAACTACAAAATTGAAGGTAGTTTTCGTACTCTTCAACAGGATTTATTATCTATAATATTAAGAAGTCGGAAGCATAAATTCGCCCATACGGCTGATATCGAAAAATGTTCAGACAAACCACCGTTGATGAAGATGATCAGAACTATCAACGTATTTTATGGAGAGAGTCTCCACAACAATAAGGTAAGGAGTTTAAGCTGACCACCATCACATAAAGGACAGCAGCAGCTGCTTATTTAGCGGTGAAGCCACTACGACAGCTGGCCATTGATGAACAACCAAACTATCCCATAGCGTCTAAAGTAATTTTGTATTTCTACGTATATGTCCTGATTTCTGGGCACACACGGAAAGAATCCTTAGTTAGCCAAAACAAATCATTTACTTACTGGAAAGCGGTGGATTTACCTTAAAACAAATGGGCAACAAACAACACCGTTCTCTTGGAATCCATACCAGTAGATCTAAGGAATCAAAATCGATTGGAATTCAAACTTGATGACACAATTAAAACCCTTGGATTACACTGGAATCCAGTAACAGATACATTCGGTTTCATCGTCAACCAATACACACCTGGCAAGACTACTAAACGAAACCTATTTTCGGATAGTGCAAAACTTTTTGATCCATTAGGGTGGCCGCCAGCAATAACAGTTGTAGCTAAACTGATGGTGCAAGAAATCTGGCTAGCAGGCCTGTCTTGGGACGAAGAACTTCCGTCACACATATCAACAAAATGGCAGGAATTTAACGATTCTCTGCCTCTTCTGGAAGACATGTTTATCCCACGTTGGATTCATTTTAAGAAGAATAATACAACAGAACTCCATGGTTTCTGCGACGCCTCAGAAAGGGCCTATGATGCTGCCGTCTACTTCAAATCTACAAATTCAGAAGGCATTACTAATGTGAACCACATTCGCATTAAAAAAAAAGGTTGCTCCGATTAAAAACTTACGATCACTGCCTCGTCTTGAGCTTTGTTGAGCGTTTCTTCTCACTAAACTAAAGTACCAAATTAAAGAAGCAATGCAAATTCCGGAAACAACTTCGTTCTTTTGGACCGACTCAATGATCACGTTATGTTGGATTCGAGGGCGTCCTCATAAATATAAAATTTTCGTGACGAATCGAATGTCGGAAATTGAAACATACTCAAGTCCATCGCAATGGCATCACGTTCGATCAATCGACAATTTATTATGGACGGGTTGAGATTGGCTACAATTGTCAACCAAAAGGCCACAACAAACTACTGCACAAGAGGATACTGATTTGGAAACTAAACTAGTGGTTACACTCTTGCAACATCAACAACAGTTAATCCATTTGTACAGATTGTAAAAACATTGCATGGAGGGATTCAGTTAATTCTGTCACATCTTAGAAACAAATATTGGATCACGAACGGCAGAAGCAGAATACGTACTGAGATAGAAAAATTCATCACGTGTATTCGGTTCAATGCTTCAACAAGACACCAACTAATGGCAAGCTTACCCAAAGAACGAGTCATGCCGTTACGTTCATTTACTAACACAGGAGTTGACTACCTTTGCAAACGGATTTACAGCGATAATGTAACCAATCTTATTGGAGTCCAGGCACTGCTTGAAAAGGATGAACAAATGGAATTCAATGGCATTTCATACCACCGTCTGCACCACACTTTATAGGACTTTGGGAAGCAGCAGTGAAATCTCTAAAATTCCATCTTAAAGGGTAATTGGAGACACAACCCTCACATATGAAGCGTTAGCAACGGTTACATCGCAGATAGAAGCATGCCTGAATTAAAGGCAACTTACACCCGTTTCAACTGATCCAAATGCGTTGATATTAACACCGGCACATTTTTTAGTTGGTGATTTACTAATTACTATCCCGGAACCGAACATGCTGAATGAAAAAATTTCTGTCAATCATCGGTAGGGATTACTACAGAAAAATTTTCCAGATTTTTGGAAACACTGGTCAAATAACTAACTTACCGAACTACAACAAAGAACTAAATGGACCAGCAAACAACCAATGGTTAAGATAGACGGCATTGTTTTAATAAAAGATAATAACTTACCGCCAACAAACTGGCCTTTGGGAAGGATCATCGATCTACATCCTGGAGCAGCGATGGTTTGACTAGGGTAGCTACAGTAAATAGGGGGAATGGTTCCATATTCAAAAGACCCATTACCAAAGTAAGAGTTCTACCTTTCAAAATCGAAAAGCCGCAAAATAAGTCAGCGAAAGAGTTCCGTACAGTATCCTCAACCGAACAACTGATGTACAACATCACCACTATTAGTCATCAACAGAGACTGTATCTAGAAAATTTAGGAAATATCCGATCCACCAACCAGCAGTTGAAAATAGTAGTTTACTTCAACCTCACATCCTACTTTTCAAATTTGATGGCATAAAAAATCTGGCAAGGAACGTGAATCAACTTTGCATGGAAACAGCTGAAGGCAATCATTCGATATGCTCTGCAATCAACACTCAGCTCACGCATATTCTAATTGAAATCCAGGACAAGAACGCAATACTTCACTACAGAGAAAATAGTAGAAAACGTGGGATTCTAAATATCGTAGGCAATTTGGCAAGTGACCTAATTGGAGTTCTAGATGACCAGGATGCGAAGCACTATGAAGAGGAAATACAAACTAAATCAACAACATCTCTTAATGATAGTCAAGAATCAAACATCTATTGCTGACGCAACTCTAAGCATCTTAAAAGGAACTGATAAAGAAAACAGACGTCATTGGTAAGCTATTACACAATAAATAGTTCCGACATCAAAAACAGTCAAAAATTGACGACTTTAACTGTTCATGCACTTATTCTGATGCTCGACTTCTAAGACACTCAGCAAAAACTAATTGATGTCCTTTTAAATTCAAACAATAAGGGAGTAAGGAGTGATCAATCCTACCACTGAATGAACTTAGCAGGGCGCTTCAAGATATAAAACATCATATGCCTTCGGACGTTCTGCTGCCGTCACAAAATGAGAACTATGAATTATTGAACCTGTATCAAATCATGACCACGGCGAAATATTAAGTATTTAAACCTAAACCTCTTCCTACAAACATCTTCATTCTAGCATCAATGGACTATTTCATTACCTCTATACATCGTGATGAATATTGCATGATGCCAAAGGACGATGAACAATTATATATGTGAATTAGACTTATTGGCATCACAACAACCATCAACTGCCAAAAAATACTTTTGCTCTCGCAAAATCCAAGAGATACATAGTTGAGAAACAAAAAGTAGATTTTCTCAATCGGTCAAGAGCGGCAGGCTACTATAGCCTGTGATGGAGACTTCGTAGAATACCACTACGACACAATGGAATAATTTCTCTTAAAGGCGGATGCACCTTATACGAAGAGTCAACCTTCTACAAATAATACATACACTTTATAAAATCTACAAGGAAACCGTAATTGACTCGTCATACCTAACGAAAGTCAACCTATCGATAAAGTGGATGGTAAGGCGTACAAATAACTTAATTAAATTGGAAAACTCAGCTTTAGTGGATGACATAATTGAGCTGCACAAGCGAATACAACAGTTACAAGAAAAACAGCTTCCAGTATCACACCATGACATTCATCACTATTCACTTTTCTTTGCAGAAGAATTATAGAGAAGAGAATAGAGAAGAGAATTATAAATTATGCCTAAGCAAACAAAATTTATGTGTAAATATCAAATAAAACATAATAAAAGGTTCAGTTGTAAAACAAAAACCATTTTATATATGTGTGAGCCCTCACCAGTGGTAAGCCACAAATATAAAATATCACAACGACACGAACAATTCGAAAAAACTTTTCTTGACTGCTTTTGTTGGAAATGGGCTCCCCTATCACCCTGCTTCGTTTGATAGTCCAATTCTGGGACACCCTGTATAACTTAAGGAATTAATATTTTGTATAAAAGATGAAAACAAAATAAAATAAAGTTCTGATGAAAAGCACATGATGTTTCAATTTATGCGCTCGTCTCCGGTATCTCGAAAAATGCAATTTACTCAGCAACCACAATACTTTCCCATATTATTATTTGGGAGCGCAACATTGTTCAATTGATTGAATTAAATAAAAATGAATTTAATATTCTGTTGGACACAGAAATTGCAATTTTATTGAAAGTTTGAAAACTGTGAAAAATCATTTAAATTTATGGAAAATACGATTTGGTTAATTTTTATTTTAAAAATTTGTTGCAACAACTTTGTAATTATATAACATTAAGGACATTATGCTTGCATCATAAAAATATTTTCCGACACCGAAATCTAATTTAGCCAGAATCAGATACGACGATACAACTTCTCAATTTTGCTTAATTATTACACAAAATAATTTAGAGCTTATAAATTGTCCTTGGAACAACCCCATAATGTTATCTCGAGAATAATTTTTAATTAAAACAAACAAATTATATTTTATAATTGTTTCTTAGATTAATTTTAAAAAATAATATAAAATTATTAAAGAATAACAGTAATGATAATAATTTTGTTTTGTGTTAACCTTTAAGCTAGATCTAAATTTTAATTAAAGTAATTGACATTGAAATATTTGAATTTTATTTCGGATTTCGAGAATGAGATCAAACACAGATGTGAGTTTTACAGCGTATACATTTTGTAGGAATTAATTGGTAAACAACGGTATTTCGATTCACTTTTGTTGTTTACACTTTAAAAAATAGGTTGCGGAAGGTCATGGCAAATTTTGAACTATATTATGGGGGTGGGGCATCCAACTTTTTTTTGAACTAGCAGTTATTTTGAGTATTTTAAGGGTTATGTCACTTCTGATTTGACAGAAAATTAGTTTTATCCTTCCGCTGAACGAAAATGCTTGTGTATTTGCTTGAACAACGCTGGGAAATATGGGAAATATTGAAACATTACTTCGAAAATCATCGAAAATCATCAAGCGCCGGGAGCTCCATATGTGCGTTATTTTGTGGATAAAGTTAAAGAAACAGGCTTGCTAATTAATAAACCAACACGAACGAAGCAGCCAACCAAGCGTACACCCGGAAATGTTGATGCTGTAGCCAAACATGTGCGTGAGTCGTCGGGAACGTCAACTAATCAAGAGACCACCCATTGTGTGTTCGGTTCGCTGAGTGGGTTTGCGATCGACTTGAAGCAGATGCTGATTTTGGCAAAAAAAAAAATCTTTTAGGATGAGGGGCATTTCCATCTTGGCGGCTATGTAAACAAGCAGAATTGCCGCATTTGGGGCACGGAGAAAGCGTACGTGATCGTAGAGAAGCCGGTGCATCCTCAACGAATGACTGTTTGGTGCGGATTTTGATCCGGAGGCATCATTGGGTCATGTGTCTTTGAAAATGAGCAAGGAGCTGCCGTTACTGTCAATGGTGAGCGCTACCGAGCCATGATAAATGATTTTTTGTTCCCGACACTTGAAGAGGAGGATATAGGTAACATTTGGTTTCAACAAGACGGCGCTCCGTGCCACACAGCACACGTTTCAATTGATCTTTTGCGAACTGTCTTCGAAGATAATTCTGATAATTTGATCCGAAACGCTGATGTGATTTGGCCGCCTCGGAGCTGTGATTTGACGTCGTTGGACTATTATCTTTAAGATCAATATTCGCATTGCCATTGAAGACATAATGCCGGGTACGTCAAGGCCAGCCGAGGCAGTCATATGAATGAAATAGTAATCCATAATTACTCGGAAGGATTCTCCTTTACAATGAAAAATTAAATTTGCACAAACATTGAGAACTTTCTGTTTTATTGCATTTTAAAAAAAAATTATTTGGCCCACTCTATAGCAGCGTTTTTCTGAAAAACAATCGGGTTGAGTTCGCGATAGCTTTTTTCAAATTTGTCCAATTTAAATTTTAAAATTTAATTATGTTTTAATTAAATAATTTAGATTTAATAGTAATCTACGTTTAACCGAAAAAATCCATCATAAAAGTTGTATAGTTTTCTTGTAATATCGTTGTTCTGTATAGTTCTGTATAATATCGGAGTAGTTCAGAACTATACAGAACAACGATATTACAAGAAAACTATACAACTTTAATGATAGGTTTTTTTCAGTTATACGTAGATTACTATTAAATCTAAATTATTTAATTAAAAAATAAATAAATTTTAAACTTTAAATTGGACAAATTTGAAAAAAGCTATCGCGAACTCAACCCGATTGTTATTCAGAAAAACGCAGCTATATACTAGCTTTACGAAGATCAACAAACAAGCCAGATATATAGTTTTGCCTGTCAAAATTACGATAGATCAAATCAGTAATGTTTGTGATTGCCAAATTTGTACCAGAACCTTGTCGAAATCCAAACTGACGAGAATAGAAAAAATTAGATTTATTTAGAAAAGCGATCGTTTGGTTAGCAATAATTTTTTCTAAAACTTTGTCAAATACCGACAAAACTAAAATTGGAAGATAATTATTAACTAGTTTGGAATTTCCAGACTTAAAGATTGGCGTCACTTTAGCAATTTTAAGGCAAGTGTTGAAGTGAATCGAAATGATTCGCGTAGCATTGTTGCACCGTGTTCCGTTAAACTATTTGCAAAGTGGGTTGCACTTGGGTCGATTTCCTTCATTGGTGCATCTTCGTTCGAGGACGAACAAGGCGGATGGTTTACCAACACGTGAACATGCTACGTACAATTGACCGTGAGAGAAAGATTAATTTTCTAAATTAAGGCCACAAACACGCAAGGAATGGCCTTGTGCAAGACGGATGCAAGATGAATTGAAAATTGAATTCATCATCGGAATTCTCGGAATGAGAACTTCCTCACCTTTGAACACCTGTGAATCACATTGCTCAACAGTATTCTCACCGCCAAACGCGTTCCGTTACTTAGTATCGGTTGATTCAGATATCGAGGTATGACCGAGCCAACTTTCAGTTATAAATTGTACGGTGGCAAGCAGACAGATCCAATTATATAAAAAAATCAATTGGACAGTTCGTTGCCGCGTTTTCGTTTGTTACACATATTTTTGTTATTTGCCTCAACGGATACTCGTTCACTCAACCAATTGTGATTTTTGTGGTTGACAATGATGTTCAGAAACCTTTTTTTGATGAGCCCGCCCTTCGTTGAGACGAAATTGCAAAAATACAACGGAAACGAACTAAATACGATCGATTCGTCGACAGGAACACGCCCATTACCGATACTCAAAAATTCTTTGGCGAAATCTTCGGCAGATGGATCGTTTAGCAATGCAATGACTAATACTTTTGTGTAATTCGGTAAGTAAACATCACAGAAATATCGAATCTATTTCGAAATCAACAGAAAAGATCACTTTTTGATTATTGCGACCGATTTATAGGTTATGTCTACATTCGGGTGTGTTATTCTTATTCAACCGTGTTAATATCATATGGGTGAAATGGCATTTTCAACTTGGAGGAGATATGGTACACTGTGTCATTTACCCTATAATAAAATTATTTTTTTATTTATATAATTAAGCCTGTTTATTTTGTACAGGAATGCCTACAGCATATAAAAGAAAAAGTTCAGCTAGATCCAGTTGGACAGAATCACAATTGACAAATGCAATCGAAAGCATAAACAACAAAATTTCTACAGTTAATGAAGCGGCCAAACAATATAAAATTCCGTTCACTACGTTACGAAGACATTTAAAACTAAAAACCTTAACCAAACCCACTCTTGGATCTCCTTGTTTGGACACAGAATATGAGTCAAAATTAGTATCACATATTAAAAAGTTGTAGGCCCATGGATTTGCACCTACCAGAGATGAAGTATGTTTTCAATTAGCTGAAAAATGGAAAATTAAACACAATTTCAATTTACGAACGAAACAAAGCCGGGACAGGTTGGTTTACTCTTTTCATGAAACGTCACCAACATTTATCTGTAAGAATATCGGCAGAACTATCAAAACCACGAGATAAAATAAATGCATATTTTACGCTATTGGGGATCATTTTAGAAGAAAATGGACTAATGGATAAACCTGGGCAGATCTAAATATTGGAATAGAGAAGTGTAGTTTTTATGGCCAACATCCGACTTTCTTTTCTTTAATAGAAAGTCTGGGGTTGGCCAGAACAACTACATTTCTCTATTTCCTTTTTTTCAATTTAAGCGAATATAAGATTGTTATAAATGAACATGAAGGATCTGAGATAAAAACCGACTTGTATATTTAAAAATTCTTATTCCGTTTTTAAAGTACATGAAGTACTTTTCAAACTACCAAAAAACGAAAAAGCTTCTATTGAAGCTGTCATTTCGGGTGTTAAAACGAAAAGCTCCTATGGAAGTTGTCACTGCCCGAGGACCGGTTTTAGTTGGGGAAAAAGGTTAGGTATGAAATTTCATCCCGATCAACCACCTTCTGAGCTTTAAAGTAGCCGAATATTGGTCGAAAAGGGATTTTTTGATGAAAAATCGTCGTTTCCTGTTATATTTTGGAAAATTGGCTTAGAACAGTATTGTTGTAAAATTAATATAGAGTTTAGTTCATAATCGTTTTTCTTGTAAATAGGCATACTATTAAAAATATTCTTCTATGGAAGCTTCTATGGAATCTGTCACTTCCGGTGGACCGATTTTGGACAAATATCTCTGAGATCTCACAATAAAAAATCTTATGTATGAAGTTTCACTTAAATGAGATAAACCGTCTGAGCTGCATGCACACACACACGGTAAATCTGCAAAAATCTTGAGGACAAATTTGGATCTTTGATAAAAACTGTCTTATACAATAAAAAAAAATCATTATTCCTGCTTATATTTCTAAAAACCCATAAGGTCACCTACACCTTGTTGAAAATTTAATCTTTCCTGCAAAAATGAAAAAAGATCCTACGAAACCTGTAATTTCCAATACAAAATTGTCCACCATATTTTGAATGGATCTCCAAATTATGAAAAGGCTTCATTATTAGCACCTGGGCTGAAGAGATTTTTCTTGATAAACTCTTCAACCCGACCCGGACCAATATGGTATTGAAGCTGCCACTTCCGGTTATCGCCCAATTTGTGAAAAAGGTTAAATATGATGTTTCATCGCAATCAATCAATCAGGCTGGGCTGAACATGGTCGAATTTTTGTTGGAGAACACAAAAGTCACAAGGTCGCACAAATTTAACGTGAAATGAAAATACATGTGCAGAATCGTGTCCTTCATTCTGATCACCTTCAAAGTCAAGAAAAAATCATTCACCGTGCTAAGATATATAGAACATTTGTGTACGCAAAGTAAAATTAAATTCAAAAGAAAAAAGAAACAATAACAGAAACAATTTTCATTTACTCTAAAATCAATAGTTATCGAAACTACTGAACCTAAAAGTGGCACACTTAATTACAATTCAAAGAAAAGGATTATAGACCCAACAAAAGATCTAAAAGAATCAAAATAGAAAAACAGACCAGAATATACAAAAATTCTCCTGAGATTTCTGCATGGTGGTTCAGATGACAAATTGATAGCAAATTGTTGATTTCGTTGACGAATATCGATGCCATCAAAACAACAAGCCGATTCCCGTAAAGAGCAGACACAGGCAGTTAAATCCGTTCCTGGATATCGAAGGCGTCATGAGAGTTGGAAGACGGTTAGAAAAATCGACGTACTCTACAACACTATACATCAAACAATAATATCATACAAGACACCAATCGCCACATCCATCACCTATGATGTACACATGCAGAAACAACATCCTGGCATAAACCTACTAATGGGCCTCGTGCGTCTGAACTACTGGATAACCAGAGAAAAGGAAGTTGTGACGAATGTATTTCACAAATGCAGACTATGCTTAAAACAGAACCCTAAGATGATGCAGTAAATAAAGGGAGAACTACTCGAAGACCGGGTGACTATCACTGTGGCGTTCGGTGCAGTAGGGGTAGACTTTTGTGGCCCATTCAAAGTTCATCCCGTGAGGCGAACAGGTTCGACTCCAGCAAAAGCGTACCTATGTGTCTTCGATTTTAAAAATGGTAAATTGGATATCAAGATGAATTACGCAAATCAGGAAAGATTTCTATCACCAACCGCGTAGGAACAAATTCTACAAAATCAGAACAACCACATGGACATTTCACCTACCATAAGTAATCCGGGAGTATCTTATTTCAATTATTAACTTTATAAAATCGTAGTAAATTAAATCGTAGATTATGATCGGTGATCAGTGTTACTATTGTGGAAACTGAAATTGTGACCCAGTGAAGCATATTGAAGCGGCGGATTTTCTATCATTCAAAAGGCGTGGCACCTATATAAAGGGAAACATAACGAAATTGCTTAAATACATTGATCAAAAACGTTACCACTAACGTTGTAGATGTAAAGGTCAGATTACCGAATGTATAACGTTACCACACTGAATTTATGGATATACATAGAAGTTGTTTTACTCAACAACAAATAATAATTTAATAAGTTTTAATAACAATTTATAAATATAAATTATTAAAATCCAATAAACAACTTCCACCGTCAAGTAAATATATTTATCTTAAACCATTCATTGATTAAAATGGACTGCTTCGAGTTGGAGGCAAAATTACGAACGCTTCAATAACCTACAATATCAAACATCCTTTGATATTGGAACCATTCCATCCATCAAATCATCCAGACGGACGGACAAACATTATTTTTCCAACGCCGAGAAAAGTGGTTTTGGACCAGAGTGATTTTTCATCATTGGTTCATGACATTTTCAAGAGCATGCATGTTCCGGTTGACAAGCTTTGTCGTTGTTTACAAAATATAGGATACTACGATGGTCGTCTCTGATGTTCCTTTTAACCATCCCTCATTCATCAGTAATTTAGTCATGCAACATGATATTCATTGATTGGATCTATTTTTGAATTTCGCCGTAATATGTTTGGCGAATTCCGACAAACAATTTGAATTTTTGTTATTGTAAAATAACCGGTGTGAGACTAAATGACCGACCGTTTTTTTTGTCAGACTCAGCTTTCCTCAAGTACTATAAAAAAGCAAGTATTGGAACACCTTGGGCGGTCCCTATTGCCTGAACAAAGACCGCAAGTTTAATGTACAGTCCAATCGTCAGTAATATGTAAGTCAACTTTTGCGACTTATAAACAGCATGTTGTTTGTATAGGCAACCGTTTTACTTGCCATTTAATTTGCTTTAGCTACCGTTTTGTTTCCTTCTTTGAAGTTTATTAACAGCCGTTCTGTTTGTATTATTAGTCATCGTTTTATGTTACTGTCCAATTGACCGTAACCTGTAAATTTATACTTTAATGAGTATTTATATTACAGTCTAATTGTCGGATTCTCATTGGCCATTATTTTTTTTTCTTGTAATATTAAATTTAATATTTTCAAAACTTATTAATAGTCTTCATAATCAGGTCACCGGCAATTGGATTATAAAACAAAACTGAGACAAATATAATGTAAACGACGGTCAATAGTCGTTAAAGAGAGTTTGCAAGTTGCCGGCATTTGAACCATAAAACAAATTATAAAAAACACGGTTAACCGCCGGACTCAAATCGGAAAATTAGACTTACAAGTTAACGATAAATGGATTGTAACTCAACTAATACCCTAAAACAGTGACTAATAGTCGTTAAAGTTGGCTTACACATTACTGACAAATGAACTGCAATTAAGCTATGGTCGCCTTTTAGGTAATAGGGATCGCCAAAGATGTTACAAAACGATCGTTGGTAAACGTCTGGTATTTTTATTTGCCAATAAGTTTTTCAATATCTTCTATCAATGCATATTTGTAGTTCCTAAATACTTCCGTGAAGCTAGCCCGAATTTTCAACCCGAAATTTTAATTTTTTTCTTATGGCAATACAACTTCTGTCATGACACAAAATATACGCAAATTATAACTATAAAGCAAATTTGAATCACATGCAAATTATAAGTATTAATAAAATGTGTACAAAACAGCTACGAATAAATCGTTGCTTAAAATATAATATTAAAATAATTATTAAAATAATAAAACCAAATTTATTACTGATAAAACATCAAAGCAAAAACTAAATTCGTCATATATTCAAAAAAAAAATCAAAAATGCTTTCAGAAATATACTCAGCTTGAGACAAATTTTATCGGAAACTACTTAAATCAATCTATTAGATCAAGCCTAATGTGCGATTCACGAGCACATGACATGTACCGTCGAAATCGTTAAACTTATGACTACAAACTGAGAGATACGGGTATGTAGAAAAATTCTTTCTTGAATTATTTGGATATAGTCGTTTGATTCTAGTCTCACAGGCGATTCACGAGTACTTGGCATAGACCGCTGGATTTGTTAAACTGACTAAAAATGCAAAGATTTACAGAAAAATTCTTTCTGTAATTACCTGGACATCGTCATTTGAATCTCGATTCACGGGCGATTCAAGAGCACTTGGCATATACCGCCGGATTCGTTGAAGTTTCGACTACTAACGCGAAGATTTACAGAAAAATTCTTTCTGTAATTACCTGGATATAGTCATTTGAATCTCGATTCACGGGCGATTCAAGAGCACTTGGCATATACCGCCGGATTCGTTGAAGTTTCGACTACTAACGCGAAGATTTACAGAAAAATTCTATCAGGAACTATCTCGATATTTTTCGATTGAATCACGTCTCACAGGTGATTCAGGCGATTGCGTGTAAGACGAGATTCTCACGACTATATAATTCCAGATAATTCCAAATAGAATTTTTCTGTAAATCTTTGTGTTTTAGTCAAAATATCAACGAATCCGACGGTATATGCCTAGTAGTCGTGAATCACCTGTGAGGCGTGAATCAAAGGACTATATCCAGATAATTCCAGATAGAATTTTTCTACAAACCTCCTCGTCTGTAGTCAATACTTCAACGAATCCCGCGGTACGAGTATATGCCAAGTGCTCGTGGATTGCCTGTAAAACGAGTTTCAAACGACTGTATTCAGATTATTCCAGATAGAATTTATCTACATATCTCTCAGTTTGTAGTCAAAAGTTCAACGAATCCGGCGGTATATGCCAAGTACTCTTGACTCGCCTATGAGTCGAGTTTCAAACGACTATATCCAGATAATTCCAAATAGAATTTTTCTGTAAATCTTCGCGTTATAGTCAAAATATCAACGAATCCGACGGTATATGCCAAGTAGTCGTAAATCACCTGTGAGGCGTGAATCAAACGACTATATCCAGATAATTCGAGATAGAATTTTTCTTCAAATGTCGTCGTTTGTAGTCAATAGTTCAACGAATCCGACGTTATATGCCAAGTGCTCGTGAATCGCCTGTGAGTTGAGATTCAAACGACTATACCCATAAACATAAATTTTAAATGTCGGACTGATAGTTCTTGCTAAACTCATAGTGGTCAATCACTTAATGCTAATTTTAAGCATTGTCACTTTTAGGTTTGGTTTGAGCTGTCAAGGTTTTCCAACAATTGAAGAGATAATTTAAAAATGCTTAAAAGTTATATTTATAATTTCGGGCTCTAATATCATTACAGATTATCATGCCACATTTTACTATCGCGACAGTGCTATTTTTTCGGGCTAATATTCTGGATAGTTATAGTTTAGTATTGCTAACGGGCTTTTCAACTGAATTTTGGGCTAGCTTCATATAAATGAAGAGTCTGACTATACCACCAAGCATAGTAATATATTTTAAAAGTACATAAAAGTAATTTTAAAATTTCGGGCTGAAGAATGTTATAAATATCATGACATTCTACCATGATACTTTTTACTTTCACGATAGTGACATTTTTTCGAACTGCGATAGTAAACTCTCACGATAGTGATAGTTTAGTGTTGCCATCGCGTTTTATTCGGGCTAGCTTCATATACATTTCCTACATCGCATTATAATTAACATTTAATCGTTTTGGAGCGTTAAATCTAATGGACTAATGAACTATAATTTATTTTACAACAACTTACTCATTGTTTACACAGTCTCTCAATTACCATCTTTTATACCAAAAACAGTTATCTTCTTAATTGTCGACATGATAATGTTAATAATTGCAAATTTGAAATATACAAACAACAGTGACTGTCTATGTCTTTACATATAGAAATGAATAAATATTACCGCGTGAAACCTTAGGAGTAGTAGCCATTATACTAAAGAAAATGGCAAAAAATTGAATGAACTAGAAAATAATTAAAAATTCTTATTATTAAATTTAATTAGAAAACTTTGAAGGATGTTGCTGTTCCTGTTTCTAATTTTATTTTTTCCATTAAAAATACTGATTGTTGTAGTTTTTTTTTGAGAGCGTTAATTTTTTTGTTAAATTCTGGCATTGTTTTAGTTGTTGCTATTCTTAAGGTTTGATTATTAGTGCAGTTTAGGTATTTTAACTAAAGCAGCGCAGACTACGTAAAATATCCACAATCTAATAAAGGGGATATACATATTTTCCGTTTTTTGTTCTATTTATAAATTATTCGCCATTGCGGGGTGGAAAATTTTATGTTCCTCTTTATAAAGTGAACTTGTATATTATGTGCTGTGATTGGTGTGCAGTGTAGAGAGCCACACATAAAAACTTGATGGTAATAGTTTTGTATATGTACGAGTATATAGGAACATAAATGTATAACTCATTTTCAGTTGCTTAAATTAAATTATAATTGAAATTTTCTTCGCTTTTCAGGCTTCGCCGTTCGTTCACAATCTTTTTTTTTTATCGCACATTAGAAACAAAATGAACGAAGAAAATTATAACACAAATTCACAGGTGCTGCGCTTTCAATTTTTTCTACCCAATTCGTTTTAAATTGCAAAATCTGTCGTAAATTTTTTCATCTGCTTTTTGTGCTTTCTGCATGAAACATTAGTACGTACGTACATATACGTATACGTTCAAATGCAAATTAAAGTTTTCCTTATATATGGGTTGGGTTATACCTACCACGCGGTTTGTGTTCTTGCGGATGCCGACATAATAATTTATTTATTTTATGACTTTTTAATGGGCAGAGTGTTAAATTTGGTATTTTTGGTAAAAAAAATATAGTGAATGTTTTTAATCTGTCGTTAAGTCTTTTTCGAGGGGTATATCTTATGTTGCCTGAATAAATTATAATTAGAGGATTTATGTATTGTTTGTTTTTTGATAGATGGTCAAATATTATAAGCGACCCATTAAATATCGAGAAGACAGAGTCAAATTTACCGTAATGGTTTACTAGCGTTAGTTAAATTACCGGGCCTTGTTTAAAACTATAAATATATTGGAGATCTGGTTTAAATTACCAATGTGGTTTACTTCTAGCCCAATATACTAAACTCCATGTTTTTTATTTTCAATTTGTGAGCCCGGTACAGCGTTGTGCGTCTACGCGTATTTCCTAGATAATGTCGAGAATTGGTTTAATATGTAGACAATTCGTAGGCAATGTAGATTATTGCTTTTTTGTTGTTGTTTCCATTGTTTTGCTGTACTAGAAGTCTTACAGTTTTCCAGTTTAAATTGGGGTTTACCTATATTTTGGAAGTTAAAATTCAAAATTTATAAAAAAACTAGGTGAGATTGAAATATCTTGGTCAATCGATTGCTTCGATATTGTGGAATAAAATTAAATTATTTTATAAACCCGTACCAAATAGTTAGCATTTCTTTAGCATACAGTGGAAACGTACGTATCTTTCATACCAGGCGTTTACACGATCCTGTTACGTTTGCTTGTTTTGTGGTATCGATTCTGTATTGGCAGCGTAAAACGGGAGAATCTTCTATGACTTTTATCTGTATTCGGCGGGCTTTAGAGTAGAAATTACTAATTTCCAATTTAGTCAAATCGAGTTAGTTTTGTAACGAGACAAATAAAATGTTGGTTTGCAATGTACTTTCCACAGCACATTCGATTATCATAACGTTATACGAGGCTAATCGGTCAGTCAGGAACATTTTCAAAACGAATACTTCATTTCTGATTTTAACATCCGTTTCTTGAGCAACGTAGTTGGGACTACTACAAAACTTATAGAGTAAATAAGTTTTTTGATTGATTTACGTCTTAGTTGTTTTGATCCAAATTAATTAAAATTGTCTGACAACAGTGATTAATCTAGTCTTGAACAAGAATACAGGTGGGGATTTTTTTATGTAAGCAATATCCATTTTCTGCAGATTAGCTCTGGATTGCATTTGTCCGAGACATTCACCAATTGATTATCAATCGACGTTAATTTTTCCTGGTCATTTTTCACATGAGTTATCTTGCTGCTTGAAAAATAGGGCGAGTGGCAGTAACAGATAAGGCAACAACAAATTCATCACTAATGTCAAGCGACCATTGTTTGGATTAATACAAATGTGTGTCATCGCTTGGGAACATCAAAGAAATTGAAATAGGATTAAAACGAATCCTCCCCGGCATGCCAGTATACCTCGCTCAGAAAACATAGCTTCTAGCCAGGGTTCAATGGGCCAATCATTCATTAATCTGAATGCAAAATGATTACCGAAATGAATACCTAATAAGAAATTACCTGAATTATCAGATTTATAATAAACTCGGGACGCGATGAATAAGACTTGGGCATATGTAGTGGAATAGAAACCAGTGAATAGCAGAATAATAAAAGAATCGTAAAAAGAATCCATTCAAACTTATGAAACACAACCATAATATTCAGTGGCATGCATGCCATCCGACAAAAGACGCAGAGGAAATCAACTAAGGCTGAAGAGTTCTATGACCAACTACAAGCCAAGGAAATTTCAATGCCAAAATAGGAACAGATAACACCGACCTTACAACCAACATGGAAACAAACATTAGATACTCTGTGCTTAATATAATAATGGAGGACGGCCAAAATAATAATGGAGAATGACACATCGAGTTCTGCGTTACAAACCAAACTATTCATGGGAGCCAGTAAATTTCCACACAAAAATATATACAAATACACATGGAAAATAACCTGATGGCAGAGCAACGAACCAAATAGATCACGTAATGATTGACTACACGTCATTGCAAGATGTCAGAGCAATGAGTGGTACAGACATTCAAAGTGACCACCAACTGGTGCTCAACATATCACAATTCAAAATTAAGTCTGTCACTGTAAAACGGATCAAGAAAAAAACGGCGCTCAACCTCTTCAGACTATATCGAAACAGCTACCAATACCATCGGGCGGGTACCACTAACTCAGGCGTAAACGCTGGAGCGGTGATAAAATTTGGAAGAAAATGGAAGAACGCCTGCAACTAAAGTTGTAAATGTGCCAACAAATAACGTTGGAGCTGAAACGTCAATATTATAGATACGGCACAAGAAATCAAAAAAATGGCAAGGTGTGGTCATAGGTACAGTACACTGAAAACATTCTCAAGGCAGGTGAAGAGGCTGTTGCACCCCAAACAATATGGGATGAATTTGGTCCAATGTTAACAACAGATGAGGCAGAATTGAAGAACGAGATGAAAGGAATATTTTGACAACAAAACCACAAACAAGTACACAAACCTTCGAATTAACAACAGGCGTTAATAACGATCCTGTTAACATCTATCTATATGCCAACGGAGCAGGAAGTCAGCATTGGCATATGCTGGAATGAAGAATATCAGCCTCTGGAATGGACAATATACAAGTTGAAATATTCAAAAGAGACATAACGGAAACTGTAAAGGGTCTAACACCACCATTAATAACAGAAGTATGGAAATTCTGCGACAAAAGAAATAAGGCTTGACGGTTCTCAAGAAAGGTGATCTAAGAAGAGAATGAAAAAATTATCAGGATATATCCCTCGTCAACATAACCAACCATAAATATATAGATAACCAATAGCCATCCTACATAGAATTTCTCCAACAGTCAATCCGAAATTAAGAAAAAGACCCTGTGTAACTTCGCGACCCCGATCATATCACTCGATTTCGCTCCCCATCTAATATGTGTTTCGCGGGTTATACAGGGTGTTTGAACCGACAAAATTGTTTAGCAGATTAGAGGGGGTTCATTTGGAAGCTTTCATCCCATATAAATGATGTCCTAGTGCCACGGTAACTGAGACATGAAATTTTAAATTTTTTTATTTACCCAAAATCTCTCCAGTAAATGGTCGTGGCTTTTTTGTTTGTAGTCATAAAGGCATGAAATAACTTTTATTGTATTCTGCAATGTGATTTTATTTTAAATAAATCATTACTTAACACGACTACAAAGAAAAAAGTTACAAACATTTATTGGCGAGATTTTGGGTAAATAAAAAAAAAATTTTAAATTTCATATCTCAGTTACCGTGGCACTAGGACATTCTTTCTATGGGAAAAGCTTCAAAATGACTCCCTCAATCTGCCAAAAAAAATGTGTCGGCTTACGCGCCAAACACCCTGTAAATCAAAAATAATTAAAATTAAAAACACTAAGCCATTTATACAGCTTTGACCAAAAGTATTGAGCACCAATGATATCTTACAATTTTTTTGGTAGTATCAATTTGAAATAAATTAAAACAAGTTTTATAGGTTCACTTTGTGGGTATACCCTTTGCCTTAATTACGACAGAAATTCTTTTGGGTAGAGAGTTTACAAGTTTTTTACATTCTGCAAGACGTATAGCGTTCCATTCTTTATGCAGACAGCGTTTTATGTCTTTTATGTTATTTGTTGTATGGCACTTTAATAAACTTGGTATGGCACTTTAATTTATGGCGTTTTAATAAACTCCTTAAATATTCTATGGGGTTCAGGTCAGGCCAATCCAGAACCGCAATACCATTTTCTCGAAACCATGCCATTGTGCGGGCAGACATGATATGGCGCGTTGTCCTGCTGGAATTTAACGACATCCATGTTTGTATCACCAAAAATGTTGAAAATGAGGGCAGTAACGCAGATTCTAGGACTTTTATGTATTTTGAAGAGTTCATATGGCCCTCACACACGAATAATTCGCCAACTCCAGAATTAGTCATGTAGCCTCAGACCATTATGCTGCCCTCGCGTGTTTTACGGTTGGTACCACACGCTCTGGACTAAATGCTTCACTTACACGGCGACGCACAAAAGGCACACCAGGTGTTCCAAAAATCTGAAATAAAGAAAATGTAGTGACTTCGGAAAATAAAATATTTGTATCAATGAATTTTATTTTAAAATAATATTATTTAATATTATTAGGGCACAGAATTGTCGCCCTACTTCACAGTTTAATTCGTCTGACCACACGATATTTGACCAATCTTCTTCGGTGAAACTTTGGTACGCGAGCGGATTGAGAAATCTGGCAAAAATGAAACAAGGAATAATATTTTCTGCCAAAAAATTTTTTCATTTTTTATTTTTCAACGTAGTCGCCTTTTGACTCGATATGCTTAGTCCAATGTTTTTTACATTTTTTGATCCCTTCCGAAGTCTGGTGAATATGGCGGATGTGGAAGCAATTCGAAACGTAGTTCATGGATTTTGGTCATGGCAACTACACACGCACTTGTCTTGATGGAAGAGAACTTTTTTCTTCGCCAAATGTGGTGTTTTTTTCAAAACGTCGTTGAAACGGTCCAATAAGTTGCAGTAATATTCGCCGTTGACTGTTCTCCCCATTTAAAGGTAATCGATGTGGATTATGCCGCGTGCATCCCTAAAAACCTGACCTTAGCCTTCTTCGTTCTTTCCGCAAGCGACGCAAGAACTTCTTTTTATATCGCATGAACATCGGAACACCTGCCTCTGAAGTTGTCACACGTGTGCATTTTTGCTCGATTGTAAGCAAACGCGGCAACCAACGTGCGGATAGCTTTTTCATATTCCAATGTTCGTGTATTATATTGCGCACACGTTCATCGGAGATGCCTTTTATCTCAGCTATGTCGTGCACCGCAGAGTGGGGTCTTGCGATACCGTATCATGGATTTTGTCAACCATTTTTGGTGTGGTGACTTCATTTGGGCATTCTGAACGTTCGGCAAAATCAGTAAACCACTTGTGAATCATTTTAATTGATGGTGAATTAAGAGTTTCCATAATATTTATCAAGCTTTGTTTTGGTTTACGTAATTGTTTTTTCACACAAAAAATACTGTTTAATTAACACACGAAATTCAGTTTTTTTCATGTTTGCAAAAAACAATGGGTTGTCTGTTTTCAATGGCTGTCAAAACTGAACTAAATGACAGATCTGGCTGAAAATTTTAATTTGGACTAGTGACAGATATGGTATTGACACATGACATCTGGGATTTGTGTTTGTGGCGCCCTCTGTTGCAATTTTACCAGACTTCACACTACGCCCTCGTACTTTAGGGTCCATGTATACCGAGCCTTCTTGTATTTTTCGGAGAGCCATTGTTTCTTCCTGGCTTTACAACATTTCAGACTATAGCTTCCAGAAGCTTTCTGCGAGTGGTGCAGAGATTGGCTTCTTAATTTCTACTGATAACTCAGCAGCGATCCACTAGCGGAGAATCGCTCAATCTCAATATTTTGCAGAGATCGGCGTGAATATTTCACCGTTTTTGAAATCTTTACTTGTGATTTGCCTTGCTCATGCGGAATCTGTATCTGCACACGTTGTTCGGAACTTAACTCTTTTTGTTTCGGCATATTGCAATAACATCACTAAATTTAACAAATAAAAACACCAAAAGCGCACTAAATCAATGGATGTGTAAACAATGAGCGAAAGTAGCGAACTGATGAATAAATACAAAATGGAAAAATAACAAATTTTATTGCACCAGATTGTTTATTGCTACACCTGCGGTGTCAGTCATCGGTTTTAACCCATTTTAGATGTAGAAAAAATAATCAATAATCAATAGGGGCTGTTTTCTGCTATACTTATCGTGTACGCCCGAAATGTATAGGGTGCTCAATGCTTTTGGCCAAGGCTGCATATCATAGAGAAACCTGACATTTGTACTCTGATTACGTTATTGAAAATTAAGCAAGTATTAAAAGCTTTGAATACTTACCAATATCGTTTTATTTTATAAATTGTCTTAAACCTAATCATTAATAGAGACCCTAAATGTATTGTTAGAAACTGAATTCGCTTGATAAGAAACTTGATGAAAGCAAAATATATTTTTACAGTAGGCAGAAATAAATGAGTTTTTCAGTCAAATAAATTGTCTTTATAACCAAGATTGAACATAAAACTTACAACATTGCTCGACGTTAAAAATACCAAATATACTGTTTCATTCTATACATAAAGCAGATTATTCAAGTCGAATAACAAACCGTAAACCAACAAAAAAAATTATAGACATTTAGAAAGTGTTAGAAAAGTTTTGGTCGAGTAAAAAATTGGCATACATTTTACTGCACAGTTTTATCTCACCATGAACTATAATTGAATTATCAAAAGACGAGCAACCAAAAAAATCTTTTCCTTTATCCTAGAGTAAAAAATTTAGAAAAAAAGTTTTTGGTTTTTGTAAAGTTGCCAGAATCCTATACCAAAAACTATAAAACTTTGAATTTGAGCAAAGAAAAAATTTTGTAGGGGAACACGGAGAAATCTTAGATAAAGTAACTGTTTATCTTAAAAACAGAAAGGTGCCAACATAATTAAAATTAAGTTTGAAGCATCTTTAGTTCGATAATAACTTTAAAATGAATTTGATGTACGTCACTTTCCAGGTTAAAGAAGATTTTGATTATATTGTACATCACTGAAATATTTCATTTAATTTAGAAATTTGAGTATACCTCCTCTAATTTTTACTAATGTTATTTCTAAAGATCTTTGCAATACAATCGTAATAAATTACAAATTTTATATTTATATGCATGGTATATTAACTACATACATAATTCACAATAGAAGTGGATTACTATTGCAGGTAAAATTTACCCCATAATCCAATTCTGTGTCGTTTCCTGAAACACTTTAAAAAAAGTTCTGAAATATTCAATTTAAAAATATCGTTGACAAAATCCATTTTTATTTATTTGGAACAATTTTACTTTAGCACCTATACAGATACACGAATCATTTATAAAGAAAGGACACGTCAAACTATCGAAATACATAAAAATCGTTTAGATTCTGGAGTTTCAATAAAATAGAAAAACACATTCCATTGAATTTTATTTTACGTCCACAAAGCATTCGTATTTCTCTACCACATGTGACAGATATTCAGAAGCACGAAACGTGCTAGATAAAAATGTAGAAATTAGAACAATTAAATTTTATTTTAATTCAATTGAATCCGTTTTGTGTTCTTGATAGATATTGTTTTTAGTTGGTAAGATGGTACCTGCAGATATATCAATAATACATTTGTCCAAATGTCGTTCAGCACCAACATTTATTTGCAATTTCAAAATGAGCGAATTATGCAAAACAGCTACATTCCTTTATTCTAACACTGTTCTTCTTTGCTTATCCTACCCAGTTAGAATCTTTCAAAATAAAGTGAAGCCTCTACAATCATTGCCCGTTTTTGAAACTGGCTGGACGGATATATTTTTTTAAGAATACAACATGAACTCCTGATGGTAGATAATCCTGGTCCTCGCTCCGCATCAAAGCCAATTAATATCACTAGCTATATAGGAACGCGACCACCATTGCACATATGATTACGTGGACTGTATCAAAAATCGTCTGTACTGACTGCCTTATCACTTTATTTAAAAGATTATTTAGGACATTGGTAATACTATAGTTCCAGCTAGTACAGTGGTCTTCATCCAGACAAAGGGTTTATATGCTGTGCTTTTAATTGATGTTGCTCCTTCAGGTATAAACAAATTGGAACTGATGTGACCATATGTTAGCAAAACTTAAATAGGGTAGCCATAAAACATTTATACAAATTTGTTGGTTTCTTTATTTGGCTGTGGTTATGAAGCACTTCCTAACATGCTCCCCTCCAAAAACGACGTTTTTATCTTTCATTTATAATTCATCGATCGTTAATCGAAACAGTCTTGAAATTAGTCGTTTGTACGTGGACTCCTTCGTTCGTGCAGTGGCCACTCGTACTAAGCCATCGGTTCCAGGGTGCAATTGGATTATTCGACCAAGCTGCCAAGAACATGGTGGTGATTTGCTGTCATGCACTAAGACTACATAATCCATCTTTAGATTTCTGTTTTCTGCTGCCATTTGCTATATCGACGCCAAAAACTTTGAACTAGTTTTTGAACTTGTTTCCATCGGGTAAGTCTGGACATATTAATTTCCTCGTAATCCGCGTGAGGAAAGAAAGTCATCGGGTCAAGGGTAAGAAAATGTGCTGGTGTTAATGTGTTGATGTTGCAGGTGCCCTCATTTCTGATTGCACATAACGGTCTTGAATTTAAAATTCCCTCAATCTGGAACAACACAGTTTCCATTTCTTCGTAGGTGAGATGAGTGTTTCCAATTATTTTTACTAAATGAGTCTTAACAGACCTTATGGCTCTCTCCAAAATTCCTCCAAAATGTGTGGAAATTGGTGGAATTAAGTGCCAACGAATCCGCTTATTGGTGGTATAGTTGATTACCTTGGCCTTACACTCCTTGGTTTGGAATGATCCGAAATGTTCACGTAACTAACGCCTTGCGCCCAAGAAATTTGATCCGTTTTCAGAATATACTCCAATGATGGCTCCCCTCCGTCGTTAAATCATTAGCCATTTCGATGTGGAGCGCCTTAGAAGCGAAACATACAAAAAGTACGATAAAACCCTTGCTGATCCTTGCACCTCGCCCCTTTTCGTGGCGAGCATCACTGGGTCTGCATAATCTATACCATTTATTGAAAACGGTCGACTGGGAGTGATTCACGATTGTGGTAGATTTCCCATTTGCTGAACTGAACGTAACGTCGAATATCTAAAACAAGTCGTACAGTCGTGACAAAGCTTACGAGATTTCTCACGTACACCCAGAATCCAATATTTAAGTAGCAGTATCACGTTTGCAATTTGATGATCTCGTGGTATTACAATGGGATGTTTCATGTCGTACGTACAATTGGAATTTTCGAACCGGCCGCCAACTCTTAGAATGTTCTGGGAATCAAGAAAATGAGTCAATGAAATAAGTTTAGAACTTGATGGCACTCGCTTGGTTTTGGTTAAAGATTAAATGTCTTCTGAAAATTCTTTCTGTTTTACATACCGAATAATCGTTTTTTCTGCGTTATCAAGCTCAGTCACTCTGGTATATCCCGATATTCTCGTCTTACTTGTCATGTTGTATATAAACCTCAAAAAATTAGCCATAGATCGAATTAACTGTGACCAATTTGAAAATCGTTCTAACAGACGATGTAATCTTGGTCCATTAAACCACAATTCATTGTCCACCAACTGGTTAGCTGATATGCCTCTCGTGGCCAAATCTGCTGCTTGTCCTTGCTGTTCGCGTGCCGCCAATCTGCTTGGGGAAATAAAGTGTGAATTGTTGACACTCAGTTTGCTAAGAAAGTCTTCCACCTCCTCGAGTGGGTTGCAAACCACGCTAGAACAATCGTAAAATTCGTTCACAACCAGACAAAAGCACCATTTAATTCATATGCACTCACAACCTTGTACATTAGCTTTTTTCAAAAGGTGTTCACCACACAACTCCAACCGAGGCAGACACTTGTTTAATTGGAGCCACCTTAGATTTTGCAGTGAGCAACCTGACTACGTACTGATTACCCTTTTTCATTGTTACATACTACTGTGGGCAAAAAATATTAAGACTTTTTAATTTAAATTTCGCGCGGAAAACCATTCGTCGAAATATTTTTTTTCTGTGTTGGTATGACTGTCAGTGACATCTGTGCCAAATGTCACATCAAAATAATTATCAGTGTTTAGTATACGCTTGTTTTTCTGAAGTACAAAAAGTGCATTTGTCGATTTTTACAATGAGTGAAATTATTCAACAAAGAAGTTCCATTCAATCTTGTGTGCGGAATAAATTTTGTGGTCAGAATGTTACAAAAGGCCTTCGGTGATACTTGTATGTCGCAAGCAAGTGTTTTTGATTTGTACAAATTGTTCAAAGAGGGTCGAGAACGTGTTGACGACGAGCCACGTCTAGGACGGCCATCAACATCAACTGATGATCAACACGTTAATAAAATCAAGGAATTGGTGCTCTAGGATCGACGATTAACAATTGGAACAATTGGAATTGATCATGCATCGTCATCCACGTTCTTTGTATACGGAGCCACAGCTGTTGCATGGATAATTTTATGTTTATAGTGAAAGACGTTAACCAGCCCAATGGATCGAATATTCTGGCGGGCATTGACAATACCAGATCTCTTCGTGAATGATATGGTTGGAATCTCGACAATTTAGGCCCAAAGTTATCCCTTGTTGAATCCCAATAGATTCCTAGCATAGGAGCCATTCTGATTTCTTTCGTTATATGAATGAGTTCACTTGTATCACTGAACTTGTCTATATTTAACCGCCATTTCCTTAAGGTCATGCAAGCTTGGGCTAAAATTTTAGAACTACCCGTTTTTAATGTGGCTGCTTGTATTTTGTTGTTCGCCCTCGTCAATAAATCGTCGATGAAAAAGTTATATTTGATAATGTTAGATGTTGCAGGATATGTTACCTTGCAATCGTCGGCTATTTGATGCAACACCCTAATCGCTAAAACTGGTGCTGTTGAAGTGCGATACGTAACAGTCATAAATTCGTACTGGTTTATTGGGTCAGTTTGAAGCTTGCGCCATAAACTTCTCTGCAGCGATGTTTGGCTTGGGTCAACTAGAATTTGTCAGTACATCTTTTCTATATCGGTGGAAATTGCTAAATTTAATCCACGAAACAAGATCAAAATAGTGCAGTGTATCTTGTAATGTAGGGCCAACCATTAGCTTATCGTTTAATGATACACCCGTCAATGTAGAAGCCGATCCGTTGAAATCCACTCTCAGCTTAGTGGTCAACCTTCCAAAATTCCTCAGATACTAACCTCATGTGTCCTAATGATAAATATTCATCCATAAAATTGTGATACATTTCTTTAAGATCCGAATTTAGATTGAACTTTCTTTCTATTGATAACAGGCGTCGGAAAGCTGCGTTATGCGACTGACAAAATGTGGATTACCTTCTCTCAATGGTAGCGGAACTATGTAACGTCCCTCTAGATGTCTTGCGTATGTCACCTTAAAGTGGTTTTCACAGGCTTTGACATCAAGATGTCGGAAATTTCGAATTAACGTAGACTCACAACACTGGCGATGTATGCCTATTTTGGAAAAACCCGTTGAGAGTGCCGTCTGTCTGGTAGGGCCCACGCATCTTTGTGTATTTTTTTTCGTGCTAGTAATAAAAATTGCTGAGGATGAATTCTTGGGTAACATAATGTACGATTGGTGATGGGTCCTATTTAGAGGGCCGTTCAATGGAGCTCAGCTAAGCTCGGCATCATCCGTTTAGGAGGTCCACCGGTGTGAAACGGGCTTCATATTTTTGAGAAATTTAAAAAAATTTGATAACAAGTGTTGCGGGGGTTTTTCGAGGAGAACAACGCCATTCCGATAGGTTCTAATTCGTGGAGGTTATTGGAGAGACAGTGGTTTCGATTACAAGAAGTTTTGATTTTTGGAAAATCAATTTAGGATACTTCTAGACCGACCGTCATGTTGCGTGATGTTGCACCACGTTGCGTTAAACTCCATCATGTTGCATCATTTTTGAAAAAAACAACTTTGAACTGATAAATCCTAAATAAGCAACAATATCGCAACCACATACATATGTTTTCCAAAATTTTAGCGAAAAGTACGAATTTAAAAACAAATATTTTCAACTAAAATTTGACCTCTGTGCAACCCAGAATGATTGCTCGAACTGGATGAAACTTACTTCTTTAGCTTTTAAATAGAGCATAGCATTTACCAATGTTTTGCGTCTACGCGTATTTCGGAACTTTCTACATATTGATGTCGAGAATAGCGTAGATAATGGATTTTTATTGAGACAATGTCGAGAATTGTTAGAATATGTCGACAATTCGTAGAAAATGTAGATTATTGCTTTTTTTGTTGTTTTTTCTATTGCATTTTTGGTACGAAGCCGTCGCCTTAAACTTTTTCAGTTAAATTGGGGTTTATCTATATTTTAGAAGTAGAAATTAAACCGTTTATAAAACAAATTGGTATACATGAGAAGTTACAATTTGGCTATTTCTTTTAACTAAACAGGTAAAAAGTTTATTTTTGAAATTATTAGTGTCAATTGTCACGAACTTTAACCGCAATATGTATTGCTCGTATGCAAGTAAGTCTCGAGGCAAACTAATAAAAATACATTTTTGTTGCAAAATTAGACCTTATTCAACAACATAGTTCCCTTCTTGAGTGATACATTCATTCCAACGCTTCTCTAACATTTGGCCTGAAAACATTCGTTTATTTAGGCTAAACCTCTTTTCCTGGACCATTTTTTTAGATTTGCTAGATCCGAGGAAGCAATTCAAACTGGAGTATTGCTTTTTCAAAGAGCACCTTTCCTTTCGCATTTGGAGTAGTTTTTCGCATTTTTCTTCTCTAAATGCCATAGTCTTTCTTTTCTCAAATAGTTGACGAATCAAATACCTTGCGCATCACAAAATACGGAGGCCAAAACCTTACCGGCCGACATTACCGGCTGCTGCTCGACGATTTGCTGTTTTTGATCCAATGTGAGCAAGTACGGCATCCATTTCGGACATAGCTTTTCCATGGACACATGGTCATACAACATTTTTATATCTAAAAGGCGCTAGCTGTCTCACATAATTTCACTTTACGAAACGATTTTGTGCACTTTTTCTGTCTGCTCTAGTGCTATAAAAACAACTGTAACTTGCAAACAAATGGTCGAATTTTCAGCAAATGTTAACACAAATCGTTTGAAGGTTAGTACTTCCTAAAAATATTATGAGTTTTCATTAGATACGCCATCATTGTGTCAGCGTCGGCACTTATTGACCAAAAGAATAAAATTCTGCATTTTTAAAGTCCAGGCAGCTTGACTAATCGGGATTGGTGTGAGGTTAATACAGCGTCACATAATTTTAAAAAATTGTAATTTGTAAGGTTTACACAAATTTCGGTGTTTTCAAGCAAAGACGCTAATATATTCGAACAATGGATACCTAGGCCAATTCAAAGTAGTTAATTTTTTATTTTTTCTAGCGCTAAATCCCATTGCATTCCATACATAATCATTTTAAGTTCGGATTAATGAAAGATTGGCCCAATTAATTCTGGTCAGGTCTCGGGATTGTCTGAAGATGCATGCTGCTGCTGAATGACGCATACTTCGATTGGTACAGAATCTAAATTCGTAACGTCGTTAACGTCAGCAAATGGATCGATTTTTTTCGCCCTTTTCACCAGCTCGTTCAAGTTTTATATCATTGGATAAAGCCAATCGTCTAAAAAATGCGGAATCTAAATGATCACATACGAGTTGTTGCGTACTATAAATTAATTCCACTTCATCCCTCATTTTGAACAAAGCCCATTTATCAAGAATTTGGCGCATAAAACACAAGGCTTGTCTGAAAAGTTTCCGACCTAACAAAGATACACGACATTTTTTTCGTACTTATTTTTATTCTGAATAGTCTCCTTGTAAGTCTATACACTTCTCGACGTCTTTCTCTGCAAAGTAGTTGTTTACGAAGGCGATGCCCCATTCGATGAAAATGTTTGTCCTCCGAGCGCAACTTTTAGCTTTAGGAACAAAAGAAAGTTGCTTGAGGTTAGATCTGTTAGATCGTAATTCGTGGATTTTCGCCATTGTAACCGCTGAGGTGTGAGACAGCTTTGCTTTGATGGAACAAGAATTTTTTCCTGCAAATTAATGTAGCCGTTTTCCCGCAATTTCTGCCTTCAGTTTTCCCTTTTTGAAGATAATCGATTAAGATAACTATATGACTGTCGCAGAAAACAGGCGCGATCACTTTCTCAGCCGAAGGCACAGCCTTTGTCATTTTGGAGCCGATTCTTCCTTGGCAGTCTACTGTTCTGACTCTATTTTTTATTTTAGAGTGTAACGGGTTATCCAAGTTTCATCAGCAGAGCGTTGAAAATATTCATACGATCACGTTTCTAGTCTAAAGTGCGCAAACACGCGCGTACAGCTTTCTCATGCCTAAATTTGAATCAATTTGTGACAAACACATTCTTTGCACATATTCATTGCCTCTTTTACCTCTCAAACTCTATTTCGTCTATTACCTAGCACCATTTGGTGAACTTGATGCTACGTTCTCGTCAGTGTTTGCAGTTTTTGGATGACCCGAACGTCACCCAAGCTGGTACGGCCACGTTTTAAATCAGGTGTCCAAATTCACGGTGGTAAATGATGGAGCAGAGTCCCCGTATGAAAACGATGTGTAGATCAAAACATCCTTGTATAGATTTTTATTTAATGAATATATGATTTGATTGTTCTCTACGTGGATATCCGAAATAGCTGAGAATCTTTTGGTCAAATTAAGTTTCTTCAATGAATTTAGCCCTAATATAGATTTTGTGTGCTCATTTGCTACAACTGCAAACTCTAAAGGAATAATTTGGTCTAGAGCGACTACACACAATGAAACATTGAAGAGATAATTGAGATTTAACCCTCATTGACCTTGATGTATATTTCTGGAGGTAGGATTATAAAATCCTGAAAGATCCAGATTTAGCACTACGT
Source organism: Nephrotoma guestfalica (assembly GCA_963691935.1). Classification (NCBI taxonomy): domain Eukaryota; kingdom Metazoa; phylum Arthropoda; class Insecta; order Diptera; family Tipulidae; genus Nephrotoma; species Nephrotoma guestfalica. The sequence goes on along the minus strand of OY829915.1, from coordinate 66,518,163 downwards.
AGAGATGACGCGAATTACTATCGTTAAAACGTTAATTAGTATTAATTCTAGATTAGGCATGCACGCCAAACAGTTGTATACGTTGTTCTTCGGAAAATATAATTTCGTTTCTTCAATAAAGGTAAAACATTTGTTTTCTAGCAATTGAATTACAAATCCATTATTAATGTGAAGTGCTCTAGTATTTGATGTACTGTGATGGGTTATAGGTTAAACAATCAAAACAATTTACCTAATATATTTAAACATCACTCAACTCAGCAAAAAAAAATGGAATACCAAAATTTTAGCTAGATTGAAATACTAAAAAAGTGCTGCGGTATAAATTTCAAATTTTAGTTTTTTTAGTACACAAGCAAGCATAAAATGAAAAGTTAACGAATTGGTTCCGGTTTCTTTACTTTGTATACTTAAAAATTTAGTTTGGTTTTTTATGTTTTACAAAAAAAAAAAACAAATCATAAATGATTTTAACTTGATTATGGTTTTAAATTTAAACAATAAAAATTAAACTTATCTTTTACAGCCATATATTTTTAGTATATGGTAGGTCCGTACCTTACGATTTTTTTAGCATACTATTCGTTGCAACATAAATTCGTGCATGCATAATTTATTAGGATTTAAAAATTTACAGCTTTTGTATCATCCACAACTATAAATCGCCCCGATTTTTACAATAGCCCATATATTCATACGAGTAACCTACATCTTCCCTTATACATAATCAAAATAATTTTGGTGCCCGAAAATACCTAAACATAAAGTTAATATTTTTCACTTCATGCATGAAATAAATTTTTGGCTGTTTGTTGGAGTGTCTTTTATATACACGCCAAAAAAAAGTGGTGTATTCCATTCCTCGGACAACACTTTTCCTAAATCTAAAATTTTGTGTTAATAAAGGCATGTCCAATTGAGACGCAGGAAAATAAACGCAAACTAAAACCACAAATATTAATTTTTGAATGAAGTTGGGTACTTTATTTTGAAAGTTTACCGATGTCATTTATGTATGCAAAATCAGATCACTCAAATGTTCACCACGGCTGGATTTACAGACATCAATCCTTGACCATCGGATTTTTTATGATATTTTCCAATAGGGACGTTTCTATGGCATTTAGCTCGGCAAAGACGATGTTTTGCAATTCGTCGATATTCTCACGCGTAATATGACAAGTTACACCGTCTTGTTCAAAATGAACGTCATCAGAGTCAATTTGATCAAGCTGGGGCAAAAAATAGTCCGTTATCTTGGTATCGCGTAGAATATATGATAAGCGCGTTTGCGTCCTCATTTTCAAAAAAAGGTCCGATGAGGCCTTCTGCGCATAAAGCACTCCAAACAATCACTTCCCGTTGGCCCAAATGGGTTAGTTTTGCTTGTTTACCATCCCATTCAATGTGAAATGTGTCTCATTGCTGGAGATGATTTTGATGAAAATTGGTCAACAATTGCAAGGTGCTCTAAGAGCCAATCGATGAACAAACGACGTTTATGATGGTCAATAAGCTTGATCTCTTGTGTTAATTTGATCATGTATGCGTGTGAATTCAAGCCTTTGTGTATAATTCGCGACAAACTGGTTCTTGAAATGTCTAAACGTTGTTGATTGTTTCAGATTATCTCTCACATTTTGTCTCACAACAGCGATATTATGTACTGTGCAAACAGCCCCAGGCCTCGAATTTACGCACCGAACGACCGATGGTTGTTTGATTTGGGCGGCTATGGCAACCAAAATATTCACGAATTGCGCGAAACGTGTTTTTTAATTGTTCACCATTTTTGTAGTCCTCTTGAATAATTTTAACGCGGACTTCAATCGAAAATGACCGAAAACAAACATGGCGCCTTTGTAAAACAAATTTTTATTTTCCTGCGTCTCATTTGGACAACCCTTTACTTTCGTATCGCACCATAAATCGTTATAACGATACTGGCAGCATTGCAAAACGCCGTGGTGGTGGACCGATACGCACTGCCACATCGCCGGATATCACTCGGAAAGTGAAGACCAAATTGGCTCGGAATCCGCACCGTAGCGGCAGAAAAATGGCTGGGAGCCAATTTCGCCGTCACCTTTCGGAATGATATCCGACGATGTTGCAGTGCGTTTTGGTCCAGAGTTAAAAGTTAAGAGTTATTGAGCAATATGTGAACAAGCAAAACGACCGGATTTACTTGCCCAGCCGTTCTACTGAAAATTTGGCCAAATTTTGGCCACCAAACTCACCGGATGCAAATCCGCTATATTTCTCGGTTTGGGGTGTTTTGAAGAGCAAGGTTGAGACAAAAAATACCAAAGTATCGATCATCTCAAGCAAGCGCTTCGCCGGGAATGGGCCAAAATACCGCAGAGCCACTTTCATGCTGCATGCAATAGCTTTGTCGGCCGTTTTAAGGCTATCATCGCGGCTAAGGGTGGCCAAAACAAAAACTGCTAATGCAATTCGAAAACTTAAATATTTGTGAACATTTTTTACTTTGATTCAATAAAATTCATCAAAAAATAAAAATTCTGTGGCGTTTGGTTTCGAAATGAGAGTGGCTGCTAGCTGTAAATGCCCTAGTTGAATTAATATTAATAAACCTGCTGATGAAGACAAGACTAGTCATTCCGATCTTAACTAACTTATAGCATTTGATCTATTCATTTTGATTGACTTGCCAACATCCAGACATGTAAATGCTTGAGTTACAGCACCCGATTCATTGTCGTTGAAGGTTCCTTCTAAATCTGTAATGATTATGATGGAGAAGTATTCATATTCAATGGGTTTACAAATACGTCAAATAAGAGAGTGGAGAGCAGATTCCAAAGATATATACCAGCTTTTTATATAACTCGATTGAACTTCAAATTTCAGCTTATATTTGCTCCTCAAAACATTCTAGGAGAAAGGTTTTGTCGATTTACAAATCCTAGTATACATTTTATACTAACGGGTGTTTTTTTAGGAGGTTTGTTTTTCCGATAGATGTCGTTTTATTTTATGACAGTTGTTTTGACAGCTCAAAGTGGCATTTCTACTCAGTATTGTTTGGCAAATCATTATGAATAGGTTAACTCCAGAACAACGTTTTCAAATCGTGGAAATTTATTTTCAAAATCAGTGTTCAATTAAAAATGTTTATAGAGCACTTCGTGAATTTTATGGTGCACATAATCGTCCGTCAGAGACCACCATAAAGAACGTAATTACCAAATTTCGGTCTACATTCACTCTTTTGGATGCCAAGCCACCGACAAGAATGAGAAGAGTTCGTACAGAAGAAAATATTGCTGTCGTTGAGGCCAGTGTCGAAGAAAACGACAATTTATCGATTCGTCGTCGTGCTCAGCAAATTGGACTTTGTCCATCGACTTTATGGAAAATTTTACGTAAAGATTTGGGTTTGGTGCCATACAAAATTCAATTGGTGCAAGAATTAAAGCCACACGACCATCGTTTGCGCCGTGAATTCAGTGATTGGTCGTTAAATCAATTGAACGAAGATCCATTTTTTTACCGTAAAATTCTCTTCAGTGATGAGGCGCATTTTTGGTTAAATGGATACGTCAACAAACAAAATTGTCGCATTTGGAGCAAAGATAATCCACACGCCGTTCTAGAATTACCAATGCATCCTGATAAATGTACTGTTTGGTGCGGTCTATGGGCTGGTGGGATCATCGGTCCATATTTCTTTAAAAATGAGGAAGGACGACGCGTTACCGTGAATGGAAATCGATACAGAACCATGTTAAATGAGTTTTTGTTGTCAAATCTTGAAGATATGGATATGAATGAAATGTGGTTTCAACAAGATGGTGCCACTTGCCATACAGCACGTGAAACAATCAACTTATTGAAAGAAACTTTCAACGACAACATTATTTCGAGAAATGGTCCGGTGAATTGGCCTCCGCGTTCGTGCGATTTGACGCCACTCGATTACTTTTTGTGGGGATACGTGAAGTCATTGGTTTATGTGGATAAACCTCAATCGATTGACGCTTTGGAAACCAATATTCAACGTGTCATTGCTGACATACGCCCTCAAATGCTTGAAAAAGTGCTGGAAAATTGGACCTCCAGAATGACATTTGTGAAAAATAGTCGTGGTAGCCATATGCCAGAAATTGTGTTTAAATGTTAAATGCCAAAAAATTATCTACCAAATAAAAAAAAATTTTGGTCATTTCATAATTTTATATGTGTTTTATTCAAAAAAAAAATCGGCAACCTCTTAAAAAAACACCCTTTATAACTTCAAACCATTTACTAGAAATGTTCATAGTTCCAGGCTACACTTAAAAAGAACCTCAACCCCGAGATTAAATTAGTTTTTGATTTATATATGGCATAAACATGTCTGAGTTCATTCGTTCGTCAATTTCCATCTTAAGCAAATTAAAATATTAAATTGTGAGTTATGGTTTGTGCGAGGCGGTGTACGATATTTTGTGAAATTCAGGAAATGCACATTGGCACTTGAAGGACAACAATGGATGGAGTCCAAGAACAAAAAGTGTCCCGATTTATCACCCATAGCGGTGGTGGTGGAACCTAGAAAATTTTGAAAAGTCAACTGCACACTAAAGACACTACATCCACTCAGCTTCAACGACACGGTTAAGATACTGAAGCAGCACTTCACACTGAAAATGAACAAACGCTTTAAATGCTCAAACTCAAAACACAACATGTTGCACATTGTGTCAGTCAGATAGAACAAAATCACATCACCACTCAGTTTAACCACAATCACCACAGTCCAGCAAGAAGTGGTAAGATGATAACTTTGAAACTATGGAATCGCCATAGACTTAGTCCTAGTCCCAGTCCATCTTGGTGTGGTCGATGTGGCAGATTCAATCACCATGAGACTCAATGTCTGGCAAAATATTGGCAATGCTATAAATCAAAATAAATAATATTATAAATTAAACTAAAGTGTCTATTAATAATACAAGACCGTGAAAGTTCCATGAAGGTGGAACAACTGGAATTAATAATTATTTTTCTACTCTGACTGGACAGATAATCCAAGTAATGGGAACAATAACTGTTAAATGTTATTTCGAACAAAGAAAACAAGTTGGATTTAATTTTCGAGATTCTGAACGTGATTTTAAACCATTATTAGAACGGTCATAGCTAGATCTCATTTTTTCAGATTGGAGGAGCTTTGTTATAGATTCAGAGATGGCCATACTTATTCGGTAAATAATTTTAATTCCAACGCTATTCTAGAGAACATTATAATGGATTTTCCATATTTCATCGATAATGGTTTCACTAATCAATAATCGTGTCAGATCGATTAGTAGCCTGAGTAGTAAGGCATAACAATAAATTTAAAGGTAAATTTAAATTGCTGTCTCGTAGTGTAGATAATTTGGGTCACACCATATCAGCAGACGAAATTCGTCCTAATAACAAAATTATTAAGGTAAGTTGTTGTAATTACAATGACAACACCTTGTGTGGTCATAAATTCCTAAGAAAACACAGTTTCTATATATTTGGGTTACCAAATGAGATTGTTTCAGGCAACGGTCCTTCCTTTAGCTCATCTGAGTTTTTAAGATTTTCAGAAAAACTAAACACTAACCACCTTATCATCCCGAGTCTAATGGTTTTGGGCAACTTAACGTTCAAACGGTAAAATCAACATGAACATGACAAACTTAACTTTTATCACTGGTTCATTTCACAGTGAACTGGACATATTCCATAATCGAAAATGTCAATTGATTTGCTTCAATTTTGTTAAGGAATAAGATAACACAACTAACTTACGAACCATACACCAACGTCTCGGATTACCATGTCGGATTCCCTTTAAAAATGGAAACATGGAAAGTGTGTAGCCTCTTAAGGCCTAGAAATCTCCAAAACTTTTCGTACCAGGCAAAGAGTTTCACAGTAGAAGTACTTGCATAATAAGTGCTTAGGTGGTCTGGGAGTAGCATCCATGACACCATCAATGGTTACACTCCTCATTACAGTGGCCATCAGAATGAAGAAGAACTTCGATTTGTCATTCTTCTCTCTCGCACGGTCAGGCCAAGTACTAAAAAATTTAACATCATGATTTTTAAAGTACATGAACCCACCGAGGATAAATCAGATGACGTCAAAGATCTGGTCCTAATAGATTGCACCTCAATAGAATCTAAAATGGTCAAATTGTCACTGACCTACAAATAATGTACAATTCAAGTTTTTCCACATGAGAGAACCCACAAATTAACGTGGAAAACAAGTGATGGCAGATCGGTAAACCAAATCAATCAGGTTAGATTATTCAGAGATACACACATAGAAAGCGTTCAATTTGTCATATTCACACATAAGTGCAAACGGCCATCCACATTCAACAGACAAGCAAATGACCGTTCGATGGATTGCCGATGATTTAAAAGATCAAGCATCACTGCAGAGTTACCAATCAAATCTCACTGACTATTCAGACCCGCACAGTAACAACGAAGAAACTACCCTTAACGGCCAGGACAAATGACTAGATACATAATCAGCCATAAGTACCGCGGAGCGAAATATGTACTATAGGAAGAAAATCACAGAAAGTCCGCTATGATTGGTTCGATGATCAGTGTTGCCTCGTTGAAAATAAGCAAAAGCATAGAGAAAAACGGTTGGCTGGCAACACTAGAAGCACTCTAGCAGGGAAGCAACGGCTATATACATCCGTAAAAGTAAGTGCGATCATATGATATCATGCATCGAAAACATCAGCTTCCAGAAACCTCACTAAATACTTGTACCCTAGAAGTATAGGAACATGTTTAGGAATTACATAGAAACTCGTTTTTCTTATTAAATTAACAACGTTTATACATGTTGTAAGAGTTTTAAAAAAACCAAATCAATGAATATCGAAACGCTTGTTCAAATTTTAAATGACTAGTTTTACTATTGTACAATAGATGGCACTTTTTAACAATTATTATAGTACCAATTAATAAAAATAACATTTGTATGTAGAAGGCGAAGTGGAAAAACAATTCAATAAAAAAGAATAGAAATAAAGGAGACGTCGAACAGAGACAAGGTGTTCGGACATTTTGTTTTTAAAAGAAGATATTAAATGCGGCTTTGGTATAATCTTAAAAAATAATAAAAATCTCCTATAATTATCAGGTCTGGGTTAGTGTATCCAGTACTTAGTTAATTTGTGAGTTTATTGAGAATATAATTTGTAAAGTAAGATCAAGTGTTTTTGATAATCGTGTTATTAAAAAAAAGAAAATGAGTCGAAATAAAATGTCGCTAACATTAAACAAAATTCTGCAATTCTTCTTCTCATGTTAATGAGTTGAGTGAGCAGTTACAACAACGAAATTCGAACGCAGATGGAAACAAATGGCAGTTGCAACAAAGTTTAATCGAGTGTATGAACGATGAGCAAAATACGGTGCAAGATGATCTTAAATCCATGTTGACAAATTTACAAATGCAGATGAAAATTATGGAGGGAAAACTTAATGTAAACCCGGATAATCGATTTACCAATTCTATTGGTGTAATCGAAAATCAAAGACGTGATAGTGTCCATATGCATGGGTCTTGTGACTAGTCGACAAATAGAAAGAAGTTAATTTCAACAAACAAAATGGGAAACTTACATATCCCTGATGCCGAAGAATTCAAAATAGAAGTAATAAATAAATTCAGGGGTAAAGCAGCAGAGTGGTCCTACTATAAACCAGAATACATAACTTAAGACTTACAGAGGATACCGGAAGAAATGCGTAAGATGTATGATACACGCCCAAGCAAATTAGATCAGAGACATAAATTCGAACAACGCAAGTGGAGATCGTGCGAGAAGTTTTATCTGTAAAATCAAGACAAAATAGTATTGGCGAATCATTTGGATATGGAGGAAAATGAATTGATAGATTACATCATAACTGGAATGGACAATGTAAATCTTCAGACACAAGCAAAGGTGCAGTATTTCCAAACCAGGGAAGATCTATTTAACTTGGTGTCTCTTTTAATAAATAAAAAACAAACATGTCAGCCGCTACCAAATCAGCTGACAATTCAAAAGAGAATAGTTATTTTGGCAATCATTAACATCGTAAAACATCGTGCTACACATGTGGTAAAGTTGGCCATGTCTCGATCAACTGCAGTAAACCAAAGAGGCCTTATGAATCGTGTGTGTCATGTGGACGATTAGGTCATTGAATGATGGAATGTCCATCAAGAAATGTAACCGCAAGTAGGGATAAACAGTAGCGTGATGTTATAAAAATGGGAGACACTCAACCGACAATCGAGTAGTTGTGAGATGTTATCTACAGGTATATTCGTTGATTAAAAATTATTTGGGAAGCCCCATAAGCATTATAAAATCTAATATTGTTCCAAATAATTATTTTCATTCTGTTACTGAATCATGTTGTGAATATTCTGGGCAAAGTGAATTTAAATGTACAGATGTAGTTTGTGGCGATAATTTGTATAACATAGATTTGTTTGTAGTACCGGATGGTACCATGTCGCATGACATGGTAATCGGTCGGGATTTTTTAAAATTATGCGATAATGAAATTCTTAATATTTCGGTCAATGAGGAAAATGTGAACTTTGTGGAGAATGCCCATTGATGCACGTGTAGATCATGATACCAAATTAAAAATTTCGGATATTTTTGAAAACAATTATTTCGAGAGCGGTAAGCCGCTTGAGTAACCGCTTAACTTCGAAGGAATATATTTATACGGTCCTCGACGACTATCTTTTGCAGAGCGTGATGTCCATGCTGAAATTCTTTAGAATTTAGTCGGAAAAGGTGTGATTAGAAAGAGTGATTCTCCATATTGTTCTCCAATTGTGTTAGTGAATAAGCGTAATGGTAATGAAAAGTGATTATGTGTGGATTATCGCGTGGAAAATCAAGTGATAATTCGGGCTAATTATCCAAAACCTGTGATAGAGGATCTTTTAAGTTTTTAGTGAAAATAGCTGGAGAAAGTGTTAAGTACACTAGTTTCGTGACACCTATATGGCAGTTTGAGTATGTTAAAATTCCTTTTGGTTTAAAGAACGGCCCTCCAGCATTTCAAAAGTTCATAACCACAATTTTTAAGGATTTAAATTCGTCAAATCAAATAGTAATAGACGATTTGCGAGTAATAGCCGATTTGCTTCTTATTATTTTTTCAAATAATTTTCTAGAATTGAGGTTAGATAAGGGTCAAATATTCAATATAAAAATTAAGTTTTGAGCTACAGCGTAAATCAAGGGTATTCGACCAAACAAGAAAAATACTGAAGCAATTCATCACTATCCCACTCCAAATATGAGAGAAACACAACGATTTCTAGGTCTGAGCTCATACTTTTGGAAATTTGTAAAAGACTTTTGTCACATTACTAAACTGTTACAGGACCTTATTAGGAAGGATAGTAGTTCGGACCGCGCCAATTAGAGTCGTTTAATTGTTTGAAAGCGAAGCTGGTAGCTGAACCAATTTTAACAATTTTTTTCCGACGCATAAGTTACTTTTCAAAAAGAACAACTCCTCAAGAAACCAAGTATCATTCCGATGAACTATAGAGTGCCTTGCTCTTGTGTACTCATTACGCAGATTTAGGATTTATTAATATGTACGCCCTTCAAGGTAATTACCGACTGGGATTGCTCGTAGGGCATTAGAGCTTCAAGAGATAGCATAGAGCATCACGTAGATACACTAAGCAGAGCTGAGTCTGTCTTAGTGGTTATATGAAAATCCTTTTGACCAGAGTATGGAAATCTTGCAATATAAGGATCCATAACTCGAAAATTTGCATTTTTTAATTTTATTTTTTATTTTTTAATCTTTGCAATCTTTTCTGGGGCCGAAGCACTCCCAACCCTTTCGCATTTCGCTGTTCACGTAATTACCTTACGCAGTTGCCTGCCAAATCGAAAACGTACGGCTAAAGGTCCGACTTTATAACCATCTGCACATTGCATAGCTCCATGCCAGCCTATACTGGAAGATGGGTCGGCCCATGAGTTTTGCACTCCAATAGGAGGTCATAGTTGTGTTCCATTTCACCACAGACCGTAATCTGTTGATAAAAATTCCCTTTTGAATCCTGCCCTTATCGGGATTCGAACCCGGTACCTCCTGATTTGCATTTAGAGTTAGAAGTAAAGAAGATTCAATCAATTCTTTCAATGAATTTCGTGATGGATTAATTTATAAAAACATCTCAAAGTCACAAATTAGATTTTATATACCGGTAGTTTTAGAGAGTCAAATTAACCGGAACTTATATGATAATTTAGGTTATGTTGGATTAGACAAAGCCATTGAGTTTAGTTCACAAAATTACTGGTTTCACTCTATACGTAAGGGATGCGAACCATTTCACACCATCCATGTAGATTTCTACGGAGCTTTAAATGTGATCAAGCTGAAAAATAAATATTTTCTGTCAGTAATAGATGCGTTCACTAAATTTGTCCGCCTTTATCCAACGAAAACCACTAGTACGAAAGATACTATTAAGAGTTTAGGTAATTATTTCCACTAAAGCCGTCCAAAGATATTAATCAGTGATCGGGGAAGTAATTTTACTTCAAATGATTTCAAATCCTGTATGCAAGAAAATTGTGTTCAGCACATTCTGGTAGCAACGGCAACACTTCGTGCTAGTGGTCAGGTCGAGAGATTACATATATCATTGACTCCACTGTTATCTAAATTGGTAAAAAAAGAACGAAAGGTTGATTTGGATAATGAGTTGGATCAGGTTGAATATTCGTTTAACACAATTAGTAGTTCGACGAAAGATACGTCAAGTATGTTGCTGTGCGGATTGGATTAAAGGGGTCCGGTTTGTGATAAAAAAACGGGATATCTGGATTCAACTGAACTGGCTTCAGAATGATTATCATTGCCAGATCGTAGAAAAGAAGCATCTGAACACATAGGAAAAATGCAAAATTATAATGAAGAATATTATAATAATAAGCGAGAATCGGCTAGAACTTGTAAGGAAGATAATTTGGTAATGATTCAAAATATGGATACCACACCTATATAGAATTTCAGTTGTTCTTGATAATGATAGATATGTTTTCGAAGATATCGATGATTTTCAGATCACCGGTAGGCCTGTTATGGGAGTTTTTGATGTTACAAAAATTAAATGGAATATTCATGTTGCTTGATCAGTTCAGATCAGTTTTGTATAGTTGAACTTGTACATGTATTAATATTTCATGTTTCAGTTGAAACCAACGTGACAGCTATTTAACGCTTTGAAATTGGAAGAAACAAAAAATATATATTTTCTACTTAATTATATTGGGTACGCTCTAGCCTCTCCTCTCTATTTACAACCCCGCCTTCTCGAGATGAACTCGGTTAACCTTTAGACAACAGAAGGAGCTCTGAATTGAACAGTTGAACAATTGAAAGCAATTATTTTTTGTGGTAGATTGTATCTAGCTGCTTAAGTCACTCAAGCTAAGATGAGGCTTAGTCTTTAGTATGCAAACCCCGAATTAGGCAGCATTCGGTTTTAAATCATAACCTTCCTATGATAATGCAGAGCCCTGTCATAGGCGACCTTTATTTATCGCGCTATCGTGGTAATAAACATGGAATCTAAAAATAAACAAAACAAATGAGAGTGATGCTTCTCTAACAGCATCAAAACAGGCTGATGCACCTGCAAGCAAATACATCAAAAGCTGAAGGTGGTACAACAAAAGGTACTAATTCAGAAGGCGATGCAGTTCAGAATGCTACAACTCCTGAAAAGACCACCACTTCTACTGAAAAAGTAACCCAAGAAAAATCGACTGACGATCAAGCCACAAAAAAGACTGAAAATCCTCACAAGGCACCTGATGATGGCTATAATAGATATTCAATAATACGTGTTGCCGTCAAAGCGTCGAAACCAGAGGTCACTTTAACAAAGAACGAACAGTGATTGGTACAAGAAGGTATTTTTAAAAAAAAATTGAATTTAAGGGAGATGGTGTAAAAACAAAATTCCGTGGCGAATCATTCAGAGCTGGGTGGATGATTTTACCTGCGCCAACCAATTGACACTCACTAGATTAAGAGAAATTATTAGTCAAGCTAAGCCATGGCCAGCCGCAAGTTTAAAAGTTGTCACTGAGGATAAAGATAGGATTGACCCCTCTTTCGTAGTTGCTAATTTCCCTAACAGCTTAGACGACACTAGCAAGGCGATACTTGGTTTTATCGATGCCCAAAACGATGGCTTTGTAACCAGCCAATGGAAAATACTGAACCGATTAGTTGAAGGTACATCAGTTCAATTAACCTTAAAATTGGATAAATCATCATTCGAAAAAATAAAGGGCCTAAATATGTGTGGGTATGTTTTTCTTTTTTAATTAACCGGGTAAAGTGAGGAAAATCTTCTATAAGACGAAGCTTCGATGGGCAAACATCTCAGCAACCGTGATGGATTCCTACCATCTAAAAACCACACACCCTTTCGAACATCCCTCATGCGGAACTATCAGTTAGACATTACTTCGCATGGAGGTGACTAGTTACTAGACTTTTTTCTCCTCTCAGCGTCTCAACCTAACATTGAGATTACCACCGCTATCTAGCCATACCGCGATGTTCCTCTCTAGCACGCTCTAAGCATCTCAGCTTCTTAAGCACCACTGCTGCCATGTGGCTTACTGCATTCCAATTACGTTCACACACAAGCATTAGCTCTAGTATGTTATCAGGTGTCACGGGCTGCCCGAGGACACTGGACAGTTCTATTCGAGTTGTCTTGAAACTTGGACATTGAAAGAATATATGTTCCCCATCCTCTTCTGATCCTTTGCAGGCAGGACATTCCGGTGTGTCGGCATGTTTAAATCTGTAAAGATATGCACCAAAACAACCATGCCCACTTAACAACTGCGTCAGATAGTAATTAATTTCACCATGTCGCCTATTAATCCACTTATTGATGGATGATATAACGCGATAGGTCCACCGGACTTTCTCCGAGCTATCCCAGCCTTTGCCATTCTATCATGGTTGCAATGCGTTCTGATTCTCTACTTCCTAGGTTTTCTCGACACACATAGCACGTCTTCCTTTCCTTTGCAAGTAGATCGATGGGTATCATCCCTGCGATAAAGAACGTTGCGTCATCGGATACTGTGCGAAAGCCACATATAACCCTTAAGGCACCCAGTCGATACACCGATGCCAGCTTGCATCTATACGATTTATTGTCCATCGCATCGCTCCAGATAGGTGATCCATACAGGATGATGGATGTTACCATATTTGCCAGCAGAGTCCTACGACTCTGTCTTGGTCCACCAGTGTTGGGCATAATCCGGGAGAGGGCTGCAGCTACATTGGCAGCTTTCCTGCTCACTATCCTTAGGTGCTCCCTAAAATTTATACGTGCATCAATTTGGACACCAAGATATCGTAACAAAGGTTGTGAGGGGATTAAAACTCCGCCAACATCAATATTTACAGTCTCTATCACCTTCCTACTGGTAATCAAAACTGCTTAGGTTTTATGGTCAGCCAACTGGAGTCAATATGAGATCAACCACTGTATGCTAATTATAATGGCCAATCTACATATCTCCATTATTTCCTCTATGGTTTTCGCGACTACAACAACAGCAACGTCGTCCGCAAATCCAACAACCTCTATGCCATCGGATACGTTGAGCCTCAAGACGCCGTCGTACATGATGTTCCATAGTAGCGGCCCCAATACTGATCCTTGAGGAACTTCACCCGTAAATTTGTAGATAATCCTCCTTATGTACATCGGTACTTGCAATTCAAGTAGGGCGTTGAGAATACAGTCCCATCTGGCCGAATTGAACGCATTTTTGATATCCAGCGTAACCACGGCACAATACTTTTTAGAACCGTCCTTTCATCTTCTACCATGTGTTGCTTCCTTTGCGACTTTAACGACGTGTTGAATGGCGTCGATTGTCGATCGGGCCTTTCTGAATCCATACTGGCTTTCAGCGAGGTCTCCGGCTCCTTTCACAACTTTCTCCAATCGATTATAGATTATGCGCTCTAACACTTTGCCAGCCGTATACAACATGCACAATGGTCGGTATGCAGATGGCTCTCCAGAAGGTTTATTTGCCTTTGGCAACAGAACCAGCCGCTGCCTCTTCCATCGTTCCGGGAATACCCCCTCCCTCAGACTTGAGTTGTAGACTTCTCTGAAGTCGTCAAGTCTAGCTCGAATTGCGGCCTTTAATGCAATATTTGGAATATTGTCAGGCCCAGGAGCTTTTGAATTCGCAAGTCGTAGATACGCATCTATCAGTTCTTCTGTGGATACCGAGGGAACTTCTTCTTCCACGTCAGGTATTACATCAATGGCGTTGATCAGATCATTTTGCTGCGGGAATAAGGCGGAAACAATTCTGTTCAGCATCATTGGCAAGTGGGAGGTGAAGCATTTGCGTTTTTGTTTCTGAGCCTATTCATGACGATTTTGTAGAGTCTCCCCCATGGGTCATGGTCCACTTCTTCGCACAGCTCTTTTCAGCATTCACGCTTACTCGCCTTAATTGCCTGTTTAAGTTGTTTTCGAGCATCCAAGTACTTCTCGCGCAAGCTAGGATAGGGCTTCCTACCCCAGGCACGTTGATGTTTTCTCCTTGCACGGTGACACAACCGACGCAGTTGTGCAATTCGCTCAGTCCACCAGTATGCTGGTTGACGGTGACTATTTAATTGTCTTTCTACCATAGTTTTAGAGCAGGCGTCCGTGATCATACTCATTATCTGCGCTGATTTTGCATTTGCAGTCCCCAGGAGGTTCGGGTTTGCAAGAACTAGGTTAAATTGATCTTCCTCGAAGGTACTTGCCCCCCAACTCGCTGGTTTCCTTTGAAGTTTTGGTGGTCGCTATGTGTGTAGAGTTCACTGACTTTCCATGTGGTCAGCAAACGCATCAAAGAACTGCTGACGAATGTCATATCAATTACTGAGGAGGCACCATCTTTACGGAAAGTCGGTGCATCACCATTATTGAGAAGCACAACATCTATGGAGGAGAATGCCTCGAGCAGTGCCACTTCTCTTCCATTCGTATTTTTACTTCCCCATTCCGTTACTCAGGCATTGAAATCACCAGCAATGACGACAGGATTTCGCAACCGAGCATCAGCAATCAATCGGCCCAAGTAATGCTTAAACACTTCTATTGTGGCACTAGGTGGTGCATAGCAGCTGTAGATGTGCAAACCATCCACTTTCGCTCTTACAAATCCTGCGTTTGAATTATTAGCCCTCTCCTGTATTATGCCCGTCTGCCACAAACCCATATTGCGGCTTTACCTGTTGCATCAGTTGTCCAGTTACACCCTTCCATATTTATGTATTGCTCGCACAGAATTGCGACATCAACTTTCGCTTCATGCACAGATTGTATCAATACATCCTGTGCATCAGGCTGGTTATTGTCCATGTGTGGGTATGTGTATATATGTAAGTGTACATATATGGATATATGTGTGTGTATGTAGGAATATGTACCTGTATGTATGTATGTATGTATGTGGGTGTATGTATGTATTTATGTATGTACGTGTATGTATGTATATATATGTATGTGTGTATGTATGCATGTGTATATGTATGAGTATACAGAGTGGCTGACACGAAGTGTTACCAAAACAAAACGCCACAGAATTTTTAGTTTTTGATGAATTTTATTGAATCAAAGTAAAAAATGTTCACAAATATTTAAATTTTCGAATTGCATTAGCAGTTTTTAATTTGGCCACCCTTAGTCTCGATTATGGCCTTCAAACGGCCGACAAAGTTATTGCATGCAGCACGAAAGTGGTTCTGCGGTATTTTGGCCCATTTCCGGCTCAAGCGCTTGCTTGAGATGATCGATACTTTGGTATTTTTTTGTCCCAACCTTGCTCTTCAAAATACCCCAAACCGAGAAATCTAGCGGATTTGCATCCGGTGAATTTGGTGGCCATTGGGCACTGGAAATGAACCGCGGAACGTTGTTTCTCAGTTAATCTTGATTGACGTGCGCTTTATGACTCGGAGCCGAATCCTGTTGAAATGTCCATGCTCTGCGGCCGAAATGTTTTTGTGACCAAGGCTTCAACGCTCCCTCCAACATATGATCCCGATAAATTTGAGCATTTACCTTGATGCCACGGTCCAAAAAAACGAGCGGTGAACGGCTTTCGGCCGTTACTGCGGCCCAAACCATCACCATCGGCGGCGCATGGTTTCGAGTGGCAATCCGTTGGTTAAAATTTTCAGTAAAACGGCCGGGCAAGTAAATCCGGTCGTTTTGCTTGTTAACATATTGCTCAATAACTTTTAACTCTTAACTCTGGACCGAAACGCACTGCAACATCGCCGGATATTATTCGGAAGGTGAAGGCCAAATTGGAGAACCAAATTCGGCAAATCGCCACTTTCGTGCAAGCGTAACAACTCCTTTGCTCTTTCTACTCTAACTTTTTTTTAGCATTGGTGAGACCATGGGTTTTATGGAATTTCAAGGACTTTAGTCCTAGATGATCTTTCAATATGTGATGCGTTCTTTCGAGTGAACTAATCGACTCACGAGCCATTTTTCTGCCTCTATGGCGCGGATTCCGTGCCAATTTGGCCTTCACCTTCCGAATGATATCCGGCGATGTTGTAGAGCGTTTCGGTTCACCACCATGGCGTTTTGCAATGCTGCCAGTATCGTTTATAACGATTTATGGCGCGATACACAAACATTTTGTTCACATGCAGATGGTGGTGGTTTTCGAGCCAAATATAGAGTAATCACACTATCACGCTTGAATTCCATTGCGGATAACTTTTTTCTGACTATTTCCCACTAAAATGCTTTTGTACGCTTGTAAACAATGGAATGAACTGTCATTAGTGTAAATTTGAGCGCTCTGTCATCACTGATTTGACAGATACATATGTACTATGTATGTATGTATGTGTTTAGAGACGTATGTTTTTTTTGGTGGAAAAATGGTTAATCACTTATAATAATGAAGTTTTATTTCAGGAAATTTACCAATTAAAATTTTTTTAGGATTTTGATTGCTGTTTATTTATATTCAGAAAACAAAAATTATTGTGCCGTCTTGTGCTTTACTAAGTATTGACTACTTAGGTGTATGTGGGGTGTACGGTAGACCCGGCGTATCCTGGTTCCCTGCTTAGTCTTGGCTGTACATTCTAATCATTTAATAATGTTTTGTAATTATAAGTAGTATAAGTTAAAGTTTAAATCTACATTTTGTAAAACAGAAGTTTTGATGGATTCAATAGAATCTCAGTAAACTAATAGACAAGATCGAGTTCGATCGACTTGCAGGTTGACCGAACTGTCAGAGTTTAAAAAAATCAATGAATAACGAAACCTTTGTTCTAATTTTAAATGATTAGTTTTACTATTGTACAATAGATGGCACTTTTTTAACAATTATTATAGAACCAACTAATAAAAATAAAATTTTTATGTAGAAGACAGAATTGGAAAAACAATTCAATAAAAAATAATAGAAATAAAGGAGACAAGGTGTTCGGACATCGAAGAACTGTATCAGTCTCCTTTGAAACGATATTTACTTTCCCGACAGGGGAATACACTCGCGCCTGCGCTGTTCTATTTGGTGCTCGAGTACGTGATAAGGAAAAGCAATATTTAAACTTTACCCTGTGTATTTAAATAATTAGTTAAAGTTCCTGGATATGCAGATGAAATCGAGCTTCTTGGCCGAAAACCTAGAGATATTAAGAACAGTTTTATACCGGTTGATCGCTAAGCAAGAAAACTAAATTTGGAGATGAACCGCAGCAAAACCACATTCTCTACAACACTCAGAAGAATCTGCATGTTAAATCTGCGAACTTTAAATGTGAACCGTGAACTTTACGACAACGATCTTTGGTCTAATTAATAAAGTGTTGCAACAACAACTAGCCGGTGTTCGTCGTAAGCTCCGAATCCGCTGGCGTGACGACGTCGAAAAGGAGCTATGTATAATAGGATGTCGAAACTGGAGGGTGTGAATGGAGGACCACAGTATACAGGTGACAAAATCCAATTCTTATGTACCTCAGCAAAATAATCCAAATCGATAAAATGTTTCGAGGTAAACGGTTCTAATTTACGATCCACGCATCCAAATCGTGAAAACCAAATGAATGAAGAACACGGGATATTTAGTTTTTGGATCGTGCATCAACCTCACTCATCGAGAAAATAATAAAAAACCATGACACATAAACAACTTTGCGACTAAAATACTTATCCCAACTATCTTCGTTATATGGAAAATGGAAAATTTATTATAAAACATAAAAAAAAACTTTGTGAGACATTTTCTTTGTTGTTGTTGATAAATTTTCTTTCTTATATATTGCATACAGAACACATGATGATGAAACCGGAAAATTTATAGAAAGATGTACTCTTATAGTGTACAGTTATGTATATACACGATGAGCAGTACACAACAACGACACGACACACAACAAAAACTTAAATATGAAATGAAACAAATATTTCAAGATACTTTATCTTTTATAAATGGCTTTGAAGATTTTAATTTTAATTCTGTTTTATTGTATGCATTGTTTGAAAAATATAAAAATTGTCTTTCAGATCTGTAATATATACACTACAGTTCATATTAGTATTTCCTGCTTTTACTTGCATTTCCCGTATACATGTACTGTACATTGTTTGTACATAAGAATGGTTCTAGTACAAGATTTTCAAGCGTAGCGGAAAAAAAATTAATAACTAAAGATATCTGGTACAGACAAACATCGTACAATGTGGTTTTATTATAAAGATATTTTCATGAAATAAACATTTTCTGTCAAGTATTTTCTAACGAGGTAAGCATAATGTTTACCATTCTATAATTTCACAATTTTAACCCACTGATCCCACTTCATACATACATTAATAGACGTTTTTCTCGCCCTTAAGGTGCTATACTAGGATCGGTACATGCCCGACAAAAATCATAACAACTTTCAGTCATTCCTACGAGTATTGCAGTAACTTACTATATTACTTACTATTCGAAGCGCCATACCGGTCATACAAATGCTGTATAAGATAGCGGAAATTTCTCAGCGGAAAATAAGAGATTTCGCTACTCGCCGCAAGTAGCAGCACAATCACAAAAGAAAATGTATTTTGTTATATAATTACCACCAGAAATTTTTTATTCATTTTGTATCTCTTTTTTCACTAAATAAAACATCCCAGCGGAATAAAATATTAAAAGTGATCCTTAAAATGACACATTGTTTGATCTCCGAAGTAAAGGAACTCGGTAAATGAAATCTTGAAATTTAACAATATTCCGTCTTTCCGCCATTCTAAAAGAATGACGATGAAATTTGGATAAAAGTATTGATGAGGGGTCCAAAATTCTAGGATCTCTTCATGCTGGACTAAACTAGGCCATTTCATAACCAAGACTTTTGAAAATTTAAATTTTTTTATTAGTTTATTTTCAGTTTTTGGCCAATATCTCAAAAACTTCTACTATAGTAACCAATACTTTCGATTGTTTTTCTAATAGCTTAGGTCATACTGAGACTACCAGGAAAATTTTGGGAAAATTTTCCCGATAATTTTTTGATTTTCTGCAACCATATAAGTTATTTTCAGTTTTTGACCAATACCTCAAAAACTTCCACTAGTAACCAAAACTTCCGATTGTTTTTCTAATAGTTTAGGTCATACTAAAACTACCAGGAAAATTTGGGGAAAATTGATGGATTGAAATTTTCACTATAATTTTTTGATTTTCTGCGGCCAAATAAGTTATTTTCAGTTTTTGGCCGATATCTCAAAAACTTCCACTAGTAACCAATACTTTTGATTGTTTTTCTAATAGCTTAGGTCATACTGAGACTATTTGGAAAATTTGGGGAAAATTCATGGATTAGAATTCTCACTATAATTTTTTGATTTTCTGCGGCCATATAAGTTATTTTCAGTTTTTGGCCAATACCTCAAAAACTTCCACTAGTAACCAAATTTTTCGATTGTTTTTCTAATATTTTAGGTCATACTAAAACTACCAGGAAAATTTGGGGAAAATTGATGGATTGGAATTTTCACTATAATTTTTTGATTTTCTGCGGCCAAATAAGTTATTTTCAGTTTTTGCCCGATATCTCAAAAACTTCCACTAGTAAATAATACTTTCGATTATTTTAAACTATTAGCTTAGGTCATACTGAGACTACCAGGAAAATTTTGGGAAAATTGATGGATTAGAATTTTCACTATAATTTTTTTTTGATTTTCTGAGGCCAAATAAGTTATTTTCAGTTTTTGGCCGATATCTCAAAAACTTCCACTAGTAACCAATACTTTTGATTGTTTTTCTAATAGCTTAGGTCATACTGAGACTATTTGGAAAATTTGGGGAAAATTCATGGATTAGAATTCTCACTATAATTTTTTGATTTTCTGCGGCCATATAAGTTATTTTCAGTTTTTGGCCAATACCTCAAAAACTTCCACTAGTAACCAAATTTTTCGATTGTTTTTCTAATATTTTAGGTCATACTAAAACTACCAGGAAAATTTGGGGAAAATTGATGGATTGGAATTTTCACTATAATTTTTTGATTTTCTGCGGCCAAATAAGTTATTTTCAGTTTTTGCCCGATATCTCAAAAACTTCCACTAGTAACCAATACTTTCGATTATTTTAAACTATTAGCTTAGGTCATACTGAGACTACCAGGAAAATTTTGGGAAAATTGATGGATTAGAATTTTCACTATAATTTTTTTTGATTTTCTGAGGCCAAATAAGTTATTTTCAGTTTTTGGCCGATATCTCAAAAACTTCCACTAGTAACCAATACTTTCGATTGTTTTTCTAAAAGCTTAGGTCATATTGAGACTACTAGGAAAATGTTGGGAAAATTTTCCCGATAATTTTTTGATTTTCTGCGGCCATATAAGTTATTTTCAGTTTTTGGCCGATATCTCAAAAACTTCCACTAGTAACCAATACTTTCGATTGTTTTTCTAATAGCTTAGGTCATACCGAGACTATCAGAAAAAGTTGGGCAAAATTCATGGATTAGAATTCTCACTATAATTTTTTGATTTTCTGAGGCCAAATAAGTTATTTTCAGTTTTTGGCCGATATCTCAAAAACTTCCACTAGTAACCAATACTTTCGATTGTTTTTCTAAAAGCTTAGGTCATATTGAGACTACTAGGAAAATGTTGGGAAAATTTTGACGATAATTTTTTGATTTTCTGCGGCCATATAAGTTATTTTCAGTTTTTGACCAATATCTCAAAAACTTCCACTAGTAACCAATACTTTCGATTGTTTTTCTAATAGCTTAGGTCATACCGAGACTATCAGAAAAAGTTGGGGAAAATTCATGGATTAGAATTCTCACTATAATTTTTTGATTTTCTGCGGCCATATAAGTTATTTTCAGTTTTTGGCCAATATCTCAAAAACTTCCACTAGTAACCAATACTTTCGATTGTTTTTCTAATAGCTTAGGTCATACCGAGACTATCAGAAAAAGTTGGGGAAAATTCATGGATTAGAATTCTCACTATAATTTTTTGATTTTCTGCGGCCATATAAGTTATTTTCAGTTTTTGGCCAATACCTCAAAAACTTCCACTAGTAACCAATACTTTCGATTGTTTTTCTAATAGCTTAGGTCATACTGAGACTACTAGGAAAATTTTGGGAAAATGTTCCCGATAATTTTTTGATTTTCTGCGGCCAAATAAGATATTTTCAGTTTTTGGCCAATATCTCAAAAACTTTTACTAGTAACCAATACTTTCGATTGTTTTTCTAATAGCTTAGGTCATACCGAGACTATCAGAAAAATTTGGGGAAAATTCATCGATTAGAATTTTCACTATAATTTTTTGATTTTCTGCGGCCATATAAGTTATTTTCAGTTTTTGGCCAATACCTCAAAAACTTCCACTAGTAACCAATACTTTCGATTGTTTTTCTAATAGCTTAGGTCATACTGAGACTATTTGGAAAATTTTGGGAAAATTGATGGATTGGAATTTTCACTATAATTTTTTGATTTTCTGCGGCCAAATAAGTTATTTTCAGTTTTTGGCCAATATCTCAAAAACTTCCACTAGTAACCAATACTTTCGATTGTTTTTCTAATAGCTTAGGTCATACTGAGACTACCAGAAATATTTGGGGGAAATTGATGGATTAGAATTTTCACTATAATTTTTTGATTTGCTCTTGCGTGCTGCCACTTGCGGCGAATAGCGAAATCTCTTATTTTCCGCTGAGGAATTTCCGCTATCTTATACAGCATGTCAAACATCCGGTTTATGAAAATCAATCTGTAAAGTGTAAAGTGCTAACATTTACTGAGTTCTCTCCTATAATTTTAACTAATAATTTTTAAAGAACTGTAAATATCAATTCATTGATCAAAAATTGGATTGTATTGTCACTGTTTACGCGGGTGATGTGAAAATTGATCTGCAAAACCTCGGTAGACTTCGAACTACAGAGCGACCTAAACAATTTCGCAATATCGTGGCGTAAAGAACAATCTTGACCTTAATGTTAGTAAGTCTTGAACCGCTACATATTCTTGTATGGGTGCTTATTCTGACCCTCAGAACTATTACTCGCTTCAAGAGCCATCCGAGATAAGGAAACTTAATATTAATCTTATTTCCCAAAATTAATTTTGGTCACATTTTAACAAAGGATATTCCGCGCTTAGGTTCTTTTAAAGCCGCAGCAT
Source organism: Nephrotoma guestfalica (assembly GCA_963691935.1). Classification (NCBI taxonomy): domain Eukaryota; kingdom Metazoa; phylum Arthropoda; class Insecta; order Diptera; family Tipulidae; genus Nephrotoma; species Nephrotoma guestfalica. The sequence continues at coordinate 66,495,353 of OY829915.1, read as the reverse complement.
ATTCCTTAATGAAAACGTTGCGATAGTCCTGGTACCCTATTCCTGAATACGAATACGAATGAAAAATGTACGAATTCGTATCATTGGTATTCCTGAATACGAATACGTGTAATGCTAATACGAATTCGTATATGAATGATTCGTTCAAAAATTTCCCTATTCCGCAATTCGAATTCGAACGAGTTTCGAGTTTGTGTTCGATGTCACTTTAGTCAACGACCCTAAAATTACAACAACGAAAATAAAAATGATAACTCTAGCAAGATATCGTTTCATATTTTTAAATATGTTTTATGTATATTTTAGGGCAAAAATAACAACAAATAAACCTATGTAAGAAAATCAGTTGTTAGCAAGGGGTTATAATTCTACTTGTTGTTCAATCGAATTGGGCCAATTCTGGATTAGCACAATTCAGCCACTTCGTTTTTTGGATGGCAATGAACATTAATTTTTAGGGGCAGGGATTTGTAATCAGAAGAGCGAACTTCATTGGATTTTAGAACGCTTTTCGTTACCAAATTGTTCATTAAACGATTGCTGTTGTTCAATGGAATTGGGCGAATTCTGAATTAGCACATATTCAGCCACTACATTTTTCGGACGGAAAAGACCATACCTGAGAGGAAAATGCAATCAGAAGTGTCAACTTCATTGGTTTCTAGAACACTTTTTGTCAGAAAATTATTTATTCAACGGTCGTTGTTGTTCAATGGAATTGGGCCAATTCTGGATTAGCACAAATTCCGCAGCTACGTTTTTCGAATGGAAATGAACATTAAATACAGGGATTTGCAATCAGAAGTGCCAGCTTCATTGGTTTCAAGAACATTTTTTGTTAGAAAATTGTTCTTTCAACGGTCGTTGTTGTTCAATGGAATTGGGCTAATTCTGGATTAGCACTAATTTAGCCACTATATTTCTGATTTGCTTATTCTTGGATTTTAGAATACTTTCCTCAATTTATGAATGAAAATTTATGAAAATCATATTTCTATGATAAGCACAAATTTCATCAGTTAAGCCGCCTTTAGAAAGTTTTAAATTAGGCTTAAATTACTTGTAGTTTTTTTTCTAGAAATCGGGTTATATTTGTTTCGGGTTTCAGGCGAAATTTGAAATTTTATTTTCCCGTTTTTTCGGTTCCTGGACTAGCACTAATTTTTTCCCGAGAACACTAATTAGTACAAATTGGTACCTATTAACGATACGCAAAGTTTCATTTTGAAATTCGAAAGTTTCTCTGCTGCAGTTATCCACACGTCTGGGATGAAACTTCATAAATAAGCTTTTTGCATTAATTCTTTAAGAAAACTTTTTTTATATAGCAATCAAGAAGATTTTTAATCTCGCGTTTCTTGACTAAATGTCTTTGTCTCTACAGCTCAGACGGATTGACTGATCTTCCGTGGGGGCTTTTTCCATTTTTGTAGTGAAGATTAAACTTTTTAACAAGGGTTTACGTTGATGGTTTTATGAAAGGAATAATTATGTTTGATTATACAAGACAATTTTTATCACAAATCCAGTAGGTTCAACTTTTCGCTTATAAATTGAGTGTGGTGAATTCGAGATTTATGTACAATTGTCGGGAAAGAAGTCAGGTGTTGACTACAACAATTACACCCCTCCATTTTTTGTATAGTGGAGAGGGTAAAGTTATTTTCAAATCTCCAAATAGCAAAAATAAGCATAAACATGCTATATACCAGCCACGAATATCCTAACCACGAATCTCATCATTTTCATTATAAAATCTAAATGCAGGTTGTTGCGTGCTTTATTCTAGTTTTGAAAATAAATCTTATAGGTTTAACTCATACAGCTTTCAATGTTGTTGTGTGACAGAAAGGTTCTAGATGGCACAGGTCACAACGGAACCGTCCAACGAAATCGAATTGAACATTTTATTTGCTAATATACTCATATAACAACCAACATTTTCAAAAGGATGCGATTAGTTCAAACATCTAATCCATTAAAATCGGGTTTTAGTAATCAAAAACGCTCCTCCAGAAAATTTTATAAAAATCAAGCTAGCCGAGGAGTCCAACCAAATAACCCTTCTGAACAGATATTCGCGAAATTAGTACACATCGCAATCGACTCCTGGCACTCGAAAAATCTCTATCACCAATTTTTATAAAATTCGAACGAGCCAAATAAAAATTAAAATAGGGACCAAACGGGGCCAAATGTTCGACCTTCTGGACAAATTTTCCCGAGTTCTGGGCCAATCGTAATCATTTCGCAATTAAAAAAAACCTTTATAAATTTTTTATCAATATCGTACGAGTTAACAAAACCAAAAACGCAACCGGGGCCTCACCGGATGAGCACCTAAACCAATTCCTACAAAATAATAATGACCCATGGCAATCCAATTGCAAAAAACGGAAACCGAGGCGCACTGGAGAACCCCTAAACAAATTATATTTAAACCAAGTCCAATCACAATCAATTTCTGATACTCCAAAGCCCCTTCTTAGCAATTTTCCTTCAAATCATTCGAGCCGTTTCGGTATTAGTACAATAAATTCGGGAGGTCGTCTGCCCATACAATTATATGGCAGCTCATAGCATATATATCAACACATATTTTGGAGGGCGCGTAGCAGACAGGCGAGATCAAGCAAAAGTTGGTTTGGCTAGTAGGAAAAACAAGATCAACCTCTTCCTCCTCCTCCTACTCTGACATGGCAGTATGCATCATTCAACAGCAGCATGCCCGTTGCATTGACACATGGTTGGCTATTTAAATTTATTTTACGTCATTAAAATCAAAAATACAAAACTATATAATTATGTTCTGAATTACAAAAAATCGAAAAATTTGACAAACTTAACCATTCGAGGGCCATTGACAAGGCACCGTAGAGATATCTCAGTAAATCGAAGTATGCTATCGTATAGTACTGACCCTATGACACCTTTTGTAAAGGGTGATTTTTTTGTGGTTAGGATTTTCATGCATTAGTATTTGACAGATCACGCGGGATTTCAGACAAGGTGTCAAAGAGAAAGATGCTCAGTATGCTTTGACATTGCAAGAACTGAAGCCGAACGATCTGCCACAACGTCGAATTTTCAGTGAATGGGCCCTAGAAAAGTTGGCAGAAAATCCGCTTTTTTATCGACAAATTTTGTTCAGCGATGAGGCTCATTTCTGGTTGAATGGCTACGTAAATAAGCAAAATTGCCGCATTTGGAGTGAAGAGCAACCAGAAGCCGTTCAAGAACTGCCCATGCATCCCGAAAAATGCACTGTTTGGTGTGGTTTGTACGCTGGTGGAATCATTGGACCGTATTTTTTCAAAGATGCTGTTGGACGCAACGTTACGGTGAATGGCGATCGCTATCGTTGGATGCTAACGAACTTTTTGTTGCCAAAAATGGAAGAACTGAACTTAGTTGACATGTGGTTTCAACAAGATGGCGCTACATGCCACACAGCTCGCGATTCTATGGCCATTTTGAGGGAAAACTTCGGAGAACAATTCATCTCAAGAAATGGCCCGGTAAGTTGGGCACCAAGATCATGCGATTTGACGCCTTTAGACTATTTTTTGTGGGGCTACGTCAAGTCTAAAGTCTACAGAAATAAGCCAGCAACTATTCCAGTTTTGGAAGACAACATTTCCGAAGAAATTCGGGCTATTCCGGCCGAAATGCTCGAAAAAGTTGCCCAAAATTGGACTTTCCGAATGGACCACCTAAGACGCAGCCGCGGTCAACATTTAAATGAAATTATCTTCAAAAAGTAAATGTCATGGACCAATCTAACGTTTCAAATAAAGAACCGATGAGATTTTGCAAATTTTATGCGTTTTTTTTTAAAAAAAAGTTCTCAAGCTCTTAAAAAATCACCCGTTAAAAGCCAACCTATTTGTGCGACCCGTAGAAACATAAATTTTCTAGGTCAGTATTACACGATAGCATACTTTGATTTACTGAGACATCTCTAAGATGCCTTGTCAATGGCCTTCGAATGGCTGAAATTTCGATATTTTATGATTTCAACATAGAAAACGTATGCCTCGACGGGTCGCATAATTATGTAGTCTTCTACTAAAGGTGCAATAGGGTCAGTATTACACGATAACATACTTCGATTTACTTAGACATCCCCACGATGCCTTATCAATGGTCCTTGAATGGTTGAATTTTTCGAATTTTACGATTTTTTGTGATTCCAACAAAGAAAATTTATGCTTCAACGAGTCGCACAATCATGTTGGCTTCTACAAAAGATGCAATAGAGTTAGTACAACACGATAGCATACTGCGATTTACTTAGACATCTCTACGATGCCTTGTCATTGACAATCAAAGAGGCGCTTTCTACTATTTTAAAATTAAAAAAAGCTGTGACTGCCCCACCGCAGAAATAAGTTAGCTCCTAGAAATCATAAAGAATGGTTATGGTACCATAGTTCGATTAGCTTGCAATTGTGAACTTATTTTTTAACAATTTATTTCGTTTTGCATAACTTGTTTTTTTTTATAGTGTAGATTTACACTTTTTGGCCTGTTGGGAAGTTTTTTGCCATTTTTGGTTTGTCAGAAATTTCACTATAGTCACCTTGCTAGGATTCAATGTATACATATCAACTATTAATTTAAAAGTAAAAATTTGTAACTCACAAATTTCCAACAATTTCAAAAATATCCGAAAAACTACTCCTCAACAGACTCAACCCAATAATAAGACACACCAAAGCAGCTTTATGAAATACTCTCTAATCTACTCTACTCCAATCTGCTTAGATAAACGACACTTTCGTGTTAAACTAGATGGCGAATACTCGGAAATAAAGAAAATCTCAGCATAAGTACCACAAGGTAGTGTTCTAGGCCTAGCTTTATATGTTCTATACACCTCGGATCTGCTGGTCTGTTCACGTAAATACTTCACCATCAAAAAAGTCAAGGCGATACCAGCAGAACTGAACTTTAAGTAAATTCCCTATGCAAACACGGCAAAATAGCTAGACATATGAATCTTGGCACGAAACTAATCTGAAAAGAAAAACGAAGAATTAAACATTAAACACAGAAAGATGGACTGGCAGGAAGAAAATCTGAGCTAATTTTACATTATAAATTGCTACTATACAGGCAAATTCTAAAAGTGAGGACTTACAGTATATTTGCATGTGGTTGTTCAAAAAAAACGAATGTCAAGATCAATGATCATAAAGTAAAGTCCTACGTGGAATAGCTAGTGCACCGGGTTCATAAGAAATGACAACCTTCATAGAGATCTGAAGATGATTTCGGTGAAGCATCCTCGCTTTAGTTCAATTTTTTTAATGCTGAACTTGGATATTTGAATAAATCAAAATTGGGAGCTAATATGGCAATTGATTCGTGGTTAGGCATAATGAGTAATTTGTATTACTTCGAACTTTGGTATTGTTGAAAGATAAAATGGTTGAAATAATATCAAGGATAAGAACAGCATTAGAAACCTGTTCCGCTTAAATTAAATACCAAACACTAAATTTTTGTGTAAAAGTTGCAAATAAAGGATTGAGATTCCCAACTTTGGTTTTACAATATTCGCTTGATTGAGGTGCCAGCTTCATGGAGGTATTATTGCTATTTAAATTCAACCAGAGTTTTTCGTTCCAAGTTCTTTATTTGTTAGAGTTTATTTGCAGAAAATATCTTCACATTTTCTTGACGACTTGCAGTTTTATTTGAACACAATTCTATTCGAAAGCAATCACTTTAAATTTGTTTAAATACAATTGTTTACGTGCTACGTTTTACCAATGCTACGTTTATCAAACCGTGTAGTACCTACATGTTATTTGTGCACTTTACATGATGAATTTTTTTTATGTAAATCAACAATATATGTACCATTCGGTCTAGAATGAAAAATAGTTACATGCTTATGGTGAACATTGTTGGTGAATTGTATACGTTATCGTGTGTCACATCATTTATTAACAAGATTCATTTTAGCTTTTGATTAATTTCCTCGACATCGAGTGTTTGGTATATCGGTTAAATTTGTAGTTTTTGACATATAATGCTTGAGATATAACATATACATACGTCCATATAAATCATAAACGGACAGTATTTTTTATGGAAAATGTGATTAAACTTCTGACCATAGAAAACTTCCTAAATAACTTATAAAAGTTTGATTGCTTTAACAAACGATGGAATACGAGTGCCATACACGTACTTATTTATTTTCAACACACACAAAAAAAATCATTTTCCTATCAAATATATGCATCAATGTTATAAAGAGCGCAAAAAATAAAATTCCCCGACAGTCTAGAAAAAAACTTATATGCATTACCATTCTCATGTCTGGTCTTGATTGGAAAATTCTATTTTAGAGTGATATACACACACACTGAAAAATTCAAAACTTTGATTGGCTTCCACTTTCAACAACAACAATCATTTTAATGAAAATAGCAATCAGAAACATAGAATATGTGGCTTTAAGCTTTTGTACGCAGCTTCGTACATATTTCTGTATTTAAAATTCGAAAGGTTGATGACTCGTTTACTATTCTTATCAGTTATCACCAAAAACCACTCCACCACAATGCATACTTCTATTTTTTGTGTAATCTAACTATTGTTAGTATAAATTAAATAATTTATAATAAGATTATGTTTCATTATTATATTGTATCCTTTATTACGTTCGTAAATAGGACAAAGACAATAATGCTAAAAATTTATTGATGTATGAAGATGTACATTATATAATCCTATTCTACCAAAATTATATTCTTAAGACGAAATCGTAGAAATTATATTTGAATTCTTCCATTATTATCAGTTGCGGGATGGAAACATTCCAGATATTTTCCTATAAATATAAAATACTTAAAATTTAAGTTAGATTTAATAATCTCTCCGACCTTTAAAATGGGCATTCAATGAAAGTAATTTGGCATGAAGATTTACGAAGTGAGAAGAATAATTATAAAATGGAATTCAGAGTCACTTAGATTTTCATCTATAGGAGTTCCCTGCTAATTAGCAAACGAACCTCTGCCGATCGAGAAACGATGGTATAACCGAACACACTGACAAACTACCAATTTCACTTGTTAGGTTGGTGGTTGTTTCAATAACCAGTCCTTAAAGCAATTAGTTCACAACAAAAAAAAATGTTTACCCCAGGTGTTGGTACCTTAACTGCCCAGTTAGATAATCCACTCTCCAATTAGGCTCAATAGATTCTGGGGTGAGCCAGCCATCACGATGTCCATTCATACGAAGCTCAACAATATTTATTTACTTATTGAGCATAAAGGATAAAGCATTGCTTGTCTGTCCATACAAGTCTAAATATATAAAAATGGTGTAAAAAGTGTATGTGCGCTTCAGTTGAGAACGGCTGAACCGATTTGGCTCAATCTTTCTTTGTTGTGTTCGCAATTGCCAGGATGTTCTTACGAAAGAAAATTTTGAAAAAATCCACCGGAAAAGTCGGGAACGTACTGGATGCGAATCTCACAGGAAGGAGCCTCCATGGAATTTAGTATTTTGTTTTATATCCAATCTATTTATTTTATCTATTTATTTTATCTATCTATCTATCTATCTATCTATATAAAAATCAATTGCCGTGCGTTAGTCTCGCAAAAACTCCAGAACGGCTCGACCGATTTGGATGATTTTTTTTTTGCTTTGTTCGCAAAACAGTGGTGGTTTACGAAAAATAAATGTAAAAAACGAAATTTGGTTTGTTCTGGTTGATAGCCAGATATTGCTTTTACATCTAGTGAGGTTACCAAGCCGTTGGAATGGAAGCTTGGTTTCGAACTAATGAAACTTGAATTTTTTAATTTAAAAAATTCGGTCGTCTCATCAGGCTGCAGTGACCAAACTTCAAAAATATTGAAAATACTTTGAAACCCAAATTTCATATAGAAATCGCATGTATGCGTTAAATACAATAAAATTTGAGGTTACGAAGGGGTTCACAATTGCGTAGCGAAACATAATAATTCGCTAAGGCATTGTGATTATACTTTATACGTAAGTGCAAAGTATTTTCAATATTTTTGTAGTTTGGTCACTGCAGTCTGATGAGACGACCAAATTGTTTAAATTAAAAAGTTCAAGTTTCATTAGTTCGAAAACAAGCTTCAATTCCAACGTCTTGGTAACCTCACCTAGATGTAAAATAAAAAAACCTCTTTTATATGAATTTTGTGTGTACATTTTGTATGTGATAGGTGATGCAGTGGTTAAAGCTTCGGTGCTTGGGCCGGGAGGTATTGGATATGAATGCCACCAGAGGCTGCATGCTTCTTTGCTTTGTTCGTCTCAATATAGTGGGGGCTTAGGAAAAAAGAAAATTCGAAAAACCCAAAGGAAAATCCGGAAACTCGAAAAAAACGCAAAACCCCAAAGGAAACCCCGAAAAATATACAAAAATTGCGTTTTGTATAAGAGTTTTGTATGGAAATACACTTAACACCACCAATGAAAATTGTATTTCGACAATGATCATTCATTTATATAGTCACTACGGATTATTTGCAATAGGTGGCGTTGGCGACGGACTACTATAAATATAAGTTGTGTCGAATTTTGACAATCTATGTACAAAATTAAAATTATAATTGTCTACATTATAGCACCTATGTCAAATAATTGTAAAAAATAAAATAGAAATTCTTCTTGAATCACATCAAAGCAGCAACATCAAAAATTATTAAGAATAAAATCATTATATTTATTGTACCTTCATTTTGTGGTTGGCTCAAATATTATTACAATCATATAAGTGTGATTTTTACGACCTTAAATTTTTTTCCATAAATTTATTGGTAGGTAACAAGTGTGGTTATCTGCGTAACTCGACGAAGATGTGTGGTGAACGTTGACTTGAATCGCGCTGCTTTCGTTTATGACTGTACAATCGCCTATATACAAAGATCTTCGCTGAGTTGATATTGGCGCATTGTCTGCCGTGTGCCGTCATTGTCAAGCGTTGAAGTTCTAAACAGAAACGCAAGCAATTGTTTTGACTCTCTCCGAAATATGTTTGCTGTAAAAGAGTCGTTTCACCCCCATAAACGCTTTACTCGCCTTCTCCAATTGAATCGTCGTATAATTGGCCATGTAACACATGTTATCAAGGTTAATCCCCCAATATTTTACTGTTTCCTTTAAGACCACTGGTTGCTGATACATTGTAACATTTAGTTTTTTCCAGGTTCTTTTCAGGTCTCGGTTTGCATTTCGTAGTGGGCCTCGGAACAATATTGAATCACATTAAGCTACGTTCATTTGGATGCGCCAGGTATGCAAATAATCTTGTACGAAATCCAATGCCTTTTGTAATTGCGCCTATATGTCACCGACCAAATATTTTCTACTGTACAGTACCATATCATCTGCATATGTGCACGTTTGAACATCGCGTGAATTTAGAATTTTGCTGCCAATCAACTCTGTCGTGTATAAATTGAATAAAATTGGTGCTTTTATAGAGCCCTGTTGAACCCCATTTTGAATGTTAAACTCGCTGGTCGAATGTACGCCACCCGTTTTCGATCGAAAATAAATTTTCGATTGTATAATAATTCATTAACAGTTTCGATGAGATCTCCGTTCCAAATGTTTTAATTTTGTCAGCAAACCATCTAACCAAATTCATTCTCGTCCGAAACTTATTTTGTAATTGCATGCACCGTGCTATGCTCTTGCCGAAACCCAAATTCATTGTCAGGTATCAAATTTCCCCATTGGACATGTTCTAAAATTTTCTCAAATAATTTTCCGGGTTTTTTGCATCCTTGTCTTTTTTCAATATTGGAATATGCGCGCAACTTTGCAACAATTTGGATATATGTTATTATTTAATAGATTGTTAAATATTATACAAATTTCAACTATGATAGAATTTGGTAAATGTTTCAAAATTATGTTTGGGATTAAATGGGGCCGAAAGATTTTTTATTGTTTGGTTTTTGTAAAATTTATGTCAAATAATCAATTGAAATGTAATAATTTGGAACGTCGACTGGTTGTTCTGGTGCCTCAGCCCGATTCGTTGCCGTGAATTGTGATTTTGTCCGCTTCGCTATTTTATCCTCCTCATGTTTCCGCTTGATAGGCTACACCGTCTCATTTACTTGGCATTCGTGTTCTGGTTTGTCTAGTGCCGGATTCCGCTGCGTGTGCTTTTCAATATGATGGCCAATTATATCTAAATTTTTTTGATCGACTAAAATTTGGAATTTATTTTCTTTACACGTCATCTCATCCCACGGTATGTTAAGCTGGTTATATTCCGCAATCTCGTGTTCTTCAATTTCAATTTGCCGTACGTTAATGTCATTTGCCCCTTTTGCCTTGTCTTTTTTTTAATTTCTGTCCACATTTTGATACTTGGCTTTATATTTTTCGATATAAAGCCCAATATTATTCGATTTGAATTTTGAAATTTTCCTCAATCAATTGCACCGTCCGTTTAATTTCGACTTTTCAAAAATGTATTTGTTGCTGCATTGTCCTTTCAATAAGTTCTCAATTGTATCGTTCGTATAACAATTCATATTGTTACACCGCCTTTGTTTCGGTTCGTTTTCTTTAATGTTTGTCAAAAGTAATTGTGTGATTTTCCAAATGTAAATTTTGATTTCGTCCTCATCCAGATTTTTATAGTTCGGTGTCAAAGTTTGTGTTGAATCACCATTATGGGCCTGCCGATGTGTCTTCTCCAATTGTTCGGGCCATGCAATCCAATTCGAGTCCACAAAATTGTACCACAATCGTTTCACCTGAGCCTCATTTGTGCCCGTCTTCAGCTCACCAACCTCTCTTACGACTACCACAATCGCTTTATGGTCACTATCATACCGATGAGTTGGTAATTCGCCTCTGTTGTTTGTATTAACTTTGATTCGTTCGTCTGTAATGGCCTAATAGGTAGCCCCATACACTGGACTATCAAATTTTCACAATCACTTCACTATATAACGTTATTTGGGTGCCCCATACAAAACAGCACCACCAACAATCACTTCAATGAATATAAAATAATGTCTATTACGACTCACTATACGAGACCGAAGTTACTTTCGGGAGGCCCCGGCCCCACCGCGAAACAGGACAATGGCCAGATTATAATCTATATTTTAACTTATTTTATCACTAAATGTTAATTATGGGCAAGGATGCCCCACGAATTTAGAAGATTACAATCTGTTTTATTTTTTTGAAAATTTTCAAATTTTCAATATTACGCGAAAAACAATCTCAGTCCGCTCGACATGAAATACAATCTACGACTACTAAGATACACGGCTTTGAAAACATCTAATTCACTTATGCTGCAAAAGGAGAGAGAAGTATGTATGCTTGTGAGTACCATCCCTTGAAATGGAATAACTAGCGATGAGTGGGGTACATTGTAAAAATTAGTGTTGATAATTGAAGGGTTAAAGTAAGTAGAAACACCGGACCTACTAGTCCCCAATCCAATATGGTTAAAAACACATTTTTGTTTGGAAATGCTTATCAAGCTAGTTACACTATTGCGTTCTTTACGATATAATTCTAGGTTCCTCATATAGCCTGTTCTTTTGTACATTGAATACGCGTGATCCGCCGCAAGCATACTTTTAGTAATATTACAATTAAACTATTAACTATTTTTTTAGTTGGCACACAATTTTCATGAAAATAATACAGGCAATCATAAAAAGATTTAAAGTGGAAATTGACATTATCAGACGCATGCACAAAGCTCCAGTTAATGCCAGAAAAGTAATTCATTATCTTTTCAGAATCTAACTGAATATAGTCATGGATAAGCTTGTAGTCCAGTTTAACACGCAATAATCTGACTTTATTAGAAATTGTCAGAATATCATGGTCAGAGATGCCAGGCAAAGTGTGTTGACTAGACGCTAATACTCGAAAGTAATCTGACTCTGGGACAATGTATTGAACAAGCCATTTACGGTAATTAGTAGGAGAGAACGGGACTGAAACCAAATGGCTGGTTTTAAAAGATTATGAAATTTATGGGTCTTATCAATCATATTACAGTTTGTATCGCAAGCAATTATAAAATGATTATAATTTAAAATATGCGAGGATAGGAATTCCTGAAAATCATCTAAATCGGATTTCACGAGGGTTGATGGATTGTAGCATACTAAATACAATCAGTAAGCTCATCGATCGTAATATAATTTGTGCCATCAAAACTTCAGTGTTATCATAAATGGACGAATGAATAGCCTTAAGTTTAAGGCATTTTGTATAGTAAATGCAAACTGGCCTCGTGGTCGACCACCCGTTCGTTGCGGTGTTTTCATCGATCTTTACATTAACTGCTGCGACCTTAAAACAGTCTTACTTTACTTTTTCCGATTTACCACCAATAAAAAAGTTTTGTTATATTTTAATTGATTTTATTTTCACTTATTTAATAAAAATACAAATTTTTGTTTTTGCTTAACTCAATAGTAAAAAAACAGAATTTAAACTCCAAGCTAGAGTCTTCTTATCTGAAAAACTAGACTCTATTTTAGACTCAAAAAAACTTCACTCACCAAAAAAATCATCTAGAAGAATATTTTGTTCGTTGGTGTTTTTTTCGTTTTGATTTTCGTGAGCGTTACTCGCTCACCCTTTCACACCGCACATCAAACCACACGCCAAAACGTGAGCCAGAGTATAAAGGCCAATTCACACTCACAAAAAACCTTACTGGCAATGCTAGAGAACAGATGACAATGCCATCAGGAAAAAAACATCAATTATTCGACAGCATAGAAATTCAAAATTTAAAAACAAAGTTACATATAAAACAATGTTATGACCCCTCAAAGTGTCGTAATAAGATCTCCAGAAAAAATTTAAAACATTTTTCGAGACCGTTTTCAACGATATACGATAAGAATATATCCTATAATAAAAAAAAATAGTTACCAGCCTCAAACCGGTGATTATTTGAACTAAAGTTGTATCAAAACTGTGGCCTGATCCAAAACCTTTCAAACGATATACTGCACGAGTATATGGGCAAAACGTAAAGCAATATCGTAGTATTGAGTCGTATTTTTCTTGATAGCCTATGGCAGGTACCCTCTGTTGTTGCCCTTGAGGTAGAGATCCCAAAAGCTTTTCTATTCTCCGAATTAAAAGTATAACAGGATTCGCAAAAACAAATTCGAATCGAATAAGCCATTCTTGAGATATCATCGGTACAGATATACATCCATTCAGACATCCAATCGAACGGCCAAACTTCTATTATTGCATTTTTAGGATCAGGGACCTTCAAACGTACGAGAAAAGCGGCTTCCTCCTCGTTTGTAGTCAAAACTTCAACGAATCCGGTATGCCAAGTGCTCATGAATTGCATGTAAGGCGAGATTCAAACGACTATATCCAGGTAAATCCAGATAGAATTTTTCCGTAAATTTTCTCGTTTTTAGTCAAAACTTCAACGAATCCGACGGTATATGCTAAGTGCTCGTGAATCGCCTGTGAGTCTTGAATCAAACGACTATATCCAGATAATTCCAGATAGAAAATTTCTGTTAATCTTCGCGTTTTTAGTCAAAATTTTAAGTTTAACGATTTCGACGGTACATGTCATGTGCTCGTGAATCGCACATGAGGCTTGATTTAATAGACTATATTCTACGTAATTCCCGATAAAATTTAAGTGCTGAAGCATTTTTGATTTTTTTTTGAATACATGACCTAGATAGTTTTTTGCTTTGATGTTTTATCGGTAATAAATTAGGTTTTACTACTTTAATAAAATTTTAAAAGCAACGATTTATTCGTAGCTATTTTATACACATTTTATTAATACTTATAATTTGCATGTGATTCAAATTTGCTGTACAGTTATAATTTGCGTATATTTTGTGTCATAACAGAAGTTGTATTGTCATAAGTAAAAAATTAAAATTTCGGGCTGAATATTCGGGCTAGCATTACGGAGGTTTGAATGTGCCGAGGCGTCCGGAATGGAATTGAACCGTATTAAAATGTTTTGGTACCAGCATGAACAGTGAAACGAATTTATTTACCACTGAAAAGTCATGCTAATGAGCTCTCATACACATGATACATACATACTCTAAAAGAAATGAAAAGTAAAATTTACTTAGCTCGTTTCAGAAATTCTGGGAAGAAAAACTGAAGGATCTAAATAATTTTTATAGAAGCATTGATCATGTACTCAGTCGTATATGGCATGAAACGGCTGTCCCAATTTTGAGAACGGTCACACAATGAATCAATAATACACATGTGTCTGAATAATATTTGTTATCACACAGGAAATTTAATTATGTGCGAGTTCGAAGTAATGAAATACATTTGTTTAAGTCACGTTATCCAAAGGTAATGCTAGGTTTTACTAGAGATGGATTATATCTTTGATAATGTCGTATATTCTAATGGGATGATAGAAACATACGAAAAATTTTCAATCATTGCCAAAAAATATTTTGATAAGTATTTTATTTATGTTGCCTAATACAAGCAATGGTATAAATGAATGGCAATGGTATAGGTGAATAAAATTATTGGTGGTATCAAAATTCATAACAAAAAACATCAGATACAGTTTGTTCTCTCAAGTATTAAATTGCTATACGTCAAGATCAAATTATTGTACTTAACTGTAAAGGTAACACTCTAGCTAAGTTGCCACAGGTAATTTATAAAGTTTCTAGATAAATGGATAAATCGAATGGTAAACAAATGGCGAAATGGTCTCTTGATTTAGAAAAGAGTTTAATGGAAGAAATTGTTTACCAATTTTTTGGAAAACCAAAACATGGATGCAACACGAACGTCGAAAGTAACTCCAGTCCAACGATATTTTCACACAATTTAATCCTGCGAATTTTTATAATGAACCAGTTCAATGGTTGACGCTCTTTTTGACACGGTACATATCAGTTTTAATGCCAACGACACCGAACGCGTAAATCAATTATTTTACATTCGAATTTTGTAAGCTAATTAATAATGTGTACAATTGTATTGAACACTTTACACCAACTCAACGAATACGCATGTTTGTGGCTTATTTCGAAATTGTCTACATGTTGGTATCGAAAATAGTATAGACAATTGGCAAGTATGTAAACAATTCGTAGACAATGGGTGTAGACCATTACTCGAATAAATCGTCTAGTATATTAAATAGAATTTTTAGAAAATATTTAACTCAAATGCCGTGTCAACTCTCTAGTAAATACATTTGTCAAAAGTAGCTTGGAACACTTTACACGAACTCAACGAATACGCATGGTACATCCACGCATTATTCGAAACTGTCTACATGTTGGTATCGAAAATAGTATAGACAATTGGCAAGTATGTAAACAATTCGTAGACAATGGATGTGGACCATTACTCGGGTAAATCGTCTAGTATATTAAATAGAATTTTTAGAAAATATTTAACTCAAATGCCGTGTCAACTCTCTAGTAAATACATTTGTCAAAAGTAGCTTGGAACACTTTACACCAACTCAACGAATACGCATGGTACATCCACGCATTATTCGAAACTGTCTACATGTTGGTATCGAAAATAGTATAGACAATTGGCAAGTATGTAAACAATTCGTAGACAATGGCTGTGGACCATTACTCGGGTAAATCGTCTAGTATATTAAATAGCATTTTTAGAAAATATTTAACTCAAATGCCGTGTCAACTCTCTAGTAAATACATTTGTCAAAAGTAGCTTGGAACACTTTACACGAACTCAACGAATACGCATGGTACATCCACGCATTATTCGAAACTGTCTACATGTTGGTATCGAAAATAGTATAGACAATTGGCAAGTATATTCGTAGACAATGGCTGTAGACCAATACTCTTGAAAATCGTCTAGTATAGCAAATAGAATTTTTAGAAAATATTTAACTCAAATGCCATGTCAACTCTCTAGTAAATACATTTGTCAAAATTAGCTTGGAACACGTTACACGAACTCAACGAATACGCATGGTATACATTCACTCATTATTCGAAACTGTCTACATGTTGGTATCGAAAATAGTATAGACAATTTGCAAGTATGTAAACAATTCGTAGACAATGGCTGTAGACCAATACTCTTGAAAATCGTCTAGTATAGTAAATAGAATTTTTAGAAAATATTTAACTCAAATGCCGTGTCAACTCTCTAGTAAATACATTTGTCAAAAGTAGCTTGGAACACTACACGAACTCAACGAATACGCATGGTACATCCACGCATTATTCGAAACTGTCTACATGTTGGTATCGAAAATATTATAGACAATTGGTAAGTATGTAAACAATTCGTAGACAATGGCTGTAGACCAATACTCGGGAAAATCGTCTAGTATAGTAAATAGAATTTTAGAAAATATTTAACTCAAATGCCGTGTCAACTCTCCAGTAAATACATTTGTCAAAAGTAGCTTGGAACACTTTACACGAACTCAACGAATACGCATGACACATCTACGTTTTTTTCGAAATTGTCTACATGTTGGTATCGAAAATAGTATAGACAATTGGCAAGTGTGTAAACAATTTGTAGCCAATGGCTGTGGACCATTACTCGGGTAAATCGTCTAGTACGGTAAATTGAATTTTTAGAAAATATTTGCCTCAATTACCGTGTCAACTCTCTAGTAAATACATTTGTCAGAAGTGGCTTGGAACACTATACACCAACTGAACGAATACGCATGGCAAATCTACGTTTTTTTCGAAATTGTCTACATGTTGGTATCGAAAATAGTATAGACAATTGGCAAGTGTGTAAACAATTTGTAGCCAATGGCTGTGGACCATTTCTCGAGTAAATCGTCTAGTACGGTAAATTGAATTTTTAGAAAATATTTGCCTCAATTACCGTGTCAACTCTCTAGTAAATACATTTGTCAGAAGTGGCTTGGAACACTTTACACGAACTCAACGAATACGCATGGTACATCCACGCATTATTCGAAACTGTCTACATGTTGGTATCGAAAATATTATAGACAATTGGCAAGTGTGTAAACAATTTGTAGCCAATGGCTGTGGACCATTTCTCGGGTAAATCGTCTAGTACGGTAAATTGAATTTTTAGAAAATATTTGCCTCAATTACCGTGTCAACTCTCTAGTAAATACATTTGTCAGAAGTGGCTTGGAACACTATACACCAACTCAACGAATACGCATGGCACATCTACGTTTTTTTCGAAATTGTCTACATGTTGGTATCGAAAATAGTATGGACAATTGGCAAGTGTGTAAACAATTTGTAGCCAATGGCTGTGGACCATTTCTCGGGTAAATCATCTAGTACGGTAAATTGAATTTTTAGAAAATATTTGCCTCAATTACCGTGTCAACTCTCTAGTAAATACATTTGTCAGAAGTGGCTTGGAACACAATACACCAACTCAACGAATACGCATGGCACATTTACGTTTTTTTCGAAATTGTCTACATGTTGGTATCGAAAATAGTATAGACAATTGGCAAGTGTGTAAACAATTTGTAGCCAATGGCTGTGGACCATTTCTCGGGTAAATCGTCTAGTACGGTAAATTGAATTTTTAGAAAATATTTGCCTCAATTACCGTGTCAACTCTCTAGTAAATACATTTGTCAGAAGTGGCTTGGAACACTTTACACCAACTCAACGAATACGCATGGCACATCTACGTTTTTTTTCGAAATTGTCTACATGTTGGTATCGAAAATAGTATAGACAATTGGCAAGTGTGTAAACAATTTGTAGCCAATGGCTGTGGACCATTTCTCGGGTAAATCGTCTAGTACGGTAAATTGAATTTTTAGAAAATATTTGCCTCAATTACCGTGTCAACTCTCTAGCAAATACATTTGTCAGAAGTGGCTTGGAACACTTTACAGGAACTCAACGAATACGCATGTTGCATCTACACTTTTTTCGAAATTATCTACATGTTGGTATCGAAAATAGTACAGACAATTGACTTTTGCGGTAGACAATGGATAGCAATTGGCAAGTATGTAAAAAATTCGTAGACAATGGCTGTAGACCAATACTCGGCTAAATCGTCTAGTATAGTAAATTGAATTTTTTTAATATATTTACCTCAAATACCGTCTCAACTCTCTAGTAAACACATTTGTCAGAAGTGGCTTGGAGGGTAAAATTTATATGTTCGAGGGGTTGAAATCGCTGGTTCGTTGGTAGTAAAATAAACGTCAAGTAGATTCAAAATTAAAAATTGCTTGTTTATCGTGCGCGTAACATTCTAAAATATTAACAAGAAAAATTAAGTTAAATAATAATATCGAAGGTGCCATAAAGGTGCGTAATGTGTACTAAGGTTGCTAAATTATCAAAGAAATATTCGAATCGTCAAGAAAAGATTCTTAAAGATATATTATACCAATCACGGGAGAGACACTTTAAGATGCTTTTTATTTCCGTAAAACATTGATCTATAATTTTTTAATTTTTACATTCTACAAACCACCACCAATTGTGAATAAATTGATATGGTTTCAGCTGGAATTATAACGTTTATGCTGAAAAATCCCATCGTGCACAATATACACAATACATCGTGCTACTGTGCCATAGTTGAATTGGTTCCGACTGATATGGTTCTAGCTGAGTTTTGAGTACTTTTTGATTAAGCAGAGTTATTTTAGTTTAAAATATATAAATTCTTCTTTTTGCATACCAAATTTTTCGTAAAGTTTATATTTTCAGTTGATTAGTTGATCTACATTAAAGCAAAACAATTTTCTCTAAGTTGGTTTCACTTTTCGTTGTCGCGAGAAATAAAAATAAATAAAATCTCTTCTCAATTCGGAATACCGAACAAATTGTGCGGTGGTTAAAGCTTCGGCAATTGGACTGGGAAGTACTGGGTCGAATTCCACCAGAGGAAGGTGCAAAGCGAATATTTTTCATCGATGACAATCGATAGTGGTAATAAACACAACTGGGAACCCTCTGTTTGGAGTGCAGAGTTCGGCGGTGACGCACCGTTCATGTCAGAGTACAGGTTGACATGGAGCTTGCAATGTGCAGAAACTGTAATTATAATGAAATTTTGTTAGTAATTAAACTAATTAAAGTTCGGAAGCTTATCTGGATCACTCTGAATCCCTTGATTATTTCACACAAGCTAATTATTCCAAAATATTAAAATACATATTAATATCACCAAACACACGCCAGGCTCCGCTAGAGGTAACGACCTCGCATATTACGTATATTACGAGTGATTTCATAGAAATATAAATTACATTTGTATTTATTGATTTTCATTTATAAAATATTAACTTCACTAAGTTTGTAAATTATGTTTGAAAGTTAAATCATTTATATTTTTTTAATTTATTTATTTTTTCAAAGTAAACACACATCGTACCAAATAACTCTACGTACTTTTAATAGCAAGGTCCCAAGGGCGTAAAATGATTTTAATTACAAAATATGATGGGAGAAACTCTTTGTGCACATTAATGCGATTGGATTGGGATAGTCTTTATTTGACATTTTCCATATCTCGTACCTCATTATGACTACACGAAATATTGATCAATAAATTCTAGAATACCGAATAGCACGAAGCAAACTGATTGGGTGTCAAGAGTATTTATTTTTAATCCTCAATATAGCTTTATCCATATACATACACATATTCATATACACACGCATACACACATAAAATTATTATTATTTTTCAAATTGTCACAATCATCGCTTTCTGAATGATGAGTTTATTATTCAAAACAAAAAAAATATTCGAAGCAACACAAAAAAGAGCTTTACTACTTTAGTACTGTGTACGAATATACGATAAAGCTGGAAAAACGAGTGTAAAAAAAGGAAAATCGGAAAAAATAAATAAATTAAAGGATTTATAATGGGAAAAATTAGTTTAATTTTTCTTTTTTATTGTTCGTAATATTTCTTTCTGATTTTTCTATTTTCAACAAGATTAAGCTTTTGTCTATTTTTCCAATTTTTGTCGATTGTTGTTGTTTTTCCGTTTGTTGTTGATAAATTATGTATAGTTATTCTGTTGTTTTTCTCCTCTGGTTCCTTTATGATCTTGAAGATGTTAGAAGAAAATTATTATTTGTATGAAGAAGCAGAAAATGATGAAGAAAATTTTAACAAGGAAGAAATGTTTGTGAAAATCATAATACGTATAATTTTCTGACAAAACGATGTTTAAGTTATGTCACACAAATATCTAAGAATATATTGATATGATGCGTGTTATAGATTACAATAAGTTTAATCAGTCAAAAAATGTTATTTGCCAAATAAATTTTAATGTGCTTTCATTTTCTTGTATTAAAGCGTTCGCAATCAATACAAAATAATTTTGATGATGAATTGTAAGAGAACACTTATTAATTTTGACGTATGTTTCTAGTTCTATTTGCGGTCTTTTATGTTGATTAAATATTAACCTTATTGCAATATAGAAAAATGCCTCAACTAGCACGTTGAGATTTCGGAAAAAAATGTAGACCTCACATATCTCATGTGGTAGACGCCATTGCTTTTGTTAGGCCATTATTTTATATGAACGTTTAGGTAGATTTTTATCGGATCCAATACGACACATCACTTTTCAAACCAGGATGTACGAAAACAGAGGGTCACACACCAGAATATCAGAAAATAGTATGTGATGTCCTATTGGGGCGATATGGTATCTTGTATTTCAAAATCTCGCATTTATAAAATTTCGTATTTACAAAATCAAGCAAAAATGTTCATAATAATTTATACAAGATTTCATAATAATTGTTCGTAATAATACTTTTTTATCTTTGTCCTTTCCTAATTATTTTTGTTATAATTTTTTTTATAAATTTTTTGTAATTTTTGGGATATTTTCACCGTATTGCACTTTTTCGACAAGCGCCTTTGCTAAAATATTTTCTTTAGCTAAATCTTCTATTATTTTGTATACCCCGGTACGACGTTTTCCGACCATTACTTTGAGACGACGGTGCATCCCTTCAACACTGTTTTGCGTTCGTGGGAAGGTCTCTAACCAATATTATTTTCACCGATAGCCCAAATCTCGGGCTTATATCTCGGTCGTTGACGCTCATCACCAAAGTATTTTTTTTTAAACCAACATCCGATTTTTTTGGCGTCTTCGTCATCAAATTGTCTGCACATAGTCTGGTAATAATCGTGACTTCATTTGGTGGAACAAAGACTATACTTTTAATCATCATGATTTAAAGTGAAAATTTCTCCACGTTTCCGTTTTTAGCCAGTAGCCCTTCTTTTTGGATTTTGTGCCATATTATCTCTTCAAAGTTACAAACTATACTTTCCGGATAAATACTTATTTCATATTCCAAGCAAATTTTGCCTAAATTATAAAATAAATGATCGTATCTTTTTTTCATTTCTTGCTCATCAAGCAAAATACCAGTGGAACTATTTCCGCTTCAATGGGGCCCATTCTTTCAAATTTGAAATGTTATGTTATTTTTTTATGTTATTTATATTTTTTAAAATGGAAAAAAAAATTATTATTTTTTTCATATTCCCTTTGGCTTATTTTATTTCATATTTTAAAATAAAATGTTATTTCTAAATGTACATATGTGACGAAACAATTTTGAATAGGTAGATTGATTAAAATATTTCTTAACTTTGGATTTTGTATATTTGAAAATTGGTGTAACCAAATACGGCACAAGAAAACAAGAATAATCATTGAAATCAACACAACGAGTGGGGGACCAGAATACACCGAACGATTAAAACCGATAGAAGAAAGGGCCTTGTGGGCATTGGTAGCGGTGGTTATGAAAGGTGTGTCGGAAATCGAAGCGGGGTTCAATGGAAGTATCAACGATGTGGAAACACCCGAAGCAAATTCAACAACAGTTGAACCAGTCGCTGAATCTTTCCAATGCGGGAAAAACACCATTTCCGGAAGCGTAAAAATGTTTCAGAAGGTTTGCATAAATTTACATACGAGAATGTATTTATCCACATTTATAACACCGATTTAATATTAATTTAGGTAAGGAAATGTAAAAAAGTTATTAAAGTTAGGGGAAGAAAGTCTAGAAAAATAGCTGAAGGCTTACAATATATAGCCGACAGCAACAACAATTTACGCGAAGCGATATAACTACGCTGCCTTAGCTGACTTAGAAAAATAAAAATCCTTAAAAGTGAATTACATAATTAAACTTACAAATGGCTGAATTGTGAACTAAATGTGATAGGATGTTATTTTATTATTTATTTTGTTGTATAAAATTACATAATTTAGTTATTACTACTATTGCTAAAATATTTATTCACATATAACTCTCCCCTAATAAGTACCAAGAATTATTTTCGATTCTGCTATATTTAAAGGGTCAACATTTGACTGAATATTTTCAGCTTCAACATCGTCAGCTCCAACGTCACTATCTGAATCATCATCTTCATCGTCGATGCTTCTATTTATCTGCTTATTATGTAAAGTATAAACGGCATAGATAATGCAGGCCATATTCGGATGGTAATAAAGCGTTCTGTGTCTAAGCAAACAACGAGGACATTAGAGCTCCAAAACATTTTGCGGTTCTAACTCGGATAAATTTTTCATTGAAACGAAAATAATTCGTTGCAATTTCGGTGTTTGGAAAAGGTGTTAGAAGTCAAGGTTGTAGTGGAAAACCAGAGTCACCTAACAAAAACTTAGCTTGGTTTTCCACAGAATTAAAATTGTTTACACAATATGATCTTAATTTGTATGTCATTCAAATAGCCGAATCATGCACTGATCCAGGAAGTCGAGCGTTCGCATATAAAATTGTCATGTTGGCGTCACAACAAACTAAAGCATTGATGCTGTGATACCTCTTACGATTTCAAAATAAGTTGCCTCTATAAAATTCATCATCCTCTGGTGCAACTATTGAAATATGGCAGCCATCTATAGCCCCAAAAATTCCTTGCAAATCGAATTTTTGAATTTCGGCTTGGGCTAAAGTATTTTGCGGAAACTTAATAAATTCATCCATAAGGTAGTCGACGATAAGTTTCGCGACTTCTTTAACCGCCCGAGATACGCTTGGCTGGCTTTCTTTAAAAAGAAATAACTTGGCAGCTTTTAACCGATACCTGATAAGAGCCATGTCCGTAAAAAATGAAGCGTAGATAAAAATTTGAGTTTAAATGGGATGTCTGTCTGGCGAGATTTTATTTCCAATTTTTCAATTATAAATTGCACACAGGATTTTGACAACCTGAATAGATTTTTAAATTTAGCGCGCCAACAATCTGTTCATGTGCAACGAGTTCGTGAGTATGGTTCGAAAGAGGTTTTAAAATTTCGTGCTTCTCTCCTTGAAAACTTGTTACCACACGTCCTTTGCATAAGTGGCTTTTTTGCTTGCTGAAAATCCAATTGTAGGTTTTTAACGTCTTTCTACTTAAATGGTAGGAAATTCCGTCAATAAATAATGATTCTCTTTGTTGGACGTGGTAATGGAAATATTCATAATAACTGTACGAATAATTGCGAGTATGTAAAATTCCACTTGAATAATGTAATTTGGTTAAATTTATGTTTCATTCCTAATATTATCTTCATCCACATACACTCCGTTCTCCAGGAGGGAAGAACGTCGCCTTGTGACGTATCCGTCGTCTAATGATGGATCCCTCAGCTTAGCACTAGTAATTCTGTTTAGTAGCATATACTTGATTCAGTTACACACAGTCACATTTTTAAAAGGATACCTTTAGTATCTAACAATGTTATTAAGGAGTTTTCTTGTGAGTCTAGTGATTTTTTAATCTGTGCACTTATCTATCGATCCTTCAGAGTTGGCATGTTGGGACTGGGTTTGGCTACTAAGTCTATTTCTAGCTCTATTGTAAATGTTTAATAACCTTTCTAAAGATTTAGAAGAAAGGACTCTAGAGTTATGGGATTGGACATTTGGGTAGGCAAAGGAGAATAATCACTGAGTTGTTCTGCGTTCTCGTTGGAATGATCCAGTTCGCGCCAGTTGATATAAAAGACTTGACCAGTTTATTATCCACAGATTCCGTGATTTCTAAACGATTTCTAAACGGTGATCTCCGTCGTATCCTCAAAGTTTCTTGAGAAGTGAATTTGTATAAACGAGCTTTGAAAGATCCCATACTTGAAGAAATCCATAAACCATCCAGTTTAATCAAATGTCTGGGAGTGGTCGTATCGCGATCTCTTTCAAATTATTTCTCAAATCTATAATATACATTTTTAGATTTTCGTTATAGGAGTTCCATTATCGAGCCGCAGTAACAAATGTTGGGTCTTGTCCAATAATCCAAACTTAGAGGTTAGTATTTAAAAAGAAATTAAAAAATGTCTCATCCTAACTGAATTCGCAGCAAATCCCATAAGAGTACAGTTTTCCTCCTGTCTTCTTCTAAAACTAGCACCAAAATGTTGTTTTTGACGGAGCCTCCTGTTCTCGGTTCATATACGATAACACTAGCCGGAGCTTGAGAAGTAGAAAACATCTAGCCAACCGTAGTTTTGAGCCTCCGTTATCTAAGAGTCAATTTTCCTCGCCTTGGCTTTGTGTATGGTTCTATACCATTCCGCTCTTAGGCCTCAGGTTGGCCTTAATTGAATACCATTGGGCGAATTGGTGTCGTTCCCAACTTTAACATCAGTTCAAGTGAAAGATATTGACGCAGATTAAGATTGAGATCGTCATATCACCGTCGTTACGGTTTTTGCACACTTAACTGTAGCAAACTGTGCAGTTTCTGCCCGATACTTTAAGGAGAAGTATATATTTCCCAAAAATTTCAAATCTTCAGAAAAGAACTAAATGTCGCCTGTCGCCTCTATTGCAAACATTAAGATTAGTATGCCTCGCCATCTTTTCAAACACGATCATAAAAATCACTTAAAATATCTTATCTATTCGGAGGCTTAAACATCTTGTGTCAATAAGTTTCCACGACATACAAAAAACTCGGTTTGCTTCCTTACCGCAACAAATGGATCCCCTATTTCCATATACAATACAGAACTTTTGAAAGTTAAGCTCGGTCTAAGGCGTTTTGTTAAATATCCTTTCATCGTCGCGACAGTAGACAGGCATATTATAGACACTAACTTTTTTACGAGGTCTTTTGAAAATCAGTAACATCACGAATTACAAACTCCCAGTGCAGCATAGCGTAGTTTACTACACCGTCTCGTAAGGTAGATACTCTTGTGGTAGACCGAGACTACTCGATTCAACGAAATTTAAAGCCACAAAATCTGAATTCCAGTTTACAACCGGCATGGGACCGACCCCGCCTCAAAACCGCTCAGTCTAAGCACTATTACATATAGTGCAACTGAAAGACAAGAACTGGCGTCCATGTTCAGGTTATCGACAACTAAACACTTTCACAATCCCAGAAATATATCCTATTCCACGCATAAAAAACTTCTCGTTGAAACTCGCAGGCGCTATTAACTACTTGGATCTAGTTTAAGCCTACCACCAAATTCCCATAACTTTCGAGGCTATTCATAAAATTGCGACAACTATTTCTTTTGGAATTTTGAATTAACTCAAATCCAACTCAGCCCCGACATTCTAGCAATTCCTTAACGTGCTACAAAGTTTGAACTTAATCTGCTCTTATATCGACGATATCCTCATTGCGAGTCGCTTCGAGATGGAACACTTCTTGATGCAACTTCGAAAGATGACATCCTTCCAAAGCCTATATCAATCCACCAGATGCAGCAGTTTCTTGGTATGGCAAACTATTACCACCTTTTTATAATGCCGTTGAACCGAGCATACCTTAGCAAAATCACACGAAATCACACTTGAGATTCCACTAAATCTTTCAAAAGAGTCACGCTTTATAATGCTGTTGATACTCTTTTGGTGAACCCGTCAAACCATACGCAGTGTGACATAAATACGGACACTACCAATGTACCAGTTGGGCTATCTTGCAACACCGCAGAAAAGGATGTTGGTAACCATTAGCGTCACTTTCAAAGAAGCTCTCTCCAGCGGAAATAAAATACTCTACGTAGGATAGGAAACATCTTGCCGTAGCAAATAAATATTTTTAAATTTACCAATAATAAACCTCTCTGGGTTCGAGTCCCCGGCAATTACGATATGTTAATTATATTGCCAATTCACAAATTTTCAGATTACAAATTAACACTCTGGTTTGTTGGTTATTTCATTCTGATAAAAGACTTCACTCGAATTCTACGTGCAACGGCGATTAACAATCATCGATTGTCTACATGGCCAGGATGTGATAACTTGGCATTCGTATCCCGCGAAAACTTATTGCTTCGAAATACTTCTCGCTAGGAACGAATACTGAAACAGGCAATTAAACTAAATCTTTGATATTAGTACACTCAAGCTATAAAGTAGCATATTTGAAAACTTTTACATAAAACTGGTTGGTCTCCTTCCCCAATCGAATGTAGGCCAGGAGCTTAACCAATTCGATAATTGATCGCAAAACTCGTAAGGCATACTAAGTATGGGGTCTCCCAATCTCTTTATCATGATTGACAAAGTAACACAATTAGAGTCTACGCTGTTCACCGAGGCCAAAAAGCTCCTAGGTTCCCATTAGAACACTGAAAATAACCAGAAAGTGAGCGGTATTGTGGAAAGGTTTCACAAATATAAAAAAATATATATATATATTTATATAGTATATATATTTATATATATATATATATATATATATATATATATATATATATATATATATATATATATATATATATATATATATATATATATATATATATATATATATATATATATATATATATTCCGATATTCGATATATATTCGATCCGAAATGACCGAGTTCTCTTAGCATTTAATTTCCAAAATTTTCTATAAAGAGTTGGTCTACTTAAGAAGTCAACCTATTTGACAATTAAAACTCTTTTTTTAAGATTTAATTCCGCTCAAAAATGTTTTCTTTTTTTGCAAATAGAATTAAAAATTTCCGGTGATTACAGAATAACAGCGGAAGTTCGTTTTTGAATTTGTGCTTCCGCTTATAGCTTGTAGTGTAACCTGCGGTAACCTCTAACTCTCCGCTGAGGTTCCGCTCAAGTTCTAAATAAAGGGCAATCGAAACGAAGCTATGTTTATTATTTTTCAACCAAATGGGATTGCAGTAGGCTTCTACGATGAAAATATGATTCCCAGAAAAGTCCCAGTGTGGCTCTAGATAGTAGGTAATTTTAATAAAATTTCAACATTCCTCTACGGATTGGAATGGTACTAGGTTTCAATGATCTCGGCCAATAATCTCTGGTATACCCAATTTAGGGGAAAAGCTCAAGAGTGAAGTTTCTTCCCAAACAATCAATTCATATGGACTGTACCATAGGGACCACAATTTACTGAAAGTCAGTTCTGATAAAAATCGTCATTCGCTATTAAATTTTGGAAACTGATCTGATCCGGTATTGTTGCAAAATTAATTTAGAATCTTTAGAATCTGGCGAAGTAA
This sequence comes from Nephrotoma guestfalica, assembly GCA_963691935.1. Lineage (NCBI taxonomy): Eukaryota > Metazoa > Arthropoda > Insecta > Diptera > Tipulidae > Nephrotoma > Nephrotoma guestfalica. Next base: position 66,467,829 of record OY829915.1, on the reverse strand, counting down.
TTTCCTCAGCTGTTGTCAAGCTCTTCAGCTGTGACTTACGGTGAACCGATTTCGATCAAACTTTCGACCAACACTCAACAAAGGCCAAGTTTTTGTTGAAAAACGGTTTTGTATCAAAAATCGTGATTTCTGTAAATTTTGGAAAACTGAACTAAAACGGTATAGTTACAATTGCAAAAAATAGCTCCTATGGAAGCTCATTACCGCCAGACCGATTTTGTCTGAAATTCACTGGGATCACCCAAGTTTTGAAAAGGCTTAAGTTTGAAATTTCATTCCGATCACTCAATACCTATTTTTACTGAAAATCTGTCATCATTTCCGTTTAAATTTTGGGAAACAGATCTGCTCCAGTATTGTTGCAAAATTAATTTAGAATCTGGTAGTTCATAACCGTTTTTCTCATATGACTGTATTTAGACAAAACTTGTCAAATGTTGGCTTCCGTGTCTGGTTTGTCAGAGTAGACAAGTGACTTTACATACTTTCAAATAAATAGACCAGCGGTGTTAAATCACATGGGTGATCAGTTGACAGGACTATTCTCGATTTTAATCAAATATTCATCAAATGATTTTTTCAGTCAATTAATTGTATCGCGTACAGTTCATGTCTCTGATGTCAATATCACCCAACTGAGGTACAAACAAATTAGTAATCATGTCTCTATACCGGTTTTCGTTTACTGTAACGTTTCAATGATTCATTGAGTCCATAAATTACACCAAACGACAATTTTGCTTGTTGACATAGCCATTTAACCAAAAATGAACTTCAACACTAACGAAAATTTTTTATGGAAAGTTTGCATTAATATCAATATTGTCTTCGGCTCATTCACCGAATTGGCGGCACGAACTATGGTCGAAAGGTTTTAATTCTTGCATTAGTTGAATCTTGTAAGCATGTAGACCAAGATCGCAAAATCCTCCATAAAGATGTTGGTTCAAGCCTCACTTGGATTCGCCACATTACCACACGGCACAGCTGGCACCCCCTGTTCTTTGTGTACCATATGGGGTCTTACGGAACGCTTATCATCATTTAGAGTAAACGTGGTGGGAAAGCGGTCTATGGTTAATTGAATTAACTGCTCTGATAGACGATTATGCCGATAAAATGGACGTAGTAAAAGTAAATTTGAACAATTTGCAAAGGTTGCTCTGGCGGGAGTCATTCATTATGAAACGACAATTCAAAAAGCTTGTCCCTGAAAAAAGTGTTGCCAACTTAAAGTTGTATACCACGAAAAGAAACATCCTTTCCTTTCCAAAACTGTCACTTCCTGTGAAACAATTTCAACCAAAATTTAATGGAATCTCCTAATCTGTGGAAAAAGCATAAATATGAAGTTTTAACCAAATCATTTTACTTGTCTCTTACGGTAGGTTAAACTGTTCGATCTAGAAATTAAGTATGTATAGTGTATTCGAGATATATGTATGCATGTGCCGCAAAGCAAGATAGTGTTGACCACAACATTTTCACCCTTCTATTTTCTTGTATAGCATTTTTGAAATTTTTTTAGATCGTCAGTGTGTGATATCGAGCAGACTAATTGTTGCACAGCCCAGATGGATCGACTGATCGTAGTGAAACTTTATTCTTAAGCTTTTCCACTAATTGGGAGGTCCTAGTGGGTTTGGCCGAAATAAATCCACCGGAAGTGGCAGTAACGAATTTTGAAAAGTATAAAGCATATTTACGAGAAAACTATTAAAACGACCAAATTGTAGATTAAGTTTCAAACAAAATTTGTTCAGACTGTTTTTTAAATTTTACGGGAAGTGACGACGAGCTTTGATCAAAAAATATTTTGCTGCATCAAAATTCGGCATCTCTACAAACCTGCCGGATTGACTATATTCGGATTTAAGCATCATACTAAAGTAATGGCAAATGTGGTGGGCATCATTTCAACAAGAGTTGGCCTTGTTGGATATTAAAATTTATGCACAAATAAAGGTTTTAGTTCTCTTACGTAGTAAAATATGAATCATGAAAAATTTCGTATGTGGTTCCGTGCAAACTAAATGTTTGTTGGTTCTCCACAACCCAGGCAGATTGACTGATCCGATAAAACTTCATACTAAGGTTTTCTCATATATTCCGGGTCACCGGAAGTGGCAGCCTCGCTTTTCGTTTTTTGAAAATATTGTGAAAAGTATACCATTAACGCGAAAAAGAATTATGACCTAAAAAAATTCTAAACTAAATTTGAAATACTAACAGTCCAGACCGTTTTTCCAAAATTTAGGCGGAAGTGACATTTTTTGCCAAAAAACTGTTTTTACATTCTCTTGCCTAATAAAATAATATATAGTAATCACAAAATTGTTAACCTTGAGAATTTAGTACATTTACCATTCATTATATCGCCGGTGTGTGTTGTGCCGTGCAAACTAATTGTGGGAACGGACCAATTTGAATTGACTGATCGGAGTGAAACTTCAGACTTTAGGTTTTTCCATTAATTGGTAGATTTCCGTAACTTTAGGCAGAAATTGGTCTACCAGAAGTGACAGCTTCCGTAGAAGCTTTTCCGTTGTTTGCAAATATTTTGAAAAGTTTAAGATTCTACAATAAATTTACAACAATGCCTATCCATATCAGTTTTCCAAAGTTTAAGCGTAAATGACGTTTTTTGGCATAAAACGGGTTTTCAACAAAAATTCGTCTCTTGACTGCCCAGACGAATTGATTGATTAGGATGAAACCTCTTACTTAAGCGTTTTCCACAAATTGTTGTAATAGTTAGATCCAAGTGAATTATGGTTGAAATCAATTGACTGGAAGTCACAGTTTCTATACGAGCATTTTCGATGTTTGCAAATCTTATGATCATTTACGAGGAAACTACTGTGAACAAAAATTAAATTTCCAACAATATCGGTTCAAATCAGTTTTACAAAATTTAAACGGAAATGAATGGAAGATGTCCACTGGGATCTTACAACTTCTAGATAAAGCTTAAATATGCAGTTTCATCCCAATCAATCAATCCGTCTGGGCTGGAGAGGGCTGAATTTTTGTTTAGAACCAGTTTTTTTGGTCAGAAAACGTAATTTCCGTTATAATTTATGAAAACTAATGTGAAAAGATATTGTTGCAAATTTAATTTAGAATCTTTTAGGTTATAAAAGTTTTTCTTGTAAATGATATACTTTTCTGATTTCAGCCAAAACCACAGAAATCTTGTAATTTGCAAAACAGCTTAAGTATGAAGTTTCATCCTGATCGGTCAATCCGTATTGGCTGTAAAAAAGCTACCCCATTTAGTGGGCACGGTCAGGGAACTTTTTAAAAACCAATTTTTTAATTTCACGATATTGCGAACGAATCTGCAAAAATCTCGAGGTCCAAATTTTTCATGATTATTATACTTTCTACGTAAAATAACATAAAATTTGATTAAAAACTATTCCAAGTCTCCACTGTACCTACAGAAGGCCCAGATCTTTCACCAATGATTAACATGGATTGAATTCGATTTTATGATAAAAATGAAATTTCACTATGAGCCTATGATGTACGAGTAGTATTGGCAAAAATCAGTTTAAATGAAACATTGTAGGGTTTGTAAAATGAAATATCGTAACATTTGTAGAACTAAGCGATTTCCTTAACCTATTAAGACAATTCTCTGTTTTATAGTTGAGATTTCTGGTGTTGATCAAATGTTCTAAGAAATTTAAAAAGAGGTCCCTATTAGTCTGAAAACCTCCCAACTCAGGTTACATGACATACAAGAATAGCATGCATATACCGATATAATTCAACTTTACAGTTAATTAATTCGCAAAATTTGGATGATCGCATGGGAAAACAAAGAAGATTGGACAAAAAATGTGATAAAATATAAACAATACGCCCCTGAATGCCAAAGTCAAATTAATCCTCGTGTCTTCATGGGACCAAACCCCATAATGTGATGTAGTGCCAATAAAGACAGTTATAGTCAAAATATGCGAAAAAGTAAACCTGACATTAAGTTACAAAAGGCGGGAATCTAGATAAGCTGACACATTTTTCAATTACATTTACCTCCATGTTCTTTTAATACAGGGTGTCCGCCGGGAAGGTATACTACTATGTTTTGCCGCTATTTAGGCGAATATTAGTATTGACAGTTCATACTTGACAGTTGTGAAGTAGACACGTGGCAAATGTATTATGGAAAAATATTCGATAAACCATCGTGTTTTAATCGTTAAAACATTTTATCAAAATCAATCACCAATTACTGTGACGATGAGAAAGTTACGACGAGAAAGTGACGAGGCACATTTTCATTTAAATGGATATGTGAATAAACAGAATAGTCGGTTCTGGGCAATGAAAAACCCTCACATTATCAGTCACCTTTACATCCATTAAAAGTGACAGTCTGGTGTGAAATTTGGTCAGGAGGAATCATTCGACCTTACTTCTTTGAAAATGAAAACGGCGTAACGGTAACTGTGAATAGGGAGCGATATCGTGATATGATTGAAAACTTTTTAACGCCACAATTGCATACTTTGGGCTTGATTAACATGTGGTATCAACAAGACAGGGGCACATCCCATACAGCCAGGATTACAATGGAATTACTGCGAGAACTCTTTCCACAACAAGTTATTTCAAAAAATGGTGTTGTTGATTGGCCTCCACGGTCGCCTGATTTGACTGCTCCGGACTTCTTTTTTGTGGGGATATCTAAAAAGCAAGGCTTATGCAAACAAACCAGAAACGCTTGAGCAACTCAAACAAAATATTCGTGATGAAATTAATGAAATACCGCGTGAAATGTGTGAGAATGTAATGAAAAATGTGCTCAAAAGGGCTCGCATTTGTGAGGCTAACAGAGGCGGACATTTATCTGATATTGTATTCCATACAAAATTGCCGACATTAAATAAAACATTTATCAATATAAGATCCATTCTCTTTCATTTAATCAAAAACCATAAACAAACAAAGTAGTATACATTCCCGGCGGACACCCTGTATAAGCAACTTGAAAATCATTTCTTGAAGCTATTCTTTCATAATATTAATAATAGGAGGTTTTTCGATTATCACTTTCACCCAAGAATCGTATTAAGTTGAGACACGGTTCGGTGACTGAACTGATCAGGCATCCTGATCTTTCGAGGTTCTGATTATACAGGTTAAGGATATGTTATATGTTCTAATAATAGAAGAACTACAAGAGCAAACTGCCGTTATACAACGTACCTTAAATTGATTTTTTCTTCTATAATTACCAATTACCAGTTTTCTAATCCCCGTTAATATTTTGACGATTCATGGTCTGTGAAAAAAATAATCAGTTCGTTAGTAAGGATAAGCAGCTTTTTTCAGGGTTAGATTTTATGTTTTACCTTTCTCTAGTTATCACTTTTCAGTTTCGGCAACTCTATAGGTCTAGTCACACTGAGTGCGTACCACGAACGAACTTCTCATCTGCAGAACCATTGAACAATAATAAAATCACAATGAAAATGTTCCAAAATACGAGAAAACCGCAAAATACTCGCAGTCAAATTAGTTGTCTGGAAGTTTCAACTCAGGAAACTAAAGTCATTAGATGTCCGACTCGCACCCCATGCTCAGCGTGACTGGACCCAAACCTGCTCGAGCCTGTGGGACTGTCTACTCTACACAGTCTCTTGCTATCCATGCGTCATCGTAGCATCGTTAAAAGTGTTGTTTAAAGTGTATATAAAATTATTAATTTATAACCAAAATGCTTGCAAATATGTAAGTAAAACACACACATATACATATATACATACACACACACACACACGCCATCCGCGGACAACGTAACGGCAATCCATTAACTTGCCAGTTGTGACCAGGAATAGGACATCCAAACTTCATCACAGGTATCTTTCGTCCTCAGTCGCAAATTACTGAAATAATCAATCAATTGCATCCAGGGGTCATCTTATTCCACGCTGCACTACACGACTGCAGTCCTTTGAAAATTATCAAACTTAAAACTCTGCACAGCCACACATTCAGCCACCCTAGCAATCATCAAATCAATCGGATTAACAATACAACACGCATGTCCCCCACACCAGAACCAAAGACACCCGAGTTCAACCAGAAAGAATAAAACAACATTCCAGTACAAAAGGCCCCAGAAATGAATTCACCGAACTAACAGAACTGTAAACAAAGAGACCTTCCGATCAAAAATATCTCAACCACGATCCTCCCAAAACTTCTGATGACACATATAACGATAACATATAATCACAATCAATAAAAATAGTAATTAAATTCTTTCGGTTTTGTTATATGTAAAAAAAAGTGTACGGTGGGCCCGGCGTCACCTGGGAGCTTCTGTGTAAGAACTTGGTCGTACATTCAGAATCAATCAATCAATCAATTTTGAAGCAACTTTTAATATGCATGTGAAGTAGATCTAACTAAGAAAGCTATCTTTAGGACTAGTTTAGCTCAAATTTCACACGCTTGTATATGTGTTTGAAGTTGGAAATAAACTTAATCCTAAACCAACAAAAATAAAATAAGTGTAGAGGTGTTGACATTTAGGCGAATTTAGGCGAATTAACCATTGACAGTTTAGATAATAATTATGGATTTTATTTAGGATTTTCTTAAGGGGTTGAATACCTCGGGACCTAGTGCGTTTGCAGGGAGTGTTGTTGTGTTTTTCTGATGGGTCTAGATTGGGACTAGTAGCCGTTCGAGAGGCTAGTATTTTTTGCGCGATCAAATTAATTTTTTGCTAGTCTTTACCAACCTGAGAAGTTAATAAGGTATCTTTGCCAGGAATGTTATTATGTTTTTCTGATGGATCTGGGTGTGGACTATCTATATTCCAAGCCGTTGGAAAAGCTAATAATTGAATTGTACAAAAATTGTTGGCTTTTCGAATGGCTTGGAGAAATCCTAGTCTGCACCTATCGGAAAACATAGTAGTATTCTTGATAAACGTGTTGGGTCTCAGGGTGTTCGGTTTTTTGGGATATTCCTAAATTCTTGTACGGCATCCTAATAAATGTTGGACTTCTAATTATTTCTTATAAATTGAAATTGGAATTAGTTCAGAAATTCAATATTTCGCCTAAATGACATTCTATTTATTTTTTAACCAATACATACAAATTTTCGTTTGTTTTAGGTTAAGGATTGTTATCGGATTAAGTTAGGTCTAACTTCAAACGCATCTTTTAATTCCACTATTTTTGTTCCAAATGGTTTTGTAAACCATTTGGCGAAATGAGAAAATTCCCCTTTAGAGCTGCCACATCTGGTACACAGATGTCTACCACATCACTAGAAACGTTGAATGTATGGAAAAATCTTATTTGTGAAGTTTCATCCTGATCGATTAATCCGTCTGGGCTGTAGAAAGACCGAACTGTAGTGTAAAACAGTTTTTGGTAAAATCGACATTTCCGCTTAACTGTTGAAAAAAATTTGTAGAACAATGTTGGTTCAATTTTAATATACAATCTTTTTAAAATGATGTAGCGATGCCCGTGGATCGTTCAAAAATCTTTTCAAAATAAAAATTAAATTCTCTTTATTCAAATACTGGGACATATTTGAGGAAAAGAACAAATACTTGAACCACTCTGACCATGAAATCCCCCGCCCATAGAAAATAAAAATTTCCTATCATTCCTATTGTTATGTATTAACAGGCTGTAGGAATAGGCCACATACACACGCCAATACACCACAAACAAATACGTACTTGTCCAGTACTTGGTCCTACAGTCCAATCGATCGATTCAGAAGAGATTCTGTAAATAAGCGAATCCAACAAGAATTAAAAATAGCCTTTCGAATTCCAGTTTGAATCGTTACAACAAGAACGATCCACATGACTTACACAAAACGAGTCAGAAGTGAATAAAACAGCGGAGTACTTTTTAAATTTAATTCGTAATTTAACTGTACGATAACACATTTTGATGGGATTACATTTTTTCAACTTAATAAAATTAAATTATTTCAGTCTCGTAATTAAAAATAATGCGAGAACGGTTCAAAATAAATTAAATATTTAATTTTAAGATTTTGTTTTTGTATTTTAACTAAGACGGAAAATATTTCGTATGAAATGTAAGAAAATGATGATAATAATTATGAAGATTCCGAATATCCTAGGTACTGCTATAGTAAATAGAATATGTACATAGGTACAACTTTCAAGCATATTTAAGTTGTTTATTAAGGAACGCCAGGGAAACATTATTACAATCAGAGCGGGGGGTGCAGATTTTTATCATTACTTTTGACTTTCTATTTTTTTTGTTTGTGCTCGCTTAGTGTTTGTTCTTTTCAATCGCGTTAAGCAGCAACATTTTTACGTACGTAAAACAAAAGTCTGAAGAAGAAAAACTGTTGACATAGGGAAGTTAAAGTGAAGCGAAATTTCAATTTTTTCTTTTCTAAATGAATCCAAAGAATTTTCTACATCTCCATCGTTTTTCTTAGAGTTTTGTTTTTGTTAATTTTATTTCATTACAGAACTAAAGTTTTGTTGAAGAACAAAATAAAGTAAAACGTAAACGTTGACAATTTAATGAATTTCTCTTATTTTTCAACAAAAAAATAAAATTATTTATCGATAGACTTTATGTCTTGTTATAATTTTTTCTCCTCCCTCTCTTTTCATGATTTTCTTGAGAAAAATTTTTGTTTTTGTGTTATAAAAATTGTTATTGTTGCTGGTGTTTAAGTTTCACGAGAACAAAAAATTTATTGTACAAATAACAAATAATACAATAGTAAGTTGTGTCATTAAAATCATAAACACAATAAAGACAAAAATATTTAAACTGTCATCTAAAAAAAAAATAGAAATAAAGGAAGAGCAATTTATATCGCTAAAGGAGACGTGTGCAGCTCCCTTAATTGCGTGACATCAAATATACAGACAAATTTATTACAACCCTATTGTTTTGAAAACAACTTTTCTTTTCAAAGTGTAGCTATCACTAAATCGGATTATAGCTAGTGAAAATCATTCAATTAAACCAGTGAAATCAAAGTTATGCAATAAATTATTAATAGTGGGTGATTTTGCCTACCAAAAATAATTTAAATTTTACGAAATGTTGGTTTTACAGATCTACCATTTTCAAAATAAATGTTCATTATTTTAACACGGTTCTAAAGCAAACCTGAATTCATTTTACTAAATATGTAGTAAACTTTATAAATATTATTAATTCGTAAAAAATAACGGAATTTGTAACATACTCTGTCTAAAAAAATTGATGGGTGATTATGCTATGAGCAACACCAGACTTTCTTTTCCGATTATTCCTTAAATTTCAGAAAAACAAAAAGTTCAACCCTTGCTGAAAATTGAATTTTCACTGCAAAAATTGAAAAGCTCCTACGAAAGCTACAACTTACGGTACACAGATGTCAACCACATTTCGCATATAAAAAAAGCTTTAGTACGAAGTTTAGTTTCTGCGAATAGTCACCCCGCCTGGACTGTAGAAATGCCCAATTTTGTTGAAATGAAGTTTTTTTTATCAAAACTCGACTTTCCGGTAAAAATTTTAACTTAAAATATGATCAGAACTAATTTTGCTTGTAAATTAATTTACAATCTTTTGTTTTGTCCGTTTTCTCATAAATGCATTTATTTTTCAAAATATTTGCAAAACGGAAAAGCTCCTGCATAAGCTACTCTGATTTATGGTAAAAGCTTAAGTAATAAGGTAAATCTTGATCAGTGGATCCATCTGAACTGTAGAGGCGACACCGACATTTAAACACAATCTTGAGATCAACAGTTTTCAATAATTGAAATAACGAATGGCCCATCTGGCCAGTGTGGCCACACTTACGTCAATCGTGTTATGTCAGAAAATTAGTATAATGTTTGACCTTTACGAAATGGGTCGCTTATAAATTAAATATTTATGTATAACTAAATATTGGGGAAATATTGAAAACTTACATTCAAACTGGTGAGTCTTCTACCCAAACTTTAAGAAATTTATTTGGAAAATGCAGTAGAAGTGAAATACCTATGTACAAGGTAATTTGTGGATCAATTTGCGAAGGGAGTTCGTGAAATTGGATTGTTATTGGATAAACCAACACGTGCACGTGCATTTACAGTGGGTACAGCCTAGAACATTGCACCTGTTGCTCTGAATGTATCTGAGCATCCATCAATATCAACTCGCCATCATACTCAAGCATTGAACATTTCACGCAGTTCTTTGATAAGAATTTTGCATAAGAACATTAGTATTAAAGCGTACAAAGTACAATGCAGGGGCTGAAGCAAAATGAGCATCCGCATTTTCACCTCGGAGGGTTCGTCAACAAGTAAAATTGTTGCATTTGGGGCTCAGGAAATCCACACCTAACCATGGAGAAGCCCATTCATCCACAACGAGTAACTGCTTTTTTAAAATGAACAAGAAACCACCCTTACAGTCAATGGCGAGCACTGCCGAGCCATGATAAAAGAGTTTTTGTTACCCATAATTCAAGAGGAAGATACACATGACATTTGATTCCTACAAGATGGTGCACACTACCTTCGAGGATTTAATAATCAGCCGTACTCTGGACTTTTTTGTGGGGAGTCCTTAAGGATAAGTGTTACGCTAACCATCCAGAGACTATCCAAGAATTGCAAAATCAAATCGAAGTTGCTATTGATGAGATAGGAGTTCGAGATTATATCGAGAATGTTCTGAAAAATTGGGTGGACAGAATGGAGTACTGTAAAGCCAGCCGTGGTAGTCATTTAAATGAAATTTCTAATAAAACAAACAATATTGAAATATATTCATTCGTCTTTAAATTAGAGCCAAATTAAATTGCAAACGTTAGATGGGCCACCATTTATTTGCAAAAAACAAAAAGCTCCTACGGAAGCTGCCACTTCCGGTTGACTGATTTCGGCCAATTAACTGATATGTTTCAATTTCTGGAAGACGCTCAAGCATTCAAATCAAGAATCAAAAATCGCCATTTCGCTAAAGTTTTGGAAAACTATTCTGGGCCGGTATTATTGCAAAATTAATTTAGCATATTTTGTTTCATAATCATTTTTCTAGTAAATAATATACTATTCAAAATATTTGCAAAAAACAAATAAGCTCCTATGGAAGCTGCATCATTTGGTAGACCGATTGCTACGTATGAGGTTGCATCCTGAAGAAAAAGGTTTGCGCTGAAAAGAGGACACCGAGATTAAGTATACATGCATACACAGAGATTTTTTTTAGAAATTATTGTTTTTGAATTTGGTGATATAGCGAATGGTAGATCTGCAAAAATCTCGAAGTCACAATATTTCCATGATTGACATGAAAAACGTAAAAGAGTTTTTGTCAAAATTCAACCTTTCTGCATAAATTTTGGAGAATTGATCTGAACCGATATCGTTGCAAATTTAATTTAGAATCTTTAAGATCTGTCATAATATCGATACAACCTTAAAATTTAATAAAAATAACAACAATTTCGATAGCACCTTAAAATTTAATAAAAATTTACAAATGTAAAATTCTACAAATCTTAAAATTTTAATCAATATATCTTAAAAATCATAAATCTAAAAATTTAAAAATATAAAAATCCTAAAATCTGAAAATTTAAAAATTTAAGAAACCTAAAAATCTAAAAAATTTAAATTCTAAAAATCTAATAATCTAAAGTCTAAAATATTAAATGATTAAATTTTTAGAAATTTATAAATATACAATTCTAAAAATATAACTTTCTAAAAATCACAAAATCAAAAAATAAAAATATTAAAATTTAAAAATCTTAACATCTAAATATCTAAGAATTTTTAAAATCAAAAAACCTATAATTATAAAAATCAAAGAATCTAAAAATCTCAAAATTTCAAAACTTAGAAATCAAAAAATCTAAGAATCTAAAATCTAACTATTTGAATTATAAATAGTTAAATCTAAAAACCTGAAAATATAAAAATTTTAAAATCTAAATATCAAAAAACTAAAAGTCTAAATTTCTAAGAATCTAAATATTTCAAAATCATAAAATTTAAAAACTAAGAATCTGAAAATTCAAACATCTAAAAATTTAAATATTTAAACTCTATTGCAATTAACGGGTGATTTTTTAAGAGCTTGAGAACTTTTTTTTAAAAAAAAACGCATAAAATTTGCAAAATCTCATCGGTTCTTTATTTGAAACGTTAGATTGGTCCATGACATTTACTTTTTGAAGATAATTTCATTTAAATGTTGACCGCGGCTGCGTCTTAGGTGGTCCATTCGGAAAGTCCAATTTTGGGCAACTTTTTCGAGCATTTCGGCCGGAATAGCCCGAATTTCTTCGGAAATGTTGTCTTCCAAAACTGGAATAGTTGCTGGCTTATTTCTGTAGACTTTAGACTTGACGTAGCCCCACAAAAAATAGTCTAAAGGCGTCAAATCGCATGATCTTGGTGCCCAACTTACCGGGCCATTTCTTGAGATGAATTGTTCTCCGAAGTTTTCCCTCAAAATGGCCATAGAATCGCGAGCTGTGTGGCATGTAGCGCCATCTTGTTGAAACCACATGTCAACTAAGTTCAGTTCTTCCATTTTTGGCAACAAAAAGTTTGTTAGCATCGAACGATAGCGATCGCCATTCACCGTAACGTTGCGTCCAACAGCATCTTTGAAAAAATACGGTCCAATGATTCCACCAGCGTACAAACCACACCAAACAGTGCATTTTTCGGGATGCATGGGCAGTTCTTGAACGGCTTCTGGTTGCTCTTCACTCCAAATGCGGCAATTTTGCTTATTTACGTAGCCATTCAACCAGAAATGAGCCTCATCGCTGAACAAAATTTGTCGATAAAAAAGCGGATTTTCTGCCAACTTTTCTAGGGCCCATTCACTGAAAATTCGACGTTGTGGCAGATCGTTCGTCTATTCATTATGAAATGTCAAAGCATACTGAGCATCTTTCTCTTTGACACCTTGTCTGAAATCCCGCGTGATCTGTCAAATACTAATGCATGAAAATCCTAACCACAAAAAATCACCCTTTATAAAATCTGCAAATATAAAATTCTAAGAATCTAAACATCTAAAAATCTAAAAATTTAAAAATTTTAAAAACTAAAAATTTAAAAATCTAAAAATCTTAAAATCTAAAAATCTAAAAGCCTACAAATATAAAATAATCTAAAATTATAAAAATTTTAATTTTAAAAATTTCAAAATTTTAAAAATCCAAAAAATCGTAAAAAATCTAAAAATTAAAAACTGCAAATCTAAACATTTAAAAATCTAGAAGCCTACAAATATAAAATAATCTAAAATTATAAAAATTTTAATTTTTAAAATTTCAAAATTTTAAAAATCTAAAAAATCGTAAAAAATCTAAAAATTAAAAACTGCAAATCTAAAAATTTAAAAATCTACAAATCTACATACATCGCCAGATGCAATGAAAATCATTATCTCGAACAGAGATAGACAAATATATAAACGCGAGCAATTTTGGACGCAGAGAAAGTTGTAATTTAACCACTGAACAGTGCAAGTAAAAAGTGAATTGTAAACAGTACCAAAAATAGTGAACAGTAAAAGTGGAAGTGAAAGTGGAAGTAAAGTGAATTAGTGAGCAGTGAACGAGTGAAATTTGTGAATTGCTGCAGAAATTAAATGTGTTGGAAAATGAAGTTTGTATTTTAAATCACTGAGTGTTTTATTTGCAAATTCGTGTACGAATTCATATCGAGCGCCCGAAATTCGTAACCATATGCTTCTCACCATTATGTCTATTCGCACGATAAACATTCGGTGATTTTTTATGTTCTTTTGTTCGGGAATACACGAACGATTTATGATAATTTCAATCGAATTTTCATCAGTCCATAAAATATTTCGCCAGTAATCCAAGGGTTTGCTTACATGCTACAAAGCAAAGTTCATCGGTTTTTCTTGTTGATATGAGTAATATTAATCACAGTTCTGTTATGTATCGTTGCATACCAACTTCCATAAGTTTTATGGAGATAGTTCATCGACTAAATTGCCTTGCTATACTACCTTTTGATAGTTTTGAAACAGTGGAAATAGACTGTCTTGAACATTTCATAAACTCGCTAACCAAACGGCGACTCTTTGATTATGATGTAATAAATAATACTTTTCTGCAATTTTAACTGTTTAGTTCTCGCACTTATATTCCTCATTCAAATTAGAGATTATTTGTTGACGTAGTTCTGCCGAAAGTTCATGGTATTTAGGAATTTCGATAAGTTATTTATTGGCTGGTTCACGAAAGGTCAATTAAACAGGACTAAAACATTATCGCAAGTAACATGAAGAACAAACTTCTACAAGTAAATCATGTCGCGACGTGAACAAATGAAATTCCATTTAATTAAGGTGGGCATACACGTACAAGTAAAGGGTGTCGCAATAAGAAGTTCTTTACAATCCTCCTGGTTATTTATGGAAATTGATTTCATTCCAATGGAAGCCGCGCCTGGCCTTGGCGTACTCCATTCGGTCGGTCCATATTTGTGGATTGTATAACACTTGCCCTTCAGGGCACCCCACAAATAAAAATCCAAAGGTGTCAAATCACAGCTCCTTGCCGGCCAATTCACGTCATCATTTCGACTGATAATGCGGTCATCGATGATCTATTTTGACGCAGTTTCGCTATTGTAACGCCCGATGAGTGGCATGGCGCACCATCTTGCTGGAACCAAAGGGCGTCCAAACCAATATCTTCAAGGTATGGCCACAAAAAAGATGTTTATATGTAGCGGTAGTTGACGGTGGCCTCGTCTTCGAAGAAATACGGCCTAATAATGCCGCCACGCCACAAGCCGCACCAAACAGTAACACACAATAGATGCATTGGCTTCTCGACATATCCTTGTGGATTTTCCGTACCCCAAATGCGACAATTTTGTTTGCTTACGAACCCACCGAGATGGAAATGCGCCACGTCCGAAAAGATCATTTTTTGGGCAAAATCCGAATGGAGTACGCCAAGACCAGCCGCGGCTCCCATTTGAATAAAATCATTTTCCATCAATAACCAGGAGGATTGTACTTTCAAAAAATAAATTTGGAAATATATGAAGCCGTTTTTGTTTTATTAAATTCTGAACTTCTTATTTGGACACCATTTATATTGCACAATTAAATTGCGCAAGAAAATATAAAAAATTGATTACGCAATTTTTATGAGTTCCAGATATAAAACTTTTAAAAGAGCTGAATGCCGATGTCTAAAGCGATGCAGGCTATAAAAGTTACATAAGAACGGGTGAAAAAACATTTGCAATACTTTTGGATAAAGTGTCCAAAAAATTAATATACAAATTACGGTAATGAGACAGGATATTTCGCCAGCGCAAAGATTAGCAACAACGCTTACATGTTTGGCCACTGGAAGAAATTTCAGAGATTTGTGATTTTCAATGAGAATATCACATCCAATGCATTGGAGAACTGGTTGGTCATTGAAACATGCGAGGCAATAATTTCTAGTTTAAAATAATAAATTCAGGTAAATCTCTATTTCTTAGATCAGTTTTTTGTGCCAAAATAACAAGATAAATAAAATATTTATGAAAAATCGTTATATTCAGTAATAAATGTTTGCACTGCAAAATATTGTCCATTCCTTCCGAATTGCCCTCGTCACGCCATCTTCCCGGTCGAAAATTTCCATTTTCTTCGGAATCAACCAAATCATTGGACATATAATTAAAATTTTTCTTGTATCGAAACCAGTTATGAAGTGCAACCGTAGATTTCACAATAGCCATTACTGTTGGCCTACTTGCCAGGATTGGCCGGCGATCAATTCGCCGCTAACATGTCAAACGGATTTTCAACCACACGCCTGGCTCGGGACAAGCGGTAATTAAAAATATTTTGGGACGCATTAAATTATACAGAAGTGGGAACGCCTCATGTCTCACAAATGCATATGGGATTTCTTCTGCCGTGTTGAGTAAGCAGGCTGGCGGCGGTACAAATAATTCAACCACCATTTTAAAGGGCTTTTCCAAAATTACTTTTGCCAAATATTGTACTGTCGCCCTTATGCCCGCTTGCCCCAATCAAATAAAAATATATACATAGATTCTTCTGGATCCGTGATATAAATGTTATAATTTTTTATTTTGTCGAATTCAAGTCATAATAATTAGGTATATTTTATTTGACCAAGAAATAGGAATTAAAATTCAAATTTCAGTCAAATGTTAAAAAATCAAAATATTAAATTAAAATAAAACTCTAACCAATATTTAGAAAATGAAAATCCTGATGAGAAGCTCTTGAAGTTGAATAGAGTTACTTAAAAATAGAATTGGAATTGCACTTCCTTGCAAAAGTACGACAATATTGTTGTTGTAATTTGCCAAATAAAATGCTCTATAAATAAAATGTATGGTTTTCCATATTTTCACATTTAATAACTTTATATTCCGCGTTTGGTTCGAACGGAAAAATGCAATTTGGATTTCAAAATATTTTTGTAAGTTTAAAAATTGTTTGAAATTAAAATTTTGGTTTTTCTTAATTTATATGTACAATGCTGAAGATGCGTTAGAACCAAACGCGAAGAATGCTTCGCATAATGACATGTTTCCCGTCTTAAGCAATTTAGGAAATTCCATTTTTCACAAAAATCGTTGACAATAGATCGCCACATATCTGCGGTGGGCGTAGGGAAGCGCGTTACTTATAATTGTTCCCTCAATACTTGGCATGTGTTTCTTATAATAACCGAAGTTGTCGACTCCCCAATTCGGTATCTGTAACGACCAAGAGATATCATTCTGTCCCCACTAGCAAGGTATCTCCGAACAAAATACATTATTTTCACTGTTAAATTTAAGCGTTTATTACGTACCTTAGAGTAAGTAAAAACCTTTGATTGGCCGATATTATGCGCACCGAAATGATCGTGAGTTCGATGAAGTGACCCACTATCGACAACAACTCATCAAAAAACGCAGGTTTCATACGATGAAAATTGACGACTATGACTACATTCGTCAACCTTATCTCACTGACAAGATTGTGGAAGTAACCTTGTCGAGTCTGATTTCGATTAATCGGGGTCACACAATAACGACGTGCACATCGTGTTGGCCTTTTCTTGTAAACTACACTCGACAATACATTCCAACATTCCCTGTCTTTGGAAATGTAATTGATTTTGTCTTAAAAAAGACAGTTGATGTTGTCTTGATAAAAACAATTGTTATACTAATTCTGTCTAAACACGAACAACTTCAAAAACGCAATTTCCGCAATTTCGAAACTAAATACGGCGTAATTTCGAAACTAAATACAGATAACATCACATTATGTTTTATGAAATGTCCGAAATAAACAAAACACGGAAAGCAGAAATAGCAAAAAATAAAAATAAAAGTTGGTACCGCCGTTGTGGGATCCCACATTTTTAACTTTGTTATGTTGTACCCCGCTCGTAGGCAATTTTTACCCATGACTGTCATTACACGGTGAAAAAGAAACCGGAAAACCAATTGTCGATTGATTACACATTGATGTCTCGCCTAAATATAAATCTCAGTTAATCAGAAGAATGTGGTAAAATCAAACCTATTGTAACGAAACTACACTGGACGTTTGATGATTTCTTTGTGATTTTACCATAATTTTGATCCTTCACAAAGATCTTTTATAACGTAGTTTCGTTAAAGAAATATGAATTAATGAGATACACTTTTAGCGGTCGTAATCATGCGCGGCTTATACTCATGAGTGGTGGAGTGGGGATTTCAAGGTGCTCGATCGCTTTACACAAAAATATAAAATCTGGGTGATGCTGGGTGATAGCCAGATATTGATTTTACATCTAGGTGAGGTTACCAGGACGTTGGAAGTTTGGTTTCGAACTAATGAAACTTGAATTCTTTAATTTTAAAAATTCGGTCGTCTCATCAGACTGCAGTGACCAAACTACAAAAATATTGAAAATTGTTCGCGCTTCCTGATACGAAGTATTACCAACTTCAGACTGTCGTTCCTGTCAAACCAGTGATGACAGAGTGCACAAGTTTACACTATTGATAGTTCATTACATTGTTAAAAAGGGTACAAATGCATTTTAGTGGGAAATATTAAGAAAAAAAAATATCCGCAATGGAATTCAAGCGTAATAGTGTGATTGCTGTATATTTGACTGGAAAACCACAGCTGCAGATTGTTAACCATTTAAAATATCTGCATGTGAATAAAATGTTTGTGAATTGCACCATAAATCGTTATAACGATACTGGAAGCATTGCAAAATGCCATGGTGGTGGACCGAAACGCACTGCAACATCGCCGGA
Organism: Nephrotoma guestfalica; assembly: GCA_963691935.1. Classification (NCBI taxonomy): domain Eukaryota; kingdom Metazoa; phylum Arthropoda; class Insecta; order Diptera; family Tipulidae; genus Nephrotoma; species Nephrotoma guestfalica. Next base: position 66,449,507 of record OY829915.1, on the reverse strand, counting down.
CATCATTCGAAAGGTGAAGGCCAAATTGGCTCGGAATCCGCATCGTAGCGGGAGAAAAATGGCTCGTGAGGCGAACATTTCGCTCGAACGGATGCAGCACATATTGAAAGATCATTTTGGAAATTCCATAAAACGCATGGTCTCACCGATGCCTAAACAAAAGTTAGAGTGGAAAGAGCAAAGGAGTTGTTACGCTTGGTTTTCTCTGATGAGTCACCGTTCGTTAATGAGCAATATGTGAACAAGAAAAACGACCGGTTTTACTTGCCCGGCTGTTCTACTGAAAAATTGGACCAACGGATTGCCACTCGAAACCAAGCGCCGCCGATGGTGATGGTTTCGGCCGCCGTAACTGCTCGATTTTTTTGGACCGTACCATCAAGATAAATGCTCAAATATATCGGAATCATGTGTTGGAGGGAGCGTTGAAGCCTTGGGCATAAAAACATTTCGGACGCAGAGATTTCTCGGTTTAGGGTATTTTGAAGAGCAAGGTTGGGACAAAAAAATACCAAAGTGTCGATCATCTCAGGCAAGCGCTTCGCCGGGAATGAGCCAAAATACCGCACAGCCACTTTCGTGCTGCATGCAATAGATTTGTCGGCCATTTGAAGGCCATAATCGCGGCTAAGGGTGAACAAATCGAAAACTGCTAATGAAATTCGAAAATTTAAATATTTGTGAACATTTTGTACTTTGTTTCAATAAAATTCAGCAAAAAATAAAAATTCTGTGGAGTTTTGTTTTGGTAACACTTCGTGTCAGCCACCCTGTAAATACAAGTATAATCACAATGCATTAGCGAATTATTATCTTTCGCTACACAAGTGTCGTTGTGATTATACTCTGTATGTAAGTGCAAAGGATTTTCAATATTTTTCTAGTTTGGCCACTACAGTCTGATGGGACGACCGAATTTTTTAAATTACAGAATTCAAGTTTCATTAGTTCGAAACCAAACTTCCAAAGTCCTGGTAACTCCACCTAGATGTAAAAAAATTTAATATAATAGATAATTAAAATGATTCAACTTAGCTTGAGATGCATGATGCATTACATTTGAACCTGGACCGATACAAAAAAACATATTGAAAGGAAAAATTATTTAAACGATGATGTAAAACGGTGATGCTAGTGCTGGGATGTAATGTGAACGTGTTTACCTACTTCCACCTACATGATTGAAATACCTATACTTTAAATCTGATGCTCGGTTTTCCTCCTTCTCCGAACTTGATTGGAAAACACTTACGTATATTTCCACCAAATAAGAATTTATTAAAGCGTGTAACTGAAACTAACATTCGTTCAATACAACACGTAAATAAACCAGTATTTTCTGAGCTTTTGACTTTAATCCACAACCGTATTGTTCAAAAATTAAATCGCCGTTATAAATTAAGCGATACCGATCAATTCATTCGTATCCACTCCATCTAGTCCATACGATATGTATTATCAGGCAGCACATAAATTCGTATTAAATACGCTCATTGTGATGTAAATTAAAAAAAAAATAAAAATTTCCATGCAACATCCATATCGTATCGCATGTACATATTCGAAAAATATATTCATCCGTAACCTATATGTACATATATGCTAATTATTATTAATGTTATTATAATTATGTCATATTTATATGTATGAAGACTAAAACTTACAAACAATAATAAAATAAAACTGGGGAAAAAGCTCGTACAGAATTAATTTCACCTCATGAATATTGTAAAATAGACAAAAATGGTTATTTTCAGTGGGAAAGCAAACACTTGTTCCAAACAATATGTCATTTTAAACAAACGGCTAATAATTAGCATTGTCGTTTCGTTCGACTACATACACATTCGTATAAATGAGTACCTACAACACAATGTTCATTCTGATGATTTTGAATTTTCATTCATTTTTTTGTGTGTGATGCCTTTCACCCACAGAGTATATACCCACCCGTATATAAAACGTACATTTTATATTCGGTGTGAGATTATAATTAATTATTTTATGTTGAAATAAATCAATATTTTTACAACGCATATTACATACCATTTTGCATGGTTGTTTAAATAGAAGGTGTCGAGCACTTTGTTTCAATAATATAGCCCGTTGCTAATCATTAATCCAAAAACCTCATTTTCTAATGCAGAAGAAGCAGATTATTGAAAAATGACGACCCTTTTTTCATGTAGGGTAGAAAATTGAAACCGAACACACGAAAATGGTACCAATTATCGTGTCAAAGACAAAATACTTATTAAGAGAGTGACCATTTGCTTCGCAGCAATATTTCGGTTCGCCTGTATATACGAGTATAAAGTTGAAAAATATCGATCGTATTCTAAATTCTGTGCGGTTTTCTTTAATAATACATAAAGACTTTGTTGCTGTTGACCCTTATTATTATTTCAACTACTTAATTCACCCCTTTTCTTGTGTTGTTGTTGTTGATATGTAGTATTTTCTTTTAGGGAATATTATTATTTTTGTGCCTATCGAAGAAAAAAAAATGTTTAAAATATTTTTGCTGATTATGCCGAACACAAGAAATGTTTGAGGATATAAAGTCAACCTCATAAAAATAGTTTATTCTCTTATAACTTTGCTCTTCTACGAGTATATAGGAGTATAGTCTTTATATAATAAAAACTTAACTAAAAATTATTTTGTTGTTGCGTACCAAGAAAAGATGTAAAACATTTAATTTAGGTTTTGAATTTCTTAACATAAAATTCACTTACTTTACTGTCATTTTGGGTTAGTTAGATAGTTTTCCTCACCCTACTTACCATAAACGAAATGTTTAGTATATAGCCCACTATTTTTATCCATTATCAATTTTCTATTTTAAATTGAAAATTTTAACTTTTGTCTTTCATCAAATCTCCTAAATTTTATTAAATTTTTGGTTTTGATAAATTTTTGAGAGGATTGAAAACCTCAAAGAAACTATTCTTGTGCGAGAAGTAAATTTTCGGTAAAGCAAAGACAAAATTAATTTTTCTGTTTACACAACAAAAAGTTTTGGTTACATCTACAGGATGGGACTAAAAGTTAGTTAAACATTTTTTGGTATTGATTCAACAAGATTTGAAATATAAAAAATTCACAGACATTCACGTTTTGGTGATTCCGTCCCTTAAGCTAGCAGAACTCATACACCAGAACATTACAAGATAGTATGAATAATTATAGGCTAATAATAGGCTAATTAAATGCTCTATTAAAAAATTGTTGGGCTCTACCCCTTCCAACTAAAACGATGGGTTCTGCTAGCTTTAGAACAAGTTAGCAGAACCCAAAACAAAAAATGATTTAAAAACAATTGAAAAATTAAAGGTTAATTTAAGGCTAATTAAATGCCCAATTTAAATTGATTTATTCTGCTCATTCTAGAAAAAGTATAAGGCTTTATCACTTCAAAGCTTGCAGAACTCAATTGGAAAATCGGACCAAACCCGAAATTAAAATGGCTCCACTCGTTCTTGACCAAACGTCAATTGATCTTGTTTTGGGTTCTAATTTGGGTTTTGGTCCGATTTTCCATTTGGGTTCTGCTAGTTTTAGATTAAACGACCTGAAGTTTGGTCAAAAAAGAGTAGAGCCCAAATTTTTTAATGGGACATTTGATTAGGCCATAATGAGCCTAAAATTATTTGTTTGTTGGTCTTGTTTTGGGTTCTAATTTGGGTTTTGGTCCGATTTTCGAATTAGGTTCTGCTAGTTTTGAAGTGATAAAGCCTTATGTTTTTTCTATAATGAGCAGAATAAAAAAATTCAATTGGGCATTTAATTAGCCTAAAATTAACCTTTAATTTTCAAACGATTTTAATTCATTTTTTTGTTTTTTGTTCTGCTAACTTTTTATTAAGCTAGCAGAACCCATCGTTTTAGTTGGAATTAGTGGAGCCCAAAATTTTTTAATAGAGCATTAAATTAGCCTATTATTTGCCAATAATTATTGATACTATCTTGTAATGTTCGGCTGCATGTGTTCTGCTAGCTTAAGGGACGTGGAAATTTCGCCAATCGGAATACAATTTGCTTTGAAATTCTCTATATTATTCGAATTTTACTTTAACCATTTTTTTAAATTTTTTCTTTTTTTCAATTAAAAAACATAATTTTTTCCCTCCATTAAGGTTAAAATTCCGACTGGGTAAATCGATTCGAAATTATTCCCTTAGTAGGGGGCAAATTTTAGTAAACCGGAAACAAATTTGAAAAACTTATTAAAGAAGTCGGCGAAAAATTCGAATAATATAGAGAATTTCAAAGAAAATTGAATTCCGATTGGAGAAATTTTCACCGATTTCAAGAATACGGCCCAGGAGTTTTCGAATTGTATTTCTTATTGTATTGATTAATTTAAAATAATACACTGATAGAAAATCACTAATCAACTGTTTAAAACATTGTGAAACCAGACGAGATTTTTACAAATTAACATTTTTAATTTTTTACAATTTTAGTTTTTTAGATTTCGCTATTTTTAGATTTTCATATTTTTAGATTTTTCCTTTTTTCAATTTTTAGATAACAGAGTTATCGATTTATAAATTCTTAGATTTGTCGGTTTTCAAATTTTTAGGCTTTAAAGTTTTTAGATTTTGCGATTTTTAGAATTTAAGATTTTTCAGTTTTTAAAATTTTTAGATTTTTAGTTTCTAAAATTTAAGATATGAGGATAAATAAATGAAATGTTGGGATTTTTAGAAATTAAAATTTTTATAATTTTAGATATTTAGATCGGTAGGTTTTAAATTTTAAGATTTTCAAAATTTTTAACTTTTAGATTTTTATATTTCTAGAATTTTTGATTTTTAGATTTGCAGATTTTTAGATTTTTAAAATTTTAGATTTTTAGATGTTTAGAATTTTGGAACTTTATAACGGGTGTTTTTAGAGGTTCACATCTTTAAGTTGGCAACACTGTTTTGGTTGGCAACTGATTTGACAGCTGAAATTTGCTTTGTCATTAGTTTAATTTGCAATTTCATAATGAACAGACGCCAGAGAACGCTTGCAAATTGTTGAAATTTTTTATCAAAATAATAGTTCGGTTCGCCAAACTCATCTTGCATTATGTCCATTTCACGGTCGTCATAATCGTCTATCATAGCGGGTAATTCGGTTAATTACGCATCGTTTTCGCACCACGTATACTCTAAATGATAATATGCATCCAATAAGACGTCAAACAGTGCGTACCGAACAAGCGATAGACGCTGTACAGTGTAGCATTGAAGAAGACCCGAATCAATCAATTCGACGTCGTTCTCAGCAACTGGAGATGTGTCCATCCACTTTATGGACGATTTTATCTAAGGATCTTGGTTTACGTGCTTATAAAATTCAACTAGTGCAGGAATTCGGAAGTACCATCGAACACGCCGCCAATGGACTGAAGCACAAATTGATAATGATGTTGATTTTCCAAACAAAATTTTGTTCAGCGATGAAACTCACTGGAAATGGGTACGTTAAAAAACAGAATTCTCCGAAACAAAAGCTTCCCCGAAACATCATTAAGTTACAGTCAACGGTGAACGGCATAGAGACATGATTTTTAACTTTTTTGTATCCCAATTGGCTGGCAAGAATGTTGCTGATATATGGTTCCAACAGGACGGTGTTATCTGCCACACAGTGCGGGATACAATAAATTTACTCAAAGAAACATTTGATGAAAGACAAATTTCACGTAATGCTCCTGTTAATTGGCCAAAGAGATCGTGTGATCTAACTCCATTAGATTATTTTCTTTGCGGACATGTTCATCTACACCGATAAAACAGAGACGATTGAACACTTGGAACACAGCATTCGGCGAGTTATTAGCGAGATACGGCCGCAATTACTGCGAAGAGTGGTCGAAAATTGAACCTCCAGATTACCTCATGTATGAGACAGCCACGGCGGCTTCATGGCCGAAACCATTTCATGGCATAAAATTATCTATCCAATAAAACTATGTAGTTTCACTGATATTCAAAATGTTTTTATTTGTTCTATTTTAATTTAAAATTGTGAACCTCTAAAAAAACACGCTTTGTTTGCAAGTTTTAAGATTGCAATAGATTTTTAAATTTTTAGATTTTTGGATTTTAGATTTTGAAATTTTTACATTCTTAGAATTTTAGATTTTATTTTTAGGTTTTTATATTTTTAGAATTTTAGATTCTTAGATCTTTTGATTTCTAGGTTTGAAATATGTAGATTTTAAAATTCTCTATCTATGATTTTTATAATTATAACAAAGGAAGGAGCAGCATTACACTTCTGATGAAACAGTATGCGCGAGACACTTTGCTTCAACGGTTTTACGAGACGATTCCGGAAGATACACGGTACAATTACCGTTTAAGGAAAGTACCCCAAAATTGGGCAACTCTTACAATGATGCTCTACGGAGGTTTTACCCGGTGAAGAAAAGGCTGAATTTAAATCCAAAACTGAAGGCGGAATACAAACGGTTCATAGAGGAATACGTGCAACAGGATCATATGAAAAGAATTGATGCAAAGGAAGTTTATTTACGTGAAAAGGAGTGTTACTACTTGCCACATCATGCTGTGATAAGGGAAGATAAAGAAACTACAAAAATAAGAGTGGTTTTTTGATGGATCTGCCAAATCCTCGAATGGGGTTTCATTTAATGAAAAATTGCGAGTGGGACCAACCATACAAGCGACATTGTGGGATATTAACAGGATTCCGAACTTACAAATTTGTGATGACTGCAGACATCGAGAAGATGTTTCGGCAGGTCAATATGGCAGAAAGCCACCAGAGCTACCAGCAAATTTTATGGCGATCAAGCCCAAATGTAGTTGTGATATACAAGCTGACTACGATTACCTACGGAACAGTGTCAGCACCATTATTGGCTATTAGAACACTCACTATAAAAACAGAGTTCTATGTGGATGATTTTCTTTTCAGCGCGGATCATGTTGACGAAATACAAAATTTAAAATTGGAAATGATTAAAGCAATGAAAGGGAGAGGATTTCTGCTCCGAAAATGGAAGTCAAATCTACCAAAATTATCAGAATCTGCCGCTGATATGGGTGATTGATGCAAGATTAAAGTTCTGAGGCTTCAAGGGAATCCTTTAATGGATGCGTTCTCATTTAAAGTGAATTTGTTAGCTGAATCGGTACCTACAAAGAGGAAGATGTTGTCAGAGTCTTCGAAAATTTTCGATCGGCTTTTATCTCCAGTCACGCCTACATTAAAAATATTATTTCAACGATTGTGGTTGGAAAAGCTTCATTGAGATGAGCGTTTGCCAGATGAAACGGCGAAACAATGGGCTGAAGTGAGAAGTGAGTTAAACGAGCTAGAAGTGATCGAAATACCAAGACGAGTTAAATATGATACCAAAGTAGAACTGCATGGGTTTAGCGATGCGAGAGAGAGCATATGTAGTCTATCTAAGGTCAACTAACGAAAATGGGCAAGTACATACTAACATCGTAGCTGCGAAAACTAAAGTAGCACCGTTAAAACAGGTTACGCTCCTAAGACTTGAACTTTGTGCGGCGGTTTTACCGGCGAAGCTATTGAAAAACGTGATGGCGGTTATAAATAAAGAAACCAAAGTGTATGCCTGGTCCGACTCACAGATCGTACTTGCGTGTCTAACTGATTATCCATCAAGATGGAAAACCTTTGTGGCCGGCCAATAGAGTCGGTGAAATCCTGGAAAGTGTACCGTCGGCCAGTTGGAACTATGTACCATCGGACTGTAATGCAATGATTGAAACAGGGTTAATTGAGCAGCGAATTTCTGAGATGTCGTCTTTCTCGATATTGTGAAGAATCCTGGCTTGCATGTTCCGGTTTATTCACAATGCGAAGACAAATCACTCTGAAAAAATCATTGAGTTCATTCATAGATTTAAATGGTGTACAGCGAGTTGATCGACGACTGAAGAAGGCGAATGTTGTAAACAATCATATGCATCAAGTGATTTTACCCAAATCTCATAAATTGGGTAAACTGATTATCGCTCACGTTCATGATCGAAATGTCCATGCTGGTCCTTGCTGACGTCACATTTAGTCAAGCAACAGTATTGGATAATCAATAGTAGAAATATGGTGCGATATATGTATATTACAAAAATGTGTAATGTGTACCCGAATGCAAGCAAAAACAAGCCAATAGATTATGGCAAATTTACCAGCCGAGCGAATCAACCCTTCCAAGCCATTTAGTAGATGGCACTATAGTAAGTAAACGTAGACGGGGAGCGAAACCGCTTAAGGCTTACATCGCTGTCTTCGTGTGTATGATGACGAAGGCGGGGCATCTGGAACTTGTGAGCGACTTAACCACAGAAGCGTTTATTGCAGCGCTTAGAAGATTTTCAGCGAGAAGAGGAGTTCCAGCTCATATATTTAGCGATAACGAGACCAATTTTGTGGGAGCCAGAAGAAAACTTGATGAGATGCCGAAAATCTTGGCGGCAAATGACTTCAAGAATGCAATTCCAGGATATTTATCCAAAGTGGGTATACAATGGCATAACATTCCACCAGCTGTCTGTTAATTGCGACAAGAAATGCACACCTTACTTTCGAAGAGATGCCCACCCTATTGTGCCAAATAGAGGCAATACTAAATTCCAGGCCCCTATATCCAATAGGTGAAGACGAATCCAGAATCGATGCTCTTACACCAGGCCATTTTTTGATTGCTGCAACTCCATACTCTAAGGCTTTTGGAAAAGATATCAGCTGGAATATTTTTGTCATCTGCAGCGACACAAATGGAAAAGAGAAGAGAAAAATTTGAAAACTGGAAATGTCGTGTTAATAAAAGATCAAAACTTATCCCCATGCAAATGGTCTTTCGACAGAATTGTAGAAGTTAATAGAGGCGACGATGGGGACAACTGTGTTCACTTCCAACAAACAAAGAAGATTAACGGTTTCCGTTAAGGCCGGGATTATCTAAAGGCGAGATATCCATTTGTACCATTTAAAAATTTGTACCATTTTTGTAGACAGAACAAAATTGCGACTGCGAATTTGTATTGACCAAACATCGAGCACTAATCAATTATCTTAAAAAAATTATAGTCTCAATGCCAAATCATCTTCAGACTGTAATAGCCGCAAAGGAGGACGCCACTCGATATTAAAAGTTTAAAACAATTCAAATTATTTTTTATGCGTAATAATTAAAAAAATCAAAATTCGAAATACTTATCTCACATAAACAATAAAACGATGAAGTTTCTTCGAACATTTTGTTTTTGTTCTTATATTTTTTTATTTGTGATTTTTATAAACAGTAATTTCAAATTTATTTTTTATAATTAAAACTTAAAAGTTGTTATTTTACTTGAATAATGATCCTTTCGAGAAAAAAAAATTCAAAATATAGGGTTTTCCAATAAGAATGATATGATTTTTAAGTGACGTTTCGGCCGTTTGTAATATATCTTGTCATTTTTGGTTTCATTGTATTCAGTCATGTTTACAATTTCATCATGGTGAGATATACGCAAGAACAACGTTTACAAATTATTCAGCTTTATTATAAAAATAATCGTTCTCCAATTGCAACTTTTCGTGCGCTTTTGCAATTTTATAGTCGTAATAATCGTCCAAGTGTGCTCGAATTGTTGAAAATTTTGAGCGTACATTTTCTTTACATAATGTTGAAGTGCCAATAAGACAAAGATTCGCTCGAAGTAATGCAAATATTGCTGCTGTTCAGGCAAGTGTTGCTGAAGACCGCAATTTGTCGATTCCAAGACGTTCTCAAGAATTGGGACAGTCTCAAACCACAACCTGGCGGATTTTAAGAAAGGATTTGGGTTTGCATCCGAATAAAATTGTTCTCACTCAAGAACTGAAGCCATTGGACCATCGTAAACGTCGTGAATTTGCTGATTTTGCCTTGGAACAACTTGAAAACGATAACGATTTTTTTAAGAAAATCATCTTCTCCAATGAGGCTCACTTTCATCTGAGTGGTGCGGTAAATAAACAAAACTGTCGATTCTGGTGCGAAGAAAATCCACAAATTATTCATGAAAAACCATTACATTCACCTAAATTGACAGTTTGGTGTGGTTTTTGGTCTGGTGGAATCATCGGTCAGTATTTTTTTCGAAATGAAGCTGGTAACACAGTTACTGTCAATGGAGATCGGTATAGATCGATGATAACCAAATTTTTACGGCCGAAATTGGAGGAAGTTGATCTTGACAACATTTGGTTCCAACAAGACGGGGCTACGTGCCACACAGCAAGTGCAACAATTGAATTATTGCGAGAAAAGTTTGGAGATTCGATTATTTCAAGAAATTGTAATATTGAATGGCCTTGAAGAAGTTGTGATTTAACACCATTAGACTATTTCTTGTAGGGTTATTTGAAGTCCTTCGTCTATAGCCATAAACCAAACTCTCTTCAAGCTTTACAAGTCAATATTGAACGTGTTATTCATGACATACGACTTGATTTAATGGAAAAAGTGCTCGAAAATTGGGTTCATCGAATTCGTTCCTGCAGAAGAAGTGTAGAGGCCATTTGAATAACGTTTTATTCAGAACTTAATTGTTTCGATTGTACTTCACATTAAATAAAAAACATTTCAATTTCCTTAACAGTGTGTTTTTTTCAAGATATCTTATTGGAAAACCCTATACTTTTACCCATGACTGTGTATATTGTCTGAAATATCCAGGGAGCCTTCTATCAAACTTTCACTTTTTTTAGAATTGTGAACCGATAAAGTTTATTCCGTGGTGATATTACCATTGAAGTACATTGACATTTTGATAGCTTTGCCGAAGTCTTAAGATTCTAATTAAACTGTATGTAGAGCTCTACCTTTTAACGCAGGTGTCCATCGTTTATATTTTTCGGTTCTAAAACTGCTAAAGTAAATATAAATGTTTCCGATTATTTTGTTTTCTGAGCAAAATGGCATTTTATACACATACTATCGTATTCATATATATTTGTACAGTATACATTTTTAAAATATAGTTAATTTAATTTTATACAAAATTATTTTTGCACATTAAAACACCTGGTTCACTATGATTTTTAAATCAGCTATTTGAATTTTTGTTTTTTCTGAAATTGACTTAGTGTGTAATTAGTTAGTTATGAAGAAAATTTAAGTTAATTCTTCAGTAAAAATGCCTAAAAAATTAGAAATTATTGTTGAAGTCAGAGCAGCAATGGTAGCTGATTATGAAAATGGAATTTCGACCACGGAATTACCGAAATGGCAACCATACTGCCATAGAAATACCATTTTGTATCAAATAAAGAAAAAACATTCATGGAACGTTAAAAGATGCCATTAGAAGAGGCCGAAATCAAGCAACATCTGCCACAGAAGACCGACAAATTGTAAGAGCTGTGAAAAGTTTATAAACTTTTCGAGAAATAGACCCATTAGCCAACCAACAATACACAAGAGATTGAGGGAGGAGAATCTAAAAAATACACCACTCAAAAAAACCGTTTATATCAAAAGTAAATAAATCTTTTTAGATTAAATTTTGCAAGGGAACATATTCACAAGCCGTTGGAGTTTTGAAGGAATATTTTATGGACTGGACGAATCATTTTTCTCTCTTGATGGGACCTGGGGAAGACATTTCTTTTATTCGAAACCTTTATTAGAATGGCCGCCTCAGAGCCCGTATCTTAATTTTGATTGAGAATATATGGGCGTACATAAAAAGACAAATTCCTTGTGTTGTTGGACGAACTGAAAAAGTCACTTGGAACACCATAATGGTGCGTGGAGCACCGTGCCAATAGATTTTTTTTAAAATTGAATTTACTCTATGCCCAGACGCCTCGCAGAAGTTCTGAAATCAAAAGGAAGAAATACGTCATATTGATTTGTTGTTTAATGTTAGACAAAAATATTCTGAATTAAAATAAATATAACTGATTGGATTACTATAAATAAATATTTTTTAGTATTTTTGATGTTCTCAAACAATTATGAACATTTTTTTATATTGAATTATAAAGCAAAATAATTAGGCTGACTAAATAAAAATTAATAGTTTCAAAAGGATTTTTATTTATATCAATTTTAAAGAAGTTTGTGTGGCGTTGCATTAAAAATGTATACTGCACAAATATATATGAATACGATAGTATGTTAATCAGCACATTAGGTTAGGTTAAGTTAGGTTTCAGTGGCTGCCATCGCACACTTAGGCCAGTTATGGCCCATTGTGATACCACAGGATCCGATATCATCAAACTCCTTAAACCCATTTAGTGCTATTAATATAGCGTAAAAGATCTCGCACATTGCAGATTTCGAGATCAGAGAGGCTGTCCATGGTGTATTTGTCCAAGTGATCATGTCTTCTGCCAGCTAGCGCAGGGCATGAGCATAGAAAGTGAACCAGAGTCTCCTCCCCCTCCTCGTCCCTACAGCTTCTGCAGAAATCATTTGAATCTAGACCCAGCCTTCTCGCATGATCTCCGAAAAGGCAGTGTCCGGTAAGTACCCTTACAATTCTACCTAAATCACGCTTCCCTAGTGTGATTAAGATCTTAGAGCGCTTCAAGTTCAGCACAGGCCATCAGTACCTTGCTAACTCGTCTGCCCTGCAATTCCCCTCAACGTCAGAGTGACCCGGAACCCAGACCAACTGGATATTGAAATGCTCACTCATCTCGTTAAGAGATGTGTGACAATTCAATGCCACCCGTGACGCCAGGGAAACGGAATCCGAGTGATATCAACGCACGATATCACATTATGCTTCAACCAGTTCATGACCTCTTCGATCGCTATAACTTCAGCCTGGTACACGCTGCAGTAATCAGGTAGACGAAAAGATAAATTTACATTTAATTCCCCACAGAACACACACGCTCCCACTCTATCATCGACCTTGGAGCCGTCGGTGAAGAAATTAACTGTCCCGGTCTCGATAAGGAGACCTCTGTTCCAATCCTCCCGAGAGGCCAATCCTCACCGAATTGACTATAGTTGAGTGCCCCTTTTGCAGGCACTTCCAACTAGAGGTCGCTGATAGCCGGGCGGCCGTATTAACCGCCATTTGCTTACCGATAATATCCAACGGGAGAAGATGCAGTATGACCTCTAAAGCACTAGTGAGGGTGGTTTTCAGAGCCCCACTAATGATGCAAACAGGCTGCCCTCTGCACCTTCGCCATCATGTTAGTATATGATGATTTCTCCAGAGCTGGCCACCACACACTCACACCATACAGCAGTATGGGCCTTACAACTGCCGTGTAAAGCCAGTGCACCAGCTCCGGTTTCAGGCCCCATTTCCTTCCAATGGCGTTTTTACAAGAGTAGAGTGCCACAGTGGCCTTCTTTACTCTTTCCATCGTGTTTGGCTTCCAACTGAGCTTACTGTCCAGGAGAATCCCTAGGAATCTCGCCTTATCAGTAAGGACCAGCGTAACTGGTAAGGGTTAATCCCCAATCGACATCTGCTGGCCCAACCCGCAGTGATTGACAACGCATTTTGCATCATATCCCTGATTGTTCCCAGGTGCTTTCCCGAGACAGCTATCGCCACATCATCGGCATAAGCAACCACTCCTATCCCTTCTCTCTCCAGTACCAATAGTAGTCCATTGATTACTAAGTTCCAGAGAAGGGGGGAGAGGACCCCTCCCTGAGGGGTTCCCCGGACGACCCGACTTCTGACGGAAACTTCCCTCATCCCTGCTATGACTCTTCTGCTACCCAGCAGATGAGTAATTAGCCTGGTTACAGGGTCTACAATCTCAAGTGGCAGCAATCCTTCCAAAATTGCTTCCATCTTTACGTTATTGAATGCGCCCTCGATATCGAGAAACGCAACCAGCGAGAATTCCTGAAAATCCAACGACTTCTCAATTCCCCGAACCAGGGTATGTAATGCCGTACCCACGGACTTACCCTTATGATATGCATGTTGAGACTGAGCCCAGTTACTGGGTCCAATTTTCGAACGAATATATACATCCAGCATCCATTCCATGATTTTCAGCAGAAAAGATGACAAAGGTATAGGTCTAAGGTCCATAGGGTTGCTGTGCGAGCTTCTTCCCGCCTTCTGGATGAAGATCCCCCTAGCCTCCCTCAATTTCTTGGGAGTGTACCCCAGCTTCAGACAACCTTTGAAGATAACTTCCAGCCAGGGAAGCAAGATCTCCGAGTTGTTCTGATTTACTGCTGGTACAATCCCATCCGGACCAGCTAACTTAAACGGCTTGAACCCATTAATGGCCCATTTTAGCTTTTGCGTGTTCAGAATAGCCTCTGTACACACCGGTTGGACCCCGCCGTGATCCCTTGACCCACGGTCATCCAGAGGATTCGCAGACGTCACGTCCTCACTTCCCGGGAAGTGTGTTTCCATCAAGAGATCAAGTGTCTCTTCACTAGAAATAGTCCATTCGCCATCCGTTTTTAACAGATAGCCTGGAACAGTTGGATTGGTAGACAGAATTTTTCTTAAGCGCGAAGTTTCTGAGACCCCTTCCATTCTCTCACAGAAGCGCCTCCACGAATTTCTTTGCGCCTTCCTTATTTCCCTTTTGTACACTCTGAGGCTTTCCTTATAGAAGTCCCAGTCTTGACTGTCTCTAGATCTTTTCGCTCTATTAAAGGCAGACCCACAGACCTTCCGGCACTCCGCAAGTGTCGGGTTCCACCAAACAGGTTTTCGCTTCCCTCTAAGCTTTGTTAAAGGGCAGGCTACCCTCATAGAGGTATTGCAAGCCCTAGTTAGAGTGTCCACCATTGAATCCAGTTCACTTCCCGTGTCGGAGAGTCCTGGAACTCTGGATGGAACGATGCCCTCCAATACCTTGCTATATACATGCCATACTGTCCTCCGGGGGTTTCTGAACACGTATTGTTTTGTAATGTTGATATTAAGTTTAAACGTTAAGTATCGATGGTCGGAGAAGGAATGCTCCTTCGCCACCCTCCATTCCCTGATCATCGGTGAAATAAATTCGGAGACCAGAGTAATATCCAGAACCTCCTGTCTATTAGTAATAATAAAGGTGGGTTCCTGGCCTATATTGCTA